>JARQOD010000004.1:490679945-490817039 GCA_033576555.1 Oophaga sylvatica | reverse complement strand
CACACAAGCAGAAACGACTCCAGTGGGCCAAACAATACATGAAGACTGACTTCAAAACGGTTTTGTTCACCGATGAGTGCCGTGCAACGCTCGATGGTCCAGATGGATGGAGTGGAGGATGGCTGGTTGATGGACACCCCATGCAAACACGGCTACGGCACCAACAAGGAGGAGGTGGAGTAATGTTTTGGGCTGGAATCATGGGGAGAGAGATTGTCGGCCCCTTTAGGATCCCTGAAGGGGTAAAGATGAACTCCATAGTGTTTGTTGAGTTTCTCAAACAGCACTTCGTGCCATGGTTCAAGAAGAAGAACCGTGCACTCCGCAGCAAGATCATTTTCATGCATGATAATGCACCGTCTCATGCTGCACATAACACATCTGCATCTCTGGCTGCTATGGGCATAAAAGCGGACAAACTTATGGTGTGGCCCCCATGCTCCCCTGACCTCAACCCCATTGAGAACCTCTGGAGCATCATCAAAAGAGTGTCTATGATGCCGGGAGGCAGTTCACATCTAAGCAACAGCTCTGGGAGGGTATTCTGTCCTCATGCAAAACAATTGAAGCAGAAACCATCCAAAACCTGACAATTCAACGGACGAGAGAGTTCAGAAGCTCCTTTCGAACAAGGGGTCCTATGTGCAAATGTAACATCACCTAGAATAAAGTTTTGAGTTGAAAACTGATTGATTTCAGTTTGTAAGAACCTGCTAATGCTTATAATTTCAAAAATGACCATTTTTTTGTTCTTTATTAAAATGAAAAGGTTGAAAACTCTGCTGTGCTTAATAATTTGGAACATGCATTTTGAGTGCAGTTTGAGTGTTTTATTTTTTTAAAAATATACTGTTATCATAGGCAGTTTGTACAAAAACCTTTCAATTGTACTCTAATAGTTATTTGACTGGAAAATTACAATGACTGAAATTCATATAGGTAATTTGGGAAAATCTGAGAAAATATTATTTGCATAATAATTTGGAACACAGTGTAAGAGGATGTTGTATAAGACACAAATCAATAGCGGATGTAATTAGGAGAATTTTCTTTTGTGGTTGTTATAATTAGTAATGCTTAGTAGTGACCGCCGATATGCTTTTTTACAGTGGGTATGGAAAGTATTCGAACCCCTTTAAATTTTTCACTCTTTGCTTCATTGCAGCCATTTGATAAATTCAAAAAAGTCATTTTTTTTCTCATTAATGTACACTCTGTGCCCCATCTTGACTGAAAAAAAACAGGAATGTAGAAATTTTTGCAAATTTATTTAAAAAAGAAAAACAGAAATATCACATTGTCATAAGTATTTAGACCCTTTGCTCAGACACTCATATTTAAGTCACATGCTGTCCATTTCCTTGTGATCCTCCTTGAGATGGTTCTTCTCCTTCATTGAAGTCAAGCTGTGTTTAATTAAACTGATAGGACTTGATTTGTAAAGGCACACACCTGTCTATATAAGACCTCACAGCTCACAGTGTATGTCAGACCAAATGAGAATCATGAGGTCAAAGGAACTGGCCAAAGAGCTCAGAGACAGAATTGTGTAATGAAAAAAGAGTGAAAAATTTAAAGGGGTCTGAATACTTTCCATACCATACTCACTGCATAAGAGAGTAGCATCCCATACAGGTGACAATCCAGCAGATAACAGCGGTACACTATGCTGCTGTCAAAAGTGACTACATCATATAAATGGTTAACAGAGTGTTGGGGCTTCCTCTTTAACCCCATCGGCACCGTGATATCATCATTGTGTGGTCCTGGTGTTTGTCATACCAATTCATGGTCAAATAACGGCCTTAGAGTCTGCCGGCTACAGTGACATATTCAGAAGTTGGTAGGTGGTAAAAATACACTTTTAAATTCTGTTATATCACTTTGCATTATTTCCTGAAAATCACCTGAAGGGAAAATAAACAGCCTGACAGCAGTTTTCAATATGTCGAGGGGTGCAATTGTTAAAATGGTATCACTTTTTGGGGTTTTTCCATTATATAGGGCCCTCAAAGTCACTTCAAACCTGGATAAGTCCCTAAAAATAAATGTAAATTTCCTTGAAAAAATGAAGAATTACTGCTACATTTTTAAACCTCCTAAAATGCTAACAAAATAAAAGAATATTTTACAAATGGTGCTGATGTAAAGCAGACATGTGAGAAATGTTATTTACTAATAATTTTCTATGGTATGACTATCTGGATTAAAGGGATAATCATTCAAAGTTTGAAAATTGCACATATTTTAACATTTTTGTCAAATTTTTTATATTTTTTTGTAAATAAACCCAAAACATATTGACCTAAATTTACCGTTATCATAAATTATAATGTGCCACGAAAAAACAATCTCAAAATCACTGGGATTTGTTGAAGCGTTCCAGAGTGATTACCACATAATGTGACACTGGTCAGACTTCGAAAATTTGGCCCAGTCACTATGGGGTTAATGAATGTATCAGTGTATTGAGAAACAAACGCAGAGCCCATAGATAAAAACTTGAATGTTCCGCAAAGTTTGGCTTTGTCATGGAGAAAGTGGAGTTAAATCTGTGCTGCCGGTAGTACAGGATGCAGTAGGAGACCGAGGAAGTTTAAACGTGATTTTTATTTGTCAACGCGTTTCAAAGCATACATGCTTCTTCCTGATCACAAACCACAATAGTGAAACTATAGCTCACAAGATGTGAGTATAAGTAGACAACTTATTTATAAAAAGAAGCACATATGACCAAGTAACAACATCATCCTATTGAAAAAAAAATGTGAATTTGAGTGCAAATAGTGTTTAGTAAATATAATCACTTGAAGGGGTGGAGAAACTGAAAGGTGTAAGATTAATGTGAAAATTAGAAAAAAAAATGGGTTAAAATGAAAACCAGAATTAAATGAAATGGAAAGACATGGAAAAGAACCTACTGACACGCAGTGAATGTTAGTGACATGAACGAATAGAAGTGTATTGATGTGAGCCACTGGTTTTGAGTCACTGGAAAAGGAACATAAAAATGGAATAGAAAAACAAAAATGACAAAAAGAAAACAGCAAAGAGAAGAAAAGAAAGAAAAAAGGAGGAAAAAGAAGAAGAAGAGATTCCAAAAAGAAAAAGGGGAGGAAGGGGAGAAGTAGAAAAATGTGAGATCCCTTCAGAAAAAAGGGCTTAACCCCTTACTGCCAGCTGACGGAATAGTACGTCAGCTGACAGTATCCCCTGCTTTGAGATGGGCTCCGGTGGTGAGCCCACCTCAAAGCCGTGACATGTCAGCTGTTTCGAACAGCTGACATGTGCCACAATAGGCGCGAGCGGAATCGCGATCCGACAGCGCCTATTAACTAGTTAAATGCCGCTGTTAAAGATAGCTGTACGTGCTATGAGAGGTGTGCTAATACTGGGCAAATGATGAGAACTGGAAATCCCCCTCTGCTGAGGTCACGGCAGAGCGTGGGAACCTGATTTGTATGAAAAGTAGGTTGGTGTGTCGGAGCCTGGGAAGTAGAGAGCGCTTATTACAGAATAGTAAAACACTCTGCAAGGGGTCAGTGGTTCAAACTGGAAGGGGAGAATGGAGTACTGGACTAACAGAAAAAAATACATACAGGTATATAGGATGAAAAAAAGGAATGACATGTTGGTATTTAAGAGATATTTTAGAATGAAAATTAGTCAAGTGTGAAAACACAAGTACTGCTTTTCTATTGGTCAAGAACTCCATTCTCCCTTTCCAGTTTGAACCACTAACTCCTTGCACAGTGTTTTACTACTCTGCCATAAGTGCTCTCAGCTTACCAGACTGTGAGACAATGTAGTAGAAGCTCATTATGTAGTGCGGTGCACTGATTGCCAACACAATGACAAAAATGAACAATCATAGAAATAATCATTATTGTTCTGGAATCCCAGAGGTTTTTTTTCTGAGATTTTAATCCCTTCCTATTGCAACTTATTTCCTTTTTTCGCTTTGAGTCTTCTCCTTCCCCATAGTCCATGACTCGCAATAGTCCAAGGTGTTAAAAGAGCCATCATGAACAGCAAACAGTAAAACAAAATGGACTGTGTCTACACTGTGTTCCAAATTATTATGCAAAAATTGTTTAGGAGTGATAGGGTAAGAATTTTTTTGTTTGTCAGTTAAACTCATTGATGGTGATGTGTGTCAGGGCTCTTTATATCACTGTAAGCAATTGCAGACACCTGTGCTAATTAGTTTGGCAGGTGTGTCCAATGAAAGGCAAGACTACTTAAGAAGGCTGTCCCACATTATTAAGCAGCCTACATTTTCTGCCAAAATGGGAAAGAAAAAGGATGTGTCGGCTGCTGAGAAGCAACACATTGTGGAGTGTTTAGGTCAAGGCATGACTACAATCAACATTGCCAAGACACTTCATTGTGATCATCGCACAATCAAGAAGTATGTAGCTGATTCACAGTACACACGTGTGCGTGCTGATAAGGGAAAATTGAGGACTCTTTCCTACAGGCAATTACATCAGGTTAAAAGAGCAGCAGCAAAAAAGCCTTGTCATAGCAGCAGACAAGTTTTTGAAGCTGCTGGTGCCTCCAACGTCCCCCGAACAACAAGATGCAGGGTCCTTCAGAGGTTTGTAGCTGTGCGTAAGCCATCCTGTCGACCTCCTTTATCCACTGCACACAAGCAGAAACGACTCCAGTGGGCCAAACAATACATGAAGACTGACTTCAAAACGGTTTTGTTCACCGATGAGTGCCGTGCAACGCTCGATGGTCCAGATGGATGGAGTGGAGGATGGCTGGTTGATGGACACCCCATGCAAACACGGCTACGGCACCAACAAGGAGGAGGTGGAGTAATGTTTTGGGCTGGAATCATGGGGAGAGAGATTGTCGGCCCCTTTAGGATCCCTGAAGGGGTAAAGATGAACTCCATAGTGTTTGTTGAGTTTCTCAAACAGCACTTCGTGCCATGGTTCAAGAAGAAGAACCGTGCATTCCGCAGCAAGATCATTTTCATGCATGATAATGCACCGTCTCATGCTGCACATAACACATCTGCATCTCTGGCTGCTATGGGCATAAAAGCGGACAAACTTATGGTGTGGCCCCCATGCTCCCCTGACCTCAACCCCATTGAGAACCTCTGGAGCATCATCAAAAGGAGTGTCTATGATGCCGGGAGGCAGTTCACATCTAAGCAACAGCTCTGGGAGGGTATTCTGTCCTCATGCAAAACAATTGAAGCAGAAACCATCCAAAACCTGACAAATTCAATGGACGAGAGAGTTCAGAAGCTCCATTCGAACAAGGGGTCCTATGTGCAAATGTAACATCACCTAGAATAAAGTTTTGAGTTGAAAACTGATTGATTTCAGTTTGTAAGAACCTGCTAATGCTTATAATTTCAAAAATGACCATTTTTTTGTTCTTTATTAAAATGAAAAGGTTGAAAACTCTGCTGTGCTTAATAATTTGGAACATGCATTTTGAGTGCAGTTTGAGTGTTTTATTTTTTTAAAAATATACTGTTATCATAGGCAGTTTGTACAAAAACCTTTCAATTGTACTCTAATAGTTATTTGACTGGAAAATTACAATGACTGCAATTCATATAGGTAATTTGGGAAAATCTGAGAAAATATTATTTGCATAATAATTTGGAACACAGTGTAGGTACTATACTGTGCAGATAAAACAGTAGAAAATCGACCACTGTCTTGGTGCACTGGTATATGCTCAATGAGGTTTTTTCAAAAGTTATGTATATGTAGCTATAAATTCTAAAACAAATGGAACTCAATAAAGGATATACAGTTGTGCTCAAAAGTTTACATACCCCTGCAGAATTTTTGCTTTCTTGGCCTCTTTTCAGAGAATATGAATGATAACAACAAAACTTTTTCTCCACTCATGGTTAGTGGTTTGGTGAAGCTATTTATTGTCAAACTACTGTGTTTTCTCTTTTTAAATCATAATGACAACCCAAAACATCCAAATGACCCTGATAAAAAGTTTACATACCCTGATGATTTTGGCCTGATAACATGCACAGAAGTTGACACAAGTGGGTTTTAATGGCTACTAAAGGTAACATCCTCACCTGTGACCTGTTTGCTTGTAATCAGTGTGTGCGCATAAAAGCTGAGTGAGTTTCTGGAATCCAGACAGACTCTTGCATCTTTCATCCAGCCACTGACGTTTCTGGATTGTGTGTCATGGGGAAAGCAAAAGAATTGTCAACGGATCTACAGGAAAAGGTAGTTGAACTGTATAAAAAATGAAAGGGATACAAAAAGATATCCAAGGAATTGATAATGTCAGTCAGCAGCGTTCAAACTGTGATTAACAAGTGGAAAATCAGGGGCTCTGTGAAAACAAAACCACAGTCAGGTAGACCAACAAAAATGTCGTCCACAATTGCCAGGAAAATTGTTCAGGAAGCAAAGAAAACCCACAAATAACATCAGCTGAACTACAGGACTCTCTGAAAACTAGCAGTGTGGCTGTTTCAAGATGCACAATAATAAGGAAACATTTGAAGGAAAATGGGCTGCATGGTCGAGTCGCCAGAAGAAAGTCATTACTGTGTAAATACCACAAAGTATCTCACTTACAATATGCAAAACAGCACAGAGACAAGCCTTAAAACTTCTGGAACAAGGTAATTTGGAGTGATAAGACCAAAATTTAACTTTCTGGCCACAACCATAAACATTACATTTGGAGATAGGTCAACAAGAACTATGATAAAAGGAACACCATTCCTACTGTAAAGCACAGAGGTGGATCGCTGATGATTTGGGGGTGTCTGAGCTACAAAGGCACAGAAAACTTGGTCAAAATTGAAGGAAAGATGAATGCAGCATGTTATCAGCAAATACTGGAAGCAAATTTGCACTCAACAGCCTGGAAGCTGCGCATGGGACGTACTTGGACGTTCCAACATGACAACGATCCAAAACTCAAGGCCAAGTCAACCTGTCATTGGCTACAGCAGAACAAAGTGAAGGTTCTGGAGTGGCCATCTCAGTCTACTGACCTCAATATCATTGAGCCACTCTGGGGAGATCTCAAGCACACCGGTCATGCTAGACAACCCAGGAATTTACAGGAACTGTAGGCTTTTTGCCAAGAAGAGTGGGCAGCTTTACCATCAGGAAAATAAAGAACCTTATCCACATGTAAACTTTTGATCAGGGTCATTTGGATGTTTTGTGTTGTCATTATGATTTAAAAAACACAGTAGTTTGACACTAAATGGCTTCCCCCAATCACTGACCATGAGTGGAGAAAAAATGTTGGTGTTATCATTCATATTCTCTGAAATAGGCCAAGAAAGCAAAATATCTGCCATAGTATGTAAACTTTTGAGCACAACTGTAAATACATCTACCTTTTAAAGTAATACAAGGACAATAGAAAATTAGTTGTATATGTAAAAAACACACTGGCGCTAACTACCCACTAAGATACTAAGATGTAAGTAAGGGCTGCTGGAGTTAAAGCCGGATGCTGTGCTAACGGCTCACTAATACCCCAGAGAGGGAGTATGACAATAGAAGACAAAACTATAATAACTACCTGCGCCTTACATAGATAGAAATAGCCCCCACAGAAAAAGCCCTGATACAGTCCTTCAGCCACGGCGACAGATATACAGCGCTGACACACAGATGAAGGTGAAATACACTCACTGTCACCGTAGCGGGGGGCAAGATGGAAACACAAAAGTTCTGGTTCAACCCCAGCGATGGTTGGATCGTGAGCCCAAGGCTGTCAAACTGGTCGCAGCGAATCAGGAGCGTCCTCCCTGTAGTTGGAATCCTTCTGCCGAGCCGGGACACACAAAATCCGGAAGTTAACACGGCGTCCTCTGGCCACGAGGCACCGTGAGCGTAAGATGAACAAGTCGGGAGCAGGACAAAATTGGTGACGTCACCGCCGTACCAAGGTACGGAAGGCAGGGAGGGTCAAAAATAGTTCCAACGCGTTTCCCTGACGAAGAAGGTCTGTGCACCTTCGAAACGCGTTGGAACTATTTTGACCCTCCCTGCCTTCCGTACCTTGGTACGGCGGTGACGTCACCAATTTTTGTCCTGCTCCCGACTTGTTCATCTTACGCTCACGGTGCCTCGTGGCCAGAGGACGCCGTGTTAACTTCCGGATTTTGTGTGTCCCGGCTCGGCAGAAGGATTCCAACTACAGGGAGGACGCTCCCTGATTCGCTGCGACCAGTTTGACAGCCTTGGGCTCACGATCCAACCATCGCTGGGGTTGAACCAGAACTTTTGTGTTTCCATCTTGCCCCCCGCTACGGTGACAGTGAGTGTATTTCACCTTCATCTGTGTGTCAGCGCTGTATATCTGTCGCCGTGGCTGAAGGACTGTATCAGGGGCTTTTTCTGTGGGGGCTATTTCTATCTATGTAAGGGCGCAGGTAGTTATTATAGTTTTGACAATAGAAAATTAAATTGAGAGAAAAAAGGTGATAGAATATGGTAAGATAAAATGAATAAAATTAAGGGAAAAGATGTGGGATGAGGTAGAGAAAGGGCAGTGTATTTGCTGATATATCCTCTACCAGAATAATGTGGTTGACCTGAATTACCTAAGTATTTACCCAGGAGGCTCATACAAAATGAAAGCTTTCTAACTGGTTCAGGGGCATATCCACAGAATAGAATCATATAAGGGTCATTGTGTCTAACCCCCTGCACAATGCAGGATTCACTAAACCATCTCAGACAGATGTCAGTCCAGCCTCTGTTTTGAAGAAATCCATTGAAGGAGAACTCATCAACTCTTGTGGCAGCCTGTTCCACTCATTTATCACCATCACTGTCAAACAATTTTTCCAATATCTACGGTAATCTGTATTTTCTCCCTTTCAGCTTTATTCCATTGCTTCTCGTGTTTCCATGGGCAAATAAGAATAAGGATGGTCCTTCTACACTGTGACATTCCTTCAGATATTTGTAGACAGCTATTAAGTTTCCTCTTAGTCTTCCTTTTAGCAAACTAAACATTCCTAGATCCTTTAACCTTTAGATCATTTAACCTTGTAGGACATAGTTTGCGGTTCGCTCCCCATCCTGCTCAACATCCTGCTAGCTCTTCTCTGAACTTGCTCCAGTTTTTCTATTACTTTTTTAAAATGTAGTGCCCAGAACTGGACACAGTATTCCAGATGAGGCCTGACCAAGGAGGAGTAAAGGGGATAATTACTTCACATGATCTAGACTCTATACTTCTCTTAAAACATCCCAGAACTGTGCAAGCCTTTTTTGCTGCTGTATTACACTGTTGACTCATGTGCAGTCTGTGATCTATTAGTATACCCAAGTCTTTTTCGCACGTGCTGTTGCTTAGTTCTATTTCTCCCATTCTGTAGATGTAATTTTTGATTTTCTTGCCCAGATATAGAATCTTGGATTTAACCCCTTTACCACCTTGGGTTTTTCCATTTTTGAGTTCCCGTTTTTTGCTCCCCTTCTTCCCAGAACCATAACTTATTTATTTTTCCATCCATATGTCCATGTGTGGGCTTGTTTTTTTGTGGGACAAGTTATACTTTTGAACAACACCATTGGTTTTGCCATATAGTGTACTGGAAAATGGGAAAAAAATTCAAAGTGCGGTGAAATTGCAAAAAAAAAGTGCAATTCCACAATTGTTTTTTGTTTTGTTTTGCTTTTTATCATGTCCCCTAAATGTTAAAACTGACCAGCCATTATGATTCTCCAGGTGATTACGAGTTCGTAAATATCAAACATGTATAGGCTCTTTTTTATTAAAGTGGTAAAAAAGCGTCTTAATTTTTTGTGATCTGGGGCTGGATGAGGTCTTATTTTTTGCATGCTGAGCTGACGTTTTTATCTATACCATTTTGGTGCAGATACGATCTTATCATTGCCCGTTATTGCATTTTAATGCAATGTTGCAGAGACCCAAAAAATGAAATTCTGGCGCTTTGATTTTTTTTTCTCGTTATGCCGCTTACAGACCGGTTTAATTATGTTTATATATTAATAGATCGGGGCGATTCTGAACGCAGCAATACCAAATATGTGTTTTTTTTCTTATTGTTTTATTTTGAATGGGGCAAATGTTGGGTAATTTGGACTTTTATATATGTTGTATTATTTTTAAATATTTTTTAAAACTTTTTTTTTACTTTTTACTTGCTTAAATTGTCTCCAAGGGAAACTAGAAGCTGGGCTAATCCGATCGCCTGTGCTACACACAGCAGAGCGATCCACCTGTGGCCGTTAGGGGCACATGTCAGCTAATGAAATCAGCTGACTTGTGCCGGAAAAGTTGCTGGCTCAGTACCGGAGCCTGCAGCAGGCAGGGGGAGCCAACCTTAGGCATAACTATATGTCTAAGGTGGTAAAGGGGTTAAATACCACCTGTTAAAGATCATTATATTAGTCCTTGCGCATTGTTTAAACTTATCTAGATCCTTCTGAATCCTTTCTGCGTCTTCTCTAGTGTTAGTTATCCCTCATAGTTTTGCATCATCTGCAAATTTGATGAGTTTACCTTCAGTTTCCTTATATAGATCATTTTTAAAAATGATTAACAACACTGGGAATGGACAGAGCCTTACCGCATTTCCCTCATCTACTGTACCCAGTCAGTGATTCCATCATAGAAGGAAATTAGATTAGTCTGACAAGGCTTGTTTGCTACAAACTCATGCTGGCTCTTGTTAATTACTGTAGTCTTATCCAAGTATTTACTGTAAGCTGGCCGCCGGACACGTCTTCTAGGGGAGATATGTATCATCAAGGTTGGTAGCCTCAGCGATGTAAGCAGACTCCAGCATGTATAACAGAGTTAATATTCTGTGTCAGGGCAAGGTTTACGAGCAGTAAGAGCGATGGATGGGACTGGCTGCTCACGTATCCCCACCCTTGGGCATGATCTAGCAGACAAAAAGGAGTGTATATGGAGGTGTGTAGACCTCCAGTGTGTTTGTCTTTGCTAAGGACTAACCTGAGCAGGCGAATCCGCACTACTGTATAGACTATTTAATTTATCTTTTCACTTTGAAAAGGCTATTTTGTTTTGTTATCCTGAGCGGTTTATGGAGTTTTAATAAACCAGCCTGGATGTTTAATTGAAACTGCTTTCGGAGACTACCTCAAACTGCAACCAAGTTAGTATATCTTCTACAATACATACATGCGGTTTAATAATTTGTTCAAAGATCCTGGTATAGTATGGCTTAATGGTCTGTATTTTCCTGTTTTTTTGTACTCTTCTTCTGACTGACAATGAGATCCCTTTGCTGTGTTGTAAGCTGTTTACAAACAATGCATTTTGCTGTAAAATGCAACTACGAACATGTCCTACTAGAACATCTATACTTAACTCCTTTCTGACATCTGACGTACTATCCCATCCAGGTGACCCAGGCCTGTATGACCGTGGATGGGATAGTACATGATATGTGATCAGCTGCGCTCACGGGGGGGGGGGGAGTGCAGCTGATCGCGGCCGGGTGTCAGCTGATTATCACAGTTGACACCCGGCACTATGTGCCAGGAGCGGTCACGGACCGGTCCCGGCACATTAACCCCCGGCACACTGCGATCAAACATGATCGCAGTGTTCCGGCGGCACAGGGAAGCATCACACAGGCAGGGGGCTCCCTGCGTGCTTCCCTGAGACCCTCAGAACAGTGCGATGTGATCACGCTGTTCCGAGGGACTCCTCCCTGTATGACCCCAGATCCAAGAAGGCCGCGGGGTCCTTCCGGGTCCTGCAGGGAGGTGGCTTCTCAATGCCTGCTGTGCAAACTTCCAGAGCAGCGATCTGACATTATATAGTAATGTCCCACCCTAGGACAAAGTAAAAAAGTAAAAAAAATAAACATGTATAAAAATAATTTTTAAAAAATTCCTAAATAAAGAAAAAAAATATTCCCCAATAAATTCATTTCTTTATGTAAATAAAAAAACAATAAAATTACACATATTTAGTATCACACGTCCGTAACGACCTGCCCTATAAAACTGTCCCACTAGTTAACCCCTTTAGTGAACCCCTTAAAAAAAACAAGAAAAACAATGCTTTATCATCACACCGCGGAACAAAAAGTGGAATAGCACGCGATCAAAAAGATGGATATAAATAATCATGGTACCGCTGATAACGTCATCTTGTCCTGCAAAAAACGAGCTGCCATACAGCATCATCAGCGAAAAAATTAAAAAGTTATAGCTCGCAGAATAAAGAAATGCAAAAATAATTATTTTTTTATATAAAATGTTTTTTATTGTATAAAAGCGCCAAAACATAAAAAAAATATAAATGAGGTATCGCTGTAATCGTACTGACCCGCAGGACCGTATTTGCCACTAGGCACTCGAGGGCACGTGCCTAGGGCGGGACTCTGCGGGGGGGCGGCACCCTGTCCCCCCCCATCATACTCACCTCCTCCGTCCTCCTGCTGCCTGCAGCTCCGATGGTCCAGCGCCAACATCTTCCTGTATGAGCACGCGGACCACTGGTGGCACCGCTCATTAAGGTCATGAATATGGATGCCACTCCACTCTCATAGACGTGGCGTCTATATTCATAACCTAATGAGCGGTACCACCAGTGGTCCACGCGCTCATACAGGAACGCGCTGGACCATTGGAGCTGCAGGCAGCAGGAGGAGGTGAGTATGATAATGCGGGAGGAATGAGCAGGGAGGGCAGTGAACGCTGGGGCTGGGGGGGAGACAGTGAGGGCTGGGGGGGACAGTGAGCGCTGGAGCTGGGGGGGACAGTGAACGCTGGGGCTGGGAGGGGACAGTGAACGCTGGGGGGGAGACAGTGAGGGCTGGGGGGGACAGTGAGCAGCTGGAGCTGGGGGGGACAGTGAACGTGGGGCTGGGAGGGGACAGTGAATGCTGGGGGGAGACAGTGAGCACTGGGGCTGGGGGGACAGTGAACACTGGGGGAGAGACAGTGAGCGCTGGGGCTGGGGGGGACAGTGAATGCTGTGGGGGGAGACAGTGAATGCTGGGGCTGGGGGGGACAGTGAATGCTGAGGGGGACAGTGAACGCTGGGGGTAGACAGTAAACGCTGGGGCTGGGGGGGACAGTGAATGCCGGGGGCGAGACAGTGAGCACTGGGGGGAGACAGTGAACGCTGGGGCTGGGGGGGGACAGTGAATGCTGGGGCTGGGGGGACAGTGAATGCTGGGGCTGGGGGGGACAGTGAATGCTGGGGCTGGGGGGGCTAGTGAGTGCTGGGGGGAGACAGTGAGCGCTGGGGCTGGGGGGACAGTGAACGCTGGGGGTAGACAGTGACGCTGGGGCTGGGGGGGACAGTGAGCGCTGGGGCTGGGGGGACAGTGAATGCTGGGGCTGGGGGGACAGTGAATGCTGGGGCTGGGGGGACAGTGAACGCTGGGGCTGGGGGGGACAGTGAGCGGTGGGGCTGGGGTGGAGACAGTGAGCGCTGGGGCTGGGGGGGACAGTGAGCGCTGGGGCTGGGGGGGACACTGAATGCTGGGGCTGGGGGGGGACAGTGAACGCTGGGGTTGGGGGGACAGTGAATGCTGGGGCTGGGGGGGCAGTGAGCGCTGGGGCTGGGAAGGCAGTGAGCACTGGGGCTGGGAGGGCAGTGAGCCCTGGGGCTGGGGGAGCAGTGAACGCTGGGGCTGGGGGGGCAGTGAGCGCTGTGGGGCAGTTAGCGCTGTGGGGGCAGTGAGCACTGTGGGGCAGTGAGCGCTGTGGGGGCAGTGAGCGCTGTGGGGTAGTGAGTGCTGTGGGGCAGTGAGCGTGGTGGGGCAGTGAGTGCTGTGGGAGCAGTGAGCGCTGTGGGGGCAGTGAGCGCTGTGAGGGCAGTGAGCACTGTGGGGCAGTGAGCGTGGTGGGGGCAGTGAGCACTGGGGGGAGTGAGCGCTGGCGGGCAGTGAGCGCTGGGGGGAGAAATGAGCACTGGGGTGGGGAATGAGGGCTGAGGTGGGGAATGAGCTCTGAGGTGGGGAATGAGCGATGAGGTGGGGAATGACCGCGGAGGTGGGGAATGAGTGCTGAGGGGGGGAATGAGCACTCGGGGGGAATGAGCGCTGAGGTGGGGAATGAGCGCTGAGGTGGGGAATGAGGGCTGGGGATAATGACCGCTGAGGTGGGGATTGTGTGCTGCGCTGGGGGAGAATGAGCGCTGTAGGAGGAATGAGCACTGGGGAGGAATGAGCGCTGGGGGGAATGAGGGCTGAGGTGGGGATTGAGTGCTGCGCTGGGGAGAATGAGCGCTGGGGGAGGAATGAGCACTGGGGAGGATTGAGCGCTGTGGGGAATGAGCTCTGAGGTGGAGAATGACTCTGAGGTGGGAATGAGCGCTGGGGGGGAATGAGCACTGCGGTGGGGAATGAGCACTGGGTGGAGAATGAGCGCTGGGGAATGAGCGCTGAGGTGGAGAATGAGCACTGAGTGGGGAATGAGCACTGCGGTGGGAATGGCACGGGGTGGAGAATGAGCACTGGGGGAATGAGCGCTGAGGTGGGAATGAGCGCTGAGCTGGGGAATGAGCGCTGAGTGGGGAATGAGCACTGCGTGGGGAATGAGCATGGGGTGGAGAATGAGCGCTGGGGAATGAGCGCTGAGGTGGGAAGAGCGCTGGGGAATGAGCGCTGGACTAATGTAAAAGAGGCGGTGGACAGAAATGACATCACAAATCTTTTTTTTTTTGTTAAATAACATCTTTATTTAGATTACAAAAAG
Organism: Oophaga sylvatica; assembly: GCA_033576555.1. Lineage (NCBI taxonomy): Eukaryota > Metazoa > Chordata > Amphibia > Anura > Dendrobatidae > Oophaga > Oophaga sylvatica. Next base: position 490,802,340 of record JARQOD010000004.1, on the reverse strand, counting down.
GCATACAATCCACATGTAAAAAACGCATCAAATATGCACCTGAGTTTTCGTCAATAGATGCGGATTATGTATGGAAACTTCTGCAGACAAATCTGCAATGTTCCACGTTCAGGAAACGCGTGCAGGAGGACACAGCTCCGTCCAAAGCTTTGACGGCTTTTGTACGCGCGTGATTCCACATGTGTTCATTGAACCGTGTGGAATCACCGCATCCTATACATAGGACGGTGCTATTATTTTGCGTAGACTGAGCATCTCCGCGAGATAAATAGACATGCTGTGGTCTAGAAAGACGCGCCACATGTGCATATACGCAGGTCTGCCACCTGCATCTTTGTACACATAGTGGATATGGGATTTCATAAAATCCCCTCCACTCTGCTGTAACATCTGGACTCTGCGGATTGGACTCTGCAGCTGTTCTCAGCGTCCAACCCGCAGCGTTTCCTGAACGTGGAGACGTACCCTAAATATTCTCTGCACAGACCGCGCATTCGGTACATCAGTTCCCATCATGGAGGTCTGTCATTTTACTACTAACATCATAATTTGTAATGCAGGATTCGCAGGGCCATATTTGCCACTAGGCACTCGAGGCACATGCCTAGGGCGGGACTCTGCGGGGGGGCGGCACCTGAGCATGATTTTTTTTTTTTTAAAGTCGGGGTCAGCCCTCCCCTTGCTTCCCTCCCCCCCCTCATCATACTCACCTCCTCCTCCTGCTGCCTGCATGGTCCCGCTCATTAAGCTCAAGAATATGGATGCCACTCCACTCTCATAGGCGTGGCATCCATATTCATTACCTTAATGTGCGGGACCACCAGTGGGTCGCGTGGTCATACAGGAACAGGATGTCGGCGCTGGACCATGGAGCTGCAGGCAGCAGGAGGTGAGTATGATAACGGAGGAGGAATGAGCAGGGAGGGCAGTGAACGCTGGGGCTGGGGGGACATTGAATGCAGGGGCTGGGGGGACATTGGACCGCTGGGGGGACAGTGAACGCTGGGGGGGCAGTGAACGTTGGGGGGAGGACAGTGAACGCTGGGAGGACATTGAAAGCTGGGGGGACAGGGGAATGCTGGGGGGACATTGAACGCTGGGGCTGGGGGGGACAGTGAATGCTGGGGCTGGGGGACAGTGAGCGCTGGGCTGTGGGGCAATGAGTGCTGTGGACAGTGAGCGCTGTGGGGCAGTGAGTGCTGTGGGAGCATGAGCGCTGTGGGGGCAGTGAGCGGTGGGGGCAGTGAGCGCTGGGGGAGTGAGCGCTGGTGGGTAGTGAGCGCTGTGGGGCAGTGAGCGCTGAGGGGCAGTGAGCACTGTGGGGAAATGAGCGCTGTGGGGGAATGAGCGCTGGGGTGGGAATGAGCACTGGGGGTTGGGAATGAGCACTGAGGTGGGAAATGAGCGCTGAGTGGGGAATGAGCTCTGAGGTGGAGAATGAGCGCTGAGGTTGGGAATGAGCGATGAGGTGGGAATGAGCGATGAGGTGGGAATGAGTGCTGAGGGGGGAATGAGCGCTCGGGGAATGAGCGCTGAGGTGGGGAATGAGGGCTGGGGAATGAGCGCTGAGGTGGGGAATGAGCTCTGAGGTGGGAATGAGCGCTGAGGTGGGGAATGAGCGCTGGGGAATGAGTGCTGAGGTGGGGAATGAGCTCTGAGGTGGGGAATGAGCGCTGAGGTGGGGAATGAGCGCTGAGGCGGGGAATGAGCTCTGAGGTGGGAATGAGCTCTGAGGTGGGAATGAGCGCTAGAGGGGGGGATGTTGTGAATGGGTTTGAGATGAGTTCTGAGCAGAGGCTCCCTCTGGTGGTTACAAGCGGTACTAGTGAGGATTGTGAGGACTGGGAATCAGGTGTTACTGATTGGTCTTATGTAAGGGAGTCATTTTCCCATCAGGGTTGCCGGTGATCAATTGTTCTGGTCTGAATCCTTCTTTCCAGTTTCCCTTGTAGCCTGCTGTGTCGTGTCTGCATCTCCTGCTATCAGATAAGACAATTTCTTATTTTGTGTTTTTGCTATATTTTTGCATTTTGTCCTGCACTTCTGTGGGGGCCTTCAGGGTCCCCTCCGGGGGCTTTTGCCCTCTCAGTTTAGTCCAGCCACTGTGTTTTGTACTTTTGCTTTTTCCAGTTTTTTTTCAGTGGCTGCTGTTTTGTTTTTGTTACACCAGAGAACTAATTTAGGTGGTAGAGGTCGTGTGATCTCAGGTGATTTGAAATTAGTAGAGTTGGTGTTTTTTCAGGGTTTTCTGAGATTGCAGTAAGTACCCTTCCTATCCTTTTCTATTTAGATAGTTTGGGCCCCAGCGTTTGCTCATACTATTTCTTTTCTGTGTCAGTATTTCCTCTTGTCTAACCGCCATTACATGTTTGGGGGCTTTCTATTATCTTTGGGGTTCTGCTCCGGGCAGATAGCTTTCCTATTTCTATCTTTAGGTGTAGTTAGTTTCTCAGGCTGTGACGAGGCGTCTAGGACCAACGTAGGAACGCTCCACGGCTGCCTCTAGTTGCGGTGGTTAGTCAGGGTACTGCAATCTCATAGATTCCAACTGCTCTGGTGTATTTCTTTTTTTACCTGCACTCCTCAGCTACCGTAACATAACAGGGGGAATGAGAGCTCGGGGGGAATGAGGGCTGCGGTGGGGAATGAGCGCTCGGGGAATGAGCGCTGAGGAGGGGAATGAGCGCTGAGGTGGGAATGAGTGCTCGGGGGGGAATGAGCGCTGAGGTGGGGAATGAGCGCTGGGGGAATGAGCGCTCGGGGAGAATGAGCACTGGACTATTGTAAAAGAGGAGGTTGGACAGAAATTACATCACAAATCTTTTTTTTGTTAAATAACATCTTTATTTAGCTTACAAAAATGCATACAAATCCGCATGTAAAAAGTGCATCAAATACGCACCTGCGTTTTCTGCCAAGAGATGCGGATTATGTACGGAAACTTCTGCAGACAAATCTGCAACGTGTGCACATACCCTAAGGCTATGTTTCTACATTCAGGAAACGCTGCAGAGAGGACACAGCTCCGTCCAAAGCTTTGCCGGCTTTTGTACGCGCGGTGATTCCACATGTGTTCATTGAACCGTGTGGAATCACCGCATCCTATACATAGGAACGGTGTTATTTATCTTTCGTAGACTGAGCGTCTCCGCGAGATAAATAGACATGCTGGGGTCTAGAAAGACGCTCCACATGTGCATATATATGCAGGTCTGACACCTGCATCTTTGTACGCATAGTGGATATGGGATTTCATAACATCCCCTCCACTATTCTGTAACATTTGGACGCTGCGGATTGGACTCTGCGGCTGTTCTCAGCGTCCAACCTGCAGCGTTTCCTGAACGTGGGAATGTACCCTAAGTCTATCTCTGCCTCTGGACATTATATAGTATAGATTTGCCTGGACTGTACGTTATTATAAATCTACTACCTGAGCATTATATATTATAGATCACCCTGGACATTATATATAATAGATTGTACATCATATAATTCTGGACATTTTATACTATAGGTCTCTTTGTACATTATTATAGATCTATAATAAATAATATACCAGGAGATCTATAAGATAAATTGTCCAGATTTATATGTAAGTATCTGTGTACACCCAGACATATGAATAAGTCAGACACTGGGCAGTAATAGAATAATAACATCCATCTAGTAATCCTCCAATGTCTGCTGGACATGGTGTAGGGAGAGTTTCTAGTTCAGTTAGTACACAGACACCAGACTTCTTGCTATTAACCAGTTAATGTTTTCTTGTCCACCACACTGCAGTGTCAAAAGAGGAAGACAGCGAGACAGGCAGCAACATCACATCAGAGAGCTCTTGACCTCGAAACAGAAAATCCTCAGATCCTGGTATTGTAACATAATATTTAGAATAATATTTATTCACTGATATTGCGCTATTAGCTCCACAGCACTTTACATACATCATCAACACTGTCCCCATTGGGGCTCACAATCTAAACATCCTATTTGTATGTCTTTTGAGTGTGGTAGGAAACCACTGTCTTTGAAAGAGCTACATGGCACACACATAGATTTGGCCTCATTCATTCCCTATGGGACTTGCAAACATGTGCGGCACTTGCGGTGAGACAAAAAAACACTGCTAGTAGCGTTTTTTTTTCTGTTGCTGCAAGTATCGGATTTGCGGGATCGCGTTAAAACCGCAAGTGTCGCACATGTCTGCAAGTCGCATAGGGAATGAATGAGGCCGAATGCAGTGTTGCCATAAGTGATCCGTTACGCGGCAGATGCATAAACACTGCCGGATCTCCCTCGAATGGCAAAAATCGCTGATGTGCAAGTAGCCTAAATCACTGCCGACAGTGTCTGCATTAGTCATACTCACCAATGGGGGAGGCAGAACGAAAAGTGCCTAGGGCAGCAGAAACTCTAAATACGGCCCTGCTGACCCAAAGAATAAAAACGCTTTATCAATTTTACCACACGCGGAACCATATAAAGGCCCCCAAAAGAAATTCCTGAATTACTGTTTTTTGTTCATTCTGCCTCACAAAAATCGGAATAAAAAGCGATCAAAAAATGTCATGTGCCCGAAAATGGTATAAACGTCAACTCGTCCTGCAAAAAATAAGACCTCACATGACTCTGTGGGCCAAAATATGGAAAAATTATAGCTCTCAAAATGTGGTGATGCAAAAACTATTTTTTGCAATAAAAAGCGTCTTTTAGCGTGACAGCTGCCAATCATAAAAACCCACTATAAATAGTAAATCAAACCCCCTTTATCACCTCCTTAGTTAGGGAAAAATGATAAGATTTTAAAAAATTATTTATTTTCATTTTCCCATTACGGCTAGGGTTAGGGTTGGGATTAGGGTTGGACTAGGGTTATGGTTAGGGATGTGTTGGGGTTAGGGTTGGAGTTAGAATTGTGGGGTTTCCACTGTTTAGATACATCAGGGGCTCTCCAAACGCGACATGGCGTCCAATCTCAATTTCAGCCAATTTTGCGTTGAAAAAGTCAAACGACGCTCCTTCCCTTCCGTGCTCTGCCGTGCGCCGAAACAGTGGTTCCCCCCACATATGGGGTATCAGCGTACTCAGGACAAATTGCACAATAACTTTTGGTGTCCAATTTCTCCTGTCACCCTTGAGAAAATGAAAAAATTGGACCTGAAATAATTTTTTTCGTGATAAAAGTTATATATTCATTTTTTTTAAACATTCAAAAAATTCCTGTGAAGTACCTGAAGGATTAATAACCTTCTTGAATGTGGTTTTGAGCACCTTGATGGGTGCAGTATTTAAAATGGTATCACTTTTGGGTATTTTCTACCCAAAAGTGATACCAAATGTGATGTTGTCCCCTCAAAGTGACTTCAAATGTGATGTGGTCCCCCCAAAAAAATGGTGTTGTAAAAATAACAAATTGCTGGTTAGGTTACCTTTTAACCCTTATAACTTCGTAGCAAAAAAAAATTTGGTTACAAAATTGTGCTGATGTAAAGTAGACATGTGGGAAATGTTACTTATTAAGTATTTTGTGTGCCATATCTCTGTGATTTAAGGGCATGAAAATGAAAATTCAAAGTTGAAAAATTGCAAAATTTTCGCCAAATTTCGTTTTTTCCACAAATAAACGCAAGTTATATCAAAGAAATTTTACCACTATCATGAAGTACAATATGTCTCGAGAAAACAATGTCTGAATCACCGGGATCCATGGAATCATTCCAGAGTTACTACCTCATAAAGGGACAGTGGTCAGAATTGTAAAAATTGGCCCGGTCATTAACGTGCAAACCACCCTTGGGGGTAAAGGGGTTAATATGGGATTAACCAGAATCACTGTAAGTGATGGCAATTGTGTACTGACTACTATTTAACATAAGTTTAAATGTGATTGACTAATTCTGCCCATATTAGAGTTCCGGAGCCCTGATACCACATGCTACAGCTCCAATTTTTTTTCCCAGCCACACTGAGATTGCACAAACATCAGTTTTATAGACTACTATTGGTAGAAAAATGTATGGAAAGTTGATCAATTTACCACAGTAGAACATTTTATAATGGTACAGAAGCAGTCAGCCATGGGCCATGCATGAGGTATAAGGGTCTGGGCCAACATTTAGAGCTTTGAATTAAAGTTTCAATGAAGACTGGTGGTGTCACGACTCTGTTGTCGGGCGACCCGGGGGCAGGGGCTCCTTCTTTGTCACTAACACTAGGGGGTGCCTTAGCTCGCCCTGTTCCCTGGGTTACTTCTGAAGGTGAAGATGCTAGGGCCCCATACCTTGCCTTAGCTCCTGAATCCACCCTCAGCCTGTACCCTTCTCCCACCCAGGGAGGAGGGTAATAGTAGTGCACTATTATACACCGACCAGACTAACAAGGTAATACAAACAGGAGTAACGGAAAATACCAAACATACAAATATACATTCACATGTAACAGAGATATGCAGCAGGGAGTGAAGGATAGGGTAAAATCAAAGTAGGAAAGGAAAGGGAATTATCACACTCACAAAACCAAGCAACAGTCACAGATAAATACACCAAACGCCTGCTCAAATAACCATCAGCAACTATCCTCCAAGCCATGCAGCATAAGCTATCTCTGATGATGTGTGTTAAGTCAGGACCCAGCTTATATAGGGGAAGGAAATGGCTAACAGTGCACAGCTGAGAGCCTGAATTCCAAGAGCTCTCAACAGAGCAGATTAAGCACTCAACTGCCTAAAGAAATTTACACAATATAATAAGAAGGTGAAGTACTTCTATTGAGCACAGGAATAGGAGAACTCAGACGCTGCGGTCTTCTGGCTCTTTTCTGTTGCAGTAAACCCATGACAGGTGGTTAAGTGAGCAGTTTAAGCATTCATTGCTGGGAGCCCTGATGCCTCATGCAACATCTTTTTTTTGCCAGCCACATTCAGATAGCACAAACATCAATTTCATAGAGTACTATTTGTAGAAAAATTTAAGAATAGTAACACAGGTAGTTGTGAAATATGTTTGGTGCAACAACTCCATTCCTGTCTGTGAGTGTTTAGTTGCAAGATTTGCATGCTGTTTATAAAGTTAAAAAAAAACTCCCAGAGGCTCACACAGGAAGAGCATGTGACTGTATTTCCTGTTTCCTTTGAATGTGTATGAGAGAAGCAGCCTGCTGTAGATAGTGTACCTGAAACAACACTTTTATTCCTAACGATTTTGGTGAGCAAATGGGGACTCCTGATTCCTCACTGCAATACAGTTTTATCCCAAACGATTTGGATTAGCAAATAGGGTCTCCTGGCTTTAACAAATTATTAGGCCCAACGATTTTTAAGAGGAAATGTGGCCTCCTGATTCCTGATTGTAACGCAGTTTATCACAAACAATTTGGATTAGTAAATAGGGCCTCCTGGCTGAATCCATATATTAGGCCTAATGTTTTTTAAAAGATAATGGGGCCTCCTGATTCCTCACTGCAACAGAGTTTTTGCCCAAATGATTTTGATTAGTAAATGGGTCCTCCTGAGACTGCAACACAATTTTAGCACAATCTAGTTAGATGCTGGAAGATCTATTTCACACAGAACAGGATCCTATCTAGCTAACTGACAAGTTACTTTCAGCAGCATCAGGAGGGACCTCTCTGTGCTGCTACACTGAGAAAATGGCGACAGAAACAAAAGATGTCTGCTTCTTATATGGAGAGATACATGTGCCTTTGGCAGCCAATCATAGAAGACCTTGTGTCATGACGTTGTGGATGGTTTTTGCGCTCTGATAGACTGCCGGAATCTACACACATTAAGTTATTATTACACAATAAACAAAAATTGTTTTTAAAAAATTACACACCCTGATGAAGACATTTGTAAACCTTGAAATGCGTTGACAATGAATTGCATTCATGCTTCACCTTTGTGTGTGTTTGTATCTCTGAACCTTGGGTAGCGTGAACTTTGAACCATCATATTCCTCTTTTATTGCAACGTATCACATTGGTGGTCTTGCTGCAGCCTTTACATGGTTCTATAGGAGTTATGACTGTCATAACCCTATCTGGTGAACGTACCTATAATTTTTTACATCACTTGGATATCAGATAAGACCCTATTTGCGCTTTTTGTCACTCCAGTTTTACTATTTGATTTACTTTTCTTTTTATAGTAGACTTGGATACTAAAACACCTTCCTGGAGAGTGATCTTCTTTTGTGTGGATGTTATGAAGGGGCTTTACTTCACCATGGAAAGGATTCTGCAACCAACCACCACTGTTGTCTTCGGGGGACACCCAGGCCAGGTTTTTTTATTAGTTCCCAAGCTCAACAGTGAGCTCTATTTTTTGCAGAATGTACCAAGCTGTAGATTTGGCAACTCCTAACATTTCTGTTGTCTCTCTAATGCATTTCTTCTTTTTTTTTCAGACTAATTATGGTCTGCTTCTCTTCGAGTGACCTAATAAAACCTTTGAAAGAGGGTAAAAAAATTCTTAAGATAAGTGGATCAGTGGATTGTGCACATACAGCTCTGGCAAAAATTAAGATACCACTGCACAATTTTTTTTAAAAATCAGCTTCTCTACATGTCTGACAGCTATTCCATTCCAGTGTCAGTTGAATTCCCACAAGAGTACACCTCATTCTACTTCATGTACTTCTGATTAGGTGATCACCTGAACCAAATCTTATTTAACAAAGGAAAGTATAAAAAACACTGCTGTGGTGTTCACAATCCTCTTGCAATAGGACAAGCTGGATGGCAAACCAAGTTCTAGTAATATCCCAAAAGTAATAGGAATGAAATTCTGGCTTTACTAGCAGAAGGATACAGTGAGCGTCATGTTGCTTCCATCCTTAAAATTTCTAAGATGGCAGTCCATTACAACAAGGTCAAGCTTCAGAAGTTGGGGACAACAAAGCTACAGACCGGCAGAGGGTGAAAATGGCTTTTCACTGACCGGGATGGCCATCATCTTATTCGAATTTCACTCAGCAACTGCAGGATGACATCAAGTGACCTACAAAAGGAATGGCAAATGGCAGCTGGGGTGAAGAGCACGTCAAGAACAGTTCGTAAGAGGCTCCTAGAGGCAGGGCTCAAGTCATGTAAAGCTAGAAAAAAGCCTTTCTGATCAATGAGAAGCAAAGGAAAGCCAGGCTGAAGTTTGCCAAAGACCATAAGGATTGGACCATAGAGGACTGGAGTAAGGTAATCTTCTCTGATGAGTCTAATTTTCAGCTTTGCCCACCATCTAATCATCTAATGGTTAGACGGAGGCCTGGAGAGGCGTACAAGCCACAGTGTCTTGCACCCACTGTGAAATTTAGTGGAGGGTCGGTGATGATCTGGGGATGCTTCAGCAGGGCTGGAATTGGGCAGGTTAATCTTTGCGAAGGATGTATGAATCCAGCCGCACATAAGGTTATCCTGGAAAAACAGTTGATTCCTTCTGCTCAGCCAATGTTCCCCAACTCTGAAGACTGGTTTTTCCAGCAGGACAATGCACCATGCCACACAGCTAGGTCAATCAATGTGTGGATGAAGGACCACCACATCAAATCCCTGTCATGGCCAGCCCAATCTCCAGACCTGAACCCCATTGAAAACCTCTGGAATGTAATAAAGAGGAAGATGGATAGTTACAAGCCATCAAACAAAGAACTGCTAAAATTTTTGTACCAGGAGTGGCAAAAGGTCACCCAAAAGCAGTGTGAAAGACTGGTTGAAAGCATGCCAACACACATGAAAGCTGTGATTAGAAATCATGGTTATTCCAGAAAATATTGATTTCTGAGCTCTTCCTGAGTCAAAATGAGTAAAAACATTAGTATTGTTGTTTCTAAATGATTATGAACTTGTTTTCTTAGCATTATTTGAGGTCTGCAAGCACTGCATTTTTTGTTATTTTGACCATTTCTCATTTTCTGAAAATAAATACAAATTATGCTTGGAAATTCGGTGTCATGTTGTCAGTAGTTTATAGAATAAAAGAGCAATTTACATTTACTCAAAAATATACCTATAAAGAGAAAAATCAGACAAATTAAAAATTTTGCAATGGTCTCTTAATTTTTGCCAGAGCTGTATCTGGTGTCCTGTTTCAGCATCTTTTTGGCTTATTATTTATAGTGTCCAGTCAACACATTTTGCCTTGGAGATTTGTGTTTGTGGTTATTTTCTACTTGGCATAGCAGTAGGGGGTTATCTTATCATGGGCACACCCTAGCCTAAATCATGTATCTTTTTAAGAGCAGAGTCATACAGCCTTATAAATCTAAATGGGATCAGAAGAAACGAACTATCTGGCAGCTGTCCAAATCCAAGCGTCACAACTGCAGCTGTAATGCTCGGGTTGGGAGCACCACCAGCCAGTCCGTGCACTGCATTCTAATCTTGTTCCAATTTATAATGCCAGCTGACTGCGCCCTAAATGTTTTCACTAATGTTTTTTATTAGGTATCCCATTTCTTAATAATGATTTATATGCTATTGATGGTACTTGCATATTTTGTACTCTTCTTCATCTGTTGCCATTCATTTTCCCAGTAGAACCATGCACAACATTGAGCCCCTGCTATACACCAAATTGTTGGTCTTCTGTGACAACCAATTTTCTTAAAGGGAATCTGTCACCCTAAATTGGCGGGATATTTAAATGATGGCAGTCAGGTTAGATGGGCGGTGTTTTGGGTACTTGCCTTAACATGTTGTTCGCCGCTGTCTCCATTATTTCTGGGAATTGTAGTCATTGCCCTACATATAACGCGCATGCGCATTGCAATCTTGAATTGCGCACGCGCAGTATGCTTTGCCCGCAGATTGCAATGCACAGGCGCGTTATATGGAGGGCAACGACTACAATTCCCAGAAATAATGGAGACAGCGGCGAGCAACATGTTAAGGCAAGTACCCAAAACACCGCCCATCTGACCTGACTGCCATCATTTAAATATCCCGCCAATTTAGGTGACAGATTCCCTTTAAGTTCTCTGCTTCAATATCAAGTTTTGTGTATATTGATTTTTGGGGAAGGATTTATACTGGGGTGACTTTCCCCTGTAAGGCCCTGCGAAGGACTTGGCTCCTCTGCAGGGATGGGAAGAATCAGCAGTAATAATTGTTATAACTGAGCAAACAAAAATTCAATGCAATTTATTAATTATATTTGGATTAATGCGATTTTTTAATGAAATTATCAAGTTTTGTACAAATATTATTTCATCATTTTTTGGGTCAAATGAAATTCCACGGTAGACACAGGATTGGGTCCCTGCATAGGACAAGGAACATAAAAGGCAGTGAATTGTTTCCTCTTTACTTATTCTCCCTGTATTCACAATGAAACAGATATTAAGTAGCTTAGTAGACAGATTGATCCTGCTTAATGCTGGCGGATACATCTTCAAGAGGTGGAGAATTGATATTAAACTGCTATTTTGTGAGTTAATTTACATTAGTAACGGGTAATTCTTCTGGTGATGGAGGATCTACATATTGTTAGTTCTTCAGAAAAACATCATGAATCTCCAATCAAGTTCTTCATTCAGCAGTGTCATTTGCTGGCTCTAAATCACATAGATGGAGAGGGTGATCACTTGAGGAATAGAACCCTGATTCTTAGTTTCTAGTTGTCTGGACAGTATGTTTTAGAAGGAAAGTGCCATCCAAAGTTAATTCTGTGACACGGAATATTGTCTCAAAAATGGATGGCCGTCAACAAGTCCAGGAAGCTGTTATCATTATTTATAAAATGCAGGATCAATGTATGCAAGTGAATCCTGAGCTGGCACCTGCAGAGGAAATTTCAGCCTTTCTCATGGATTTACATGCAATCACAGAATAGGGCTTCTGATCACGAAAGTAAAAAGGGATAATTTTTGGACAGTTTCCTCATTTTAACCCCTTTCTAACTGAACGATTTTTCGTTTTTACACCTTCATTTATTCCTCTCCTTCCAAGAGCCACAACTTTTCTATTTTTTATCAACATAGTCAAAATAAAAAAAAGAATTCCAAGTGCAGTAAAATTGTGAAAAAAAGGTAAATTCACTCTTTTTTGGGATTTGTTTTCAGAGCATTCATTATATGCTTTACATCAGGGGTGGGGAACCTCAGGCCCCAGGGCCATTTACGGCCCTCGATGACCTTTTATCCGGCCCCGGGCAGATTCTCAGGGACCGCTGTGCTTTGGCAGGGAGCTGTATTTTGATTGCCAACAGCTCATTAATTTCTTCTTGCTCTGTAAGTACACATGTAGTGTTCACTACTGAACACTGAAGGGCATGCAATGAAAGATTACGTCCTGACACCAGTGCCAGAGTCAGGATGTACTTTGTGGGCGGAGCTTGTACGGCCCCCAATGGATGATATAAATATCCAAATGGCCCTTGGCAGAAAAAATATTCCCACCCCTGCTTTACATGACCTGGCAATATGATTTTCCTATGTATAGAGATAGAAAAAGAGTTAATGTAATTGTGGTGTACTACTTCAGCGCTGATGTACCAGATTGAAAACAGAAGTGAGAGTCTCAGTCTGTGAATAGAAATCTAAGATTCAATTGATATGTAGTGAACTGTCATCATCTCCATTCAGTATGTGAACTGATTGATCTGTGATGTACTGTATGAACAGTACCTGAACAGATGCAATTTTTTCACACATTACAAGTAGAGTAATTGAGTATTGCAAATTGTGCATCTAAAACCAAATTCTGAATTCAATTTTGTGTCACTGAAAATTTGATTCCTGTAATTTGAGAAGCATTAAGGTTTTTATTTTTGTTTTTTTTTTTCTAAGAAATCTTCTTAGTACCGAAACTTAAACATCTACCATCTAACATCTACTTAAACTTAGCATCTACCTATCAACATGTGCAAGTTGCCCACTTCTTTGCTCTAATAATAAATTGTTAGACATATACACACCACTTGAATACAGTAGCCAGTTGCAGGCATGATTCTGACTAAATTTTCAGATGCTATCCTATTTTGTAAAGGCACTTGGATGTGTTTTGGTTTTCACATTTATTGTAAGTCACTTTCTATTTTTTGAATACCTGCTTTAATTGCCTACTCTAGATACTGTATACCACACAACCATACTGCCCATCATTGCCACTTTTTCATTTCCAATTATGAACCTACATGTAGCAACTTTGCATTTTTGGCTTTCTTAAAATAACTTCTACTTTGGTTGAACGGGTAAGGTTGTAAATATTGGGAAAAAAATGATAAAAAAAAGGGTTAAGGTTTTGCAACTGCTTGACTAGTCACTGTCAGGGCGATACTACAGCAGGGCCAGACGATTGCAGTATCTGGTCACACAAAATTCTGCACTGATTAGAATTCCTTACCCATCCTATTAAACAGTGCAGTTTTCTCTAGCAACCTTCCACGACAGCATAGGAGGTTGTCTCCATGCCCTAATGGGGGACAGGAAGTACATAAGAGGTTAAAAAGCCCCTTCCACCTCCCTCTCACCAGTGTTTTTCCTGTCCCCCATGGGGCAGGGAGAGGTTATCAGTATGCTGTGTGGCCGGCTGCTGCAGCTACCTGTAAATCCTGATGCCGGACAGCGGTGGTCTGTCGGATTTGCCCTCCCTCCTCAGATGCTGTTCCCATCTTCCTGCGGGACTTCGGGACCTTCCTGGCCCATCTGCGCCCCTTCTGGGGGTAAAGCAGGCCAATGATCCCTGGCCGGAGGCCTCCCGCAGCCCTCCGGCCTCTACTCCTCCTGGTGTGCATGCGGCGCTGGCGTCCCAGAAGTGGATTCTCTGGTCGGAGGTCACTTCCTGTGTATGCGTTCCTATGGACCGCAAGCCGCTTCTGGCGGCTTTTTTCCAGGCGCCGACCGCTCGCTGATGTGTACAGCTCGCCCAAATCGAGGGCCTGCTCCGGACCTTGGAGGAGGGAGAGGGGAAACTCTGTTGTCGTTGGGGGCGGTATTATGCCTACATAAACCGGCCAGAAGACGCCGACATGTAAGGCGAATGATCCTCTGTCAGTATGGACAGTGCTTCCTGCCCTGCATCTGCAGAGCCCATCGCAGCCCCAGCCACAGTGAGTGAAATGTGGCTCCTAACGGTGGTATGCAGGGAGGATCAATTCTGAATGATGCTTCTCTTCTTATCTTATAGGAAGACAAGCCTTCCCATAAAAGCACCACTAAACCCGTTAAATGCGGCATCTACAGCAAAAGACTCTCTGCTTCATGGAAGAAAAAGCTGTGCCAGGCGTGCACAGATAGTGTAATCAGAGCAGAGCACCCTCTCTAATTGACGAGATTCGTAGTTTGGTCAAGCAGGAGGTTCACTTCGCTAGCTGCCCTTGCCCCTCCTCCACTCCCACCTCCGCCGCCGCCTTCAGCTTCGTCGCTAGGTCCTCCGCCCACAAAAAAGCGTAGGCTTCAGTTTGAGTCAGGGTCCGAGTCAGAACAGTCATATGATTCGGGCTCTGACAGGTGGGAAGAGTCAGGGGGCCTTAGAAGTACGGAGGTCAGGAGATATCTTTTTTCTTCAGACTATATGGAAGAACTGGTCAGTGACGTTCACGCCACTATGGGGTTGGAGGAGGAGCAGGTTTCTCAGTCGGCCCAGGATAAGATGTTTGGAGGGCTGGAGGGGGTCTAAGCAAACGGGGTTCCCGGTGTATAAAACCATTCAGGATATGATCTCGCAGGAATGGGAGTTCCCAGAGAAGCGCTATTCCTCCCCTTCTGAATTCAAATACAGGTGTACCTTAGAGGACGATACCTTTAATTTAGATACACCGAAAGTGGATGTACAAATGAGTCAAGTAGTTAAAAAAACTATTCTCCCCTTTGAAGATGTATCACGATTGAAAGACCCGATGGACCGTGAAATAGAGAGCCTTCTAAGGAAGGCCTGGGAAACCTCGGCCACTGCTTTAAAATCTGCTGTTGCCTGTACATGTGTCTCACGATCCCTCTTTAGGTGGCTGGAGGAGCTAGAGAATCATATCTCTCAAGGTACCTCAAGGGGCGAGCTCCTCGACTCCCTTCCCATCCTCCAGAGAGCTACGGGATATCTCGCAGACCCCTCTATGGAGACAATTCGTACCTCCGCCAGAACACTGGCACAGTCCAACTCTGCCAGGCAAGCCCTATGGCTCAAGATGTGGAGCAGGGATGTTAAGTCTAAAATTAAGCTTTGCTCCATACCCTTTAAGGGTGAACTCGTCTTTGGCCCGAAATCCTTGAGAGAGCCACTGATAAGAACAAAGCTCTTCTGGAGCAGAGGTCCTCCAGGAAGCAATTTTTTAGAGCCCCCCCAGAACCAGATAAAGGGCAAAGGAAAGACGGGGAGGTGGAGCTACGCGAAGGGAAGGGGTAGGAACATCCTCGTTCCCCAGCAGCAGCAACAGCAGGAGAAATTGACTCCGACCCCGTAGGGGGGAGGCTCTCGAATTTCCTACACGTTTGGCAGTCGATTTCCAGCTGCCGTTGGGTCCTCAATGTCATCAGAGAGGGCCTTCTACTGGAGTTCGAGTCTTCCCCCCCCAGAGGTCTGAGGGTTACCTCCCTACCATCGCGGGAGGCCCAGGCGATCCTAACAGCGGGCATAAAAGACCTGGTTCCCTCGAATGCCTTCTCCCTGGTTCCCATGGAAGAGCATGGGGAAGGTCATTACTCCAGGCTATTCCTAGTAAAGAAACCTACAGGGGAGGCGAGAATAATAATAAACTTGAAGTCTCTCAATCAGCATATCGTATACCGCAAGTTCAAGACGGAGTCGGTAAAAACTGCCATTCCGCTAATAACCACTCACTCCTTCATGGCCACAATAGACCTGAAGGATGCATATTTCCACATCTCGGTACATCCATGCCACAGGAAATACCTGAGATTTGCGGTTCAGAAGAGTTCAGAAACGAAACACTACCAGTTCAACGTGCTCCCCTTTGGCATGTCATCAGCTCCAAGGGTGTTCTCAAAGGTCATGGCGGAGGCGGTTTCCCATATCCGAAGCCAGGGTATATGCGTAGTCCCGTACTTGGACGACTTACTAATAATAGGCGCCTCCTATCGGGCCCTACAAGAACAAGTGGAACACACTCTGGACATTCTTCGCTTCTTAGGATGGGTTCAAAACATAAAGAAGTCCTGCCTTCAGCCGGCTCAGAGGAGAAGATTCCTAGGGGTGCTGTTGGATGCGAGAATGCAGATGTCCTTTCTTCCAAGGGACCATCAGGAGTCCATGATCAAGAAAGCAAGGAGTTTCAGCAAACAGAGCTCCTCAACCCTTCGGTCAGCTATGTCACTTCTAGGGTCAATGACATCATACATACAGTCAGTGGCTTGGGTGCAAGCCCATTCCAGGCTGCTTCAATCCCACATCCTGGGGAATTGGAACGGCGACCACCGCTCTTTAAACAGGAAGGTTCTCACCACAGGAAGAGTCAGAACATCCCTGTTATGGTGGATAAATCCCAAGAATTTGGGTAAAGGCATGAACTGGGTGCAATCCCCTCTGGTCTCGGTGACTACGGACGCCAGCAAAAAAGGTTGGGGAGCTATGGTAGACCAGGTCGCATACCAGAGGTTATGGAGCCAGGAGATGAGTTCAAGGTCTTCCAACTGCAGGGAGCTAAAGGCTGTAGAAGAAGCCCTACTAGCAGCAGTAGACCAGGTGCAGAGTCAGCATGTCAAGGTGTATTCCGACAATATGACTACGGTAGCCTACCTAAAACACCAGGGGGGCACGAAATTCAGCAGCCTGAAAAGAGTCTCAGAGAAAATATTTTCTTGGGCCGAGAAACACCTTGTCTCATTATCAGCAGTCCACCTGAAGGGAAGTTTCAATCTTCAGGCAGATTTTCTAAGCAGACACAATGTGCAACCGGGCAAATGGAGTCTGAATGCAAGAGTTTTCCAGACACTGGTGTACAAGTGGGGCCTTCCAAAGTAGATCTCCTAGCATCTGGTCAAAATTCCAAAGTGGAGAAGTTTTTCCCTGAACCCCGGAGACCGATCTCTGGGGGTAAATGACTTTGCCCACAAATGGACCTTCAAACTGGCGTATGTCTTCCCCCAATTCCTATCTTAGCAGTGACCCTGCGTAAGATCAGAGAAGATCAAACCCCTACTATATTAGTGGCACCAATGTGGCCGAAAAGGAGCTGTGTTATGTTTCGGTAGCTGAGGAGTGCAGGTAAAAAAGGCAATACACCAGAGCAGTTGGAATCTATGAGATTGCAGTACCCTGACTAACCACCACAACTAGAGGCAGCCGTGGAGCGTTCCTACGTTGGTCCTAGACGCCTCGTCACAGCCTGAGAAACTAACTACACCTAAAGATAGATATAGGAAAGCTATCTGCCCCGGAGCAGAACCCCAGGTCAGAAATCAAGGGTAACGGGTATTGATATTTCACAGTAATATTGTTCAAGAGACGATAATCAATACACGGCCTTAATGAACCATCTTTTTTGGCCACAAAGAAAAAACCGGCACCTAAGGGTGAAGAGGATGGTCTGATATGACCCTTCTCCAATGATTCCTTGATATAAGACCGCATAGCGTCATGTTCAGGTACAGACAAGTTAAAAAGGCGACCTTTAGGGAATTTACTACCCGGCACTAATTCAATAGCGCAGTCATAGCTCCTACGGGGAGGCAAGGATGCAGATTTACTTTCGCTAAACACATCAGAAAAATCAAACAAAAAGTCAGGAACATCCTGAGCCTGGGGGGAGGCAGAAAAAACAGGAGTGTTGGTATTAACACATTGGCAGCCCCAACTGGTTACAGACACAGATTTCCAATCCAAAACAGGATTATGAGACTGTAAGCAAGGGAAACCCAGCACGATAATGTCATGCAGATTATATAGAACCAAAAATTTGCAGCACTCCAGGTGATCAGGTTCAACCCTCATTATCACCTGAGTAGAAAACTGGGGTTTATTCTCAGCCAAAAGGGTAGAATCGATCCCCAGTAGGGGAATAGACTTCTGTAGGGGTATCAAGGGAAACCCACAACGTTTAGCAAAATCATAATCCATCAGGTTAATAGCTGCTCCAGAATCAACAAAAGCCTGAGCAGAAAATGAGGACAGAGAGCATATCAGAGTGACAGTTAATAAAAACTTAGTCTGAACACTACCCAAGACAACTGAGCGTGCAAAACGCCTTCCCCGCTTAGGGCAGACTGAAATAGCATGAGAGGCATCACCACAGTAGAAACATAACCCATTGCGCTTTCGAAACTCATGACGCTGTGCCCCAGACACCACTCTATCACACTGCATGGGTTCAGAAGCTGGTTCACAAGGCAACACCATTCCACGCATACTTCTCCGCTCACACAAACGTCTGTCAATTTGAATCGCTAATGACATAGAATCATTGAGACCAGAGGGGACGGGGAATCCCACCATAACATCCTTTACATTATCTGACAGACCCTTCCGGAAAAGGGCCGCCAAAGCGTCGTCATTCCATTTGGTCAGGACTGCCCACCTACGGAATCTCTGACAGTATAACTCAGCGTCATCAAGCCCCTGATTTAATGCCAACAAGGCTTTTTCAGCTTGATCAGTGACATTAGGCTCATCGTACAATAACCCCAAAGCCTGAAAAAACGCATCAACATCACTCAAAACAGGATCCCCAGGTATCAGGGAAAAAGCCCAATCCTGAGGATCGCCGCGCAGGAGAGAGATGATAATTTGAACCTGCTGCGCTGCGTTTCCTGAGGACTTAGATTTTAAGGCAAAAAACAATTTACAATTATTTTTGAAATTCTGAAACTTAGCTCGATCCCCTGAAAACAAATCTGGCATGGGGATCCTAGGTTCCACAACAGGCAACCTAGCAAGATATGCAGCAATACTCCGAACCTCAGTGGCAAGCTGATCCACATGGCCAGACAACTGTGCAAACTCCATTGGGAGAAAAGATCCTCCCCAGCACCCAGAGATACAGAGGGAAAAAAAAAAAATGCAACAAACAGAAAAATATCTCTGACAACTCTGACAACCTTTTTTTTTCACAATATTTTTTCCCTTCTGTGAGTACCATACAATTTTCAATTTTTAGGCCGGTGATACTGTTATGTTTCGGTAGCTGAGGAGTGCAGGTAAAAAAGGCAATACACCAGAGCAGTTGGAATCTATGAGATTGCAGTACCCTGACTAACCACCACAACTAGAGGCAGCCGTGGAGCGTTCCTACGTTGGTCCTAGACGCCTCGTCACAGCCTGAGAAACTAACTACACCTAAAGATAGATATAGGAAAGCTATCTGCCCCGGAGCAGAACCCCAAAGATAATAGAAAGCCCCCAAACATGTAATGGCGGTTAGACAAGATGAAATACTGACACAGACAGAAAATAGAATGAGCAAACGCTGGGGCCCAAACTATCTAAATAGAAAAGGATAGGAAGGGTACTTACTGCAATCCCAGAAAACCCTGAAAAGCACCAACTCTACTAATTTCAAAATCACCTGAGATCACACGACCTCTACCACCTAAATTAGTTCTCTGGTGTAACAAAATCAAAACAGCAGCCACTGAAAAAACTGGAAAAAGCAAAAGAACAAAACTCAGTGGCTGAACTAAACCGAGAGGGCAGAAGCCCCCGGAGGGGACCCAGAAGGCCCCCAAAGAAGTGCAGGACAAAATGCAAAAATATAGCACAAACACAAAAAAAAGAAAAGGTCTTATCTGTTAGCAGGAGATGCAGACACGACACAGCAGGCTACAAGGGAAACTGGAAAGAAGGATTCAGACCAGAACAATTGATCACCGGCAACCCTGATGGGAAAATGACTCCCTTATATAAGACCAGTCAGTAACACCTGATTCCCAGTCCTCACAATCTTCACTAGCACCGCTTGTAACCACCAGAGGGAGCCTCTGCTCAGAACTCATCTCAAACCCATTCACAACAGTACCCCCCCCTTGAGGAGGGGTCACCGAACCCTCATTTGAGCAACCAGGTCGGTCAGGATGAGTTCTATGATACGCACGGATAAGTCTCCTAGCATGGATGTCCGAAGCAAACACCCAAGAATTGTCTTCCTGACCATAACCTCTCCATTTAACCAAATACTGGAGTTTCCGTCTAGAAAAACGAGAATCCAATATTTTCTCAACCACATACTCCAGATTGCCCTCAACCAAAACAGGGTCAGGAGGCACAGCAGCAGGAACCACTGGCTCAACAAACCTCTTCAACAAGGACTTGTGGAACACGTTATGGATCTTAAATGTCCCTGGAAGAAGCAAACGAAAAGAAACAGGATTAATAATCTCCATGATCTTATAAGGTCCAATGAACCTAGGCTTAAATTTAGGAGATGCTACTCTCATAGGAATATTCTTTGAGGACAACCAAACCAAGTCCCCCACTTTAAACCGAGGACCATCAGTCCTATGCCGGTTAGCAAACCGCTGGGCCTTCTCCTGAGAGAGGGACAATCTCTCCACTACCTGGTCCCAAATCTGTTGCATACGCTCCACAACAGAGTCAACACCTGGACAGACAGAAGCCTCCGTCTGACCTGAAGAAATCGAGGGTGAAACCCAGAATTACAGAAAAACGGAGACATCAAAGTGGCAGAGCTAGCCCTATTATTAAGAGCAAACTCAGCCAAAGGCAAAAAAGAGACCCAGTCATCCTGATCAGCAGACACAAAGCATCTTAGATAAGTCTCCAATGTCTGGTTTGTTCTCTCAGTTTGACCATTGGTCTGAGGATGAAATGCCGAGGAGAAAGACAATTGAACACCCAGTTTAGAACAAAAAGTCCTCCAAAATCTGGAAACAAACTGGACTCCTCTGTCAGACACAATGTTCTCAGGAATGCCGTGTAAACGAACCACGTGCTGAAGGAACAACGGCACCAATTCAGAGGAGGAAGGCAACTTAGGTAATGGCACAAGATGTATCATTTTGGAAAACCTATCACAAATTACCCAGATGGTGGTCATTCTCTGAGAAACAGGAAGATCGGAAATGAAATCCATAGAGATATGGGTCCATGGTCTCTTGGGCACAGGCAATGGCATCAACAAACCACTAGAGCGAGAGCAAGGCTTGGAGCGAGAGCAAGTCCCGCAGGACTGCACAAATTCCCTGACATCACGAGACAAGGTAGGCCACCAAAAGGACCGACTAACCAAGTCTCTGGTACCAAAAATTCCGGGATGCCCAGCCAATGCGGAACAATGAATCTCAGACATCACACTCTTTTTCCATTGGTCCGGGACAAACAATTTTCCAACAGGGCAGCGCTCGGGCCTATCCTCCTGACACCCCTCCAGAGCAAGTCTCAAATTGGGCGAGATGGCGGAAAGAACTACACCCTCTTTCAAAATAACAGAAGGATCAGATAACTCAGGAGAGTCCGCAAGGAAACTCCTCGAGAGGGCATCCGCCTTAACATTCTTAGTGCCAGGAAGAAAGGAAACCACAAAATTAAAACGTGTGAAAAACAAGGCCCACCTGGCCTGTCTAGGATTGAGTCGCTTGGCAGATTCCAGATAGACCAGATTCTTATGGTCCGTAAGGACCACCACCTGATGTTTGGCTCCCTCCAGCCAATGTCTCCACTCTTCAAAAGCCCACTTCATGGCCAATAACTCCCGATTACCCACGTCATAATTACGTTCAGTAGGAGAAAATTTTCGAGAGAAAAAGGCACAAGGGTTACTTTTAGAGGTCTCTGGATCTTTTTGGGACAAAACGGCACCTGCCCCAATTTCAGAGGCATCAACCTCCACCTGAAATGGCAGAGAAACATCAGGCTGCCGTAGAACAGGAGCAGAAGTGAATCTCTGCTTAAGTTCCTGAAATGCAGAGACTGCCTCAGGAGGCCAATTCACCACATCAGAACCCTTTCTGGTCAAATCAGTTAATGGTTTAACAATAACCGAGAAATTACCAATAAATTTACGATAAAAATTGGCAAAACCCAAAAATCTCTGAAGAGCCTTTAATGAAGTAGGTTGGACCCAATCACAGATGGCCTGAACCTTGACCGGGTCCATTTCAATAACAGATGGGGACAAAATGAATCCAAGAAATGAGATCCTCTGTACGCCAAAAAGACACTTTGATCCCTTCACATACAGAGCATTCTCTCTCAAAATCTGGAATACAGTTTGAACATGTTTCACATGAGAGTCCCAGTCATTAGAAAATATCAAGATATCATCCAAATAAACAATCAGAAATTTGTCCACAAAATCCCTGAAAATGTCATTCATGAAGGACTGGAAGACGGAAGGAGCATTAGTGAGCCCAAAGGGCATCACTAGGTACTCAAAATGCCCTTCAGGGGTATTGAATGCCGTCTTCCATTCATCCCCGTGCTTAATGCGAATAAGGTTATACGCCCCCCTGAGGTCAAGCTTGGTAAACCAAGTAGCGTTTTTCACCCTGGAAAACAGGTCAGAAATCAAGGGTAACGGGTATTGATATTTCACAGTAATATTGTTCAAGAGACGATAATCAATACACGGCCTTAATGAACCATCTTTTTTGGCCACAAAGAAAAAACCGGCACCTAAGGGTGAAGAGGATGGTCTGATATGACCCTTCTCCAATGATTCCTTGATATAAGACCGCATAGCGTCATGTTCAGGTACAGACAAGTTAAAAAGGCGACCTTTAGGGAATTTACTACCCGGCACTAATTCAATAGCGCAGTCATAGCTCCTACGGGGAGGCAAGGATGCAGATTTACTTTCGCTAAACACATCAGAAAAATCAAACAAAAAGTCAGGAACATCCTGAGCCTGGGGGGAGGCAGAAAAAACAGGAGTGTTGGTATTAACACATTGGCAGCCCCAACTGGTTACAGACACAGATTTCCAATCCAAAACAGGATTATGAGACTGTAAGCAAGGGAAACCCAGCACGATAATGTCATGCAGATTATATAGAACCAAAAATTTGCAGCACTCCAGGTGATCAGGTTCAACCCTCATTATCACCTGAGTAGAAAACTGGGGTTTATTCTCAGCCAAAAGGGTAGAATCGATCCCCAGTAGGGGAATAGACTTCTGTAGGGGTATCAAGGGAAACCCACAACGTTTAGCAAAATCATAATCCATCAGGTTAATAGCTGCTCCAGAATCAACAAAGCCTGAGCAGAAAATGAGGACAGAGAGCATATCAGAGTGACAGTTAATAAAAACTTAGTCTGAACACTACCCAAGACAACTGAGCGTGCAAAACGCCTTCCCCGCTTAGGGCAGACTGAAATAGCATGAGAGGCATCACCACAGTAGAAACATAACCCATTGCGCTTTCGAAACTCATGACGCTGTGCCCCAGACACCACTCTATCACACTGCATGGGTTCAGAAGCTGGTTCACAAGGCAACACCATTCCACGCATACTTCTCCGCTCACACAAACGTCTGTCAATTTGAATCGCTAATGACATAGAATCATTGAGACCAGAGGGGACGGGGAATCCCACCATAACATCCTTTACATTATCTGACAGACCCTTCCGGAAAAGGGCCGCCAAAGCGTCGTCATTCCATTTGGTCAGGACTGCCCACCTACGGAATCTCTGACAGTATAACTCAGCGTCATCAAGCCCCTGATTTAATGCCAACAAGGCTTTTTCAGCTTGATCAGTGACATTAGGCTCATCGTACAATAACCCCAAAGCCTGAAAAAACGCATCAACATCACTCAAAACAGGATCCCCAGGTATCAGGGAAAAAGCCCAATCCTGAGGATCGCCGCGCAGGAGAGAGATGATAATTTGAACCTGCTGCGCTGCGTTTCCTGAGGACTTAGATTTTAAGGCAAAAAACAATTTACAATTATTTTTGAAATTCTGAAACTTAGCTCGATCCCCTGAAAACAAATCTGGCATGGGGATCCTAGGTTCCACAACAGGCAACCTAGCAAGATATGCAGCAATACTCCGAACCTCAGTGGCAAGCTGATCCACATGGCCAGACAACTGTGCAAACTCCATTGGGAGAAAAGATCCTCCCCAGCACCCAGAGATACAGAGGGAAAAAAAAAAAATGCAACAAACAGAAAAATATCTCTGACAACTCTGACAACCTTTTTTTTTCACAATATTTTTTCCCTTCTGTGAGTACCATACAATTTTCAATTTTTAGGCCGGTGATACTGTTATGTTTCGGTAGCTGAGGAGTGCAGGTAAAAAAGGCAATACACCAGAGCAGTTGGAATCTATGAGATTGCAGTACCCTGACTAACCACCACAACTAGAGGCAGCCGTGGAGCGTTCCTACGTTGGTCCTAGACGCCTCGTCACAGCCTGAGAAACTAACTACACCTAAAGATAGATATAGGAAAGCTATCTGCCCGGAGCAGAACCCCAAAGATAATAGAAAGCCCCCAAACATGTAATGGCGGTTAGACAAGATGAAATACTGACACAGACAGAAAATAGAATGAGCAAACGCTGGGGCCCAAACTATCTAAATAGAAAAGGATAGGAAGGGTACTTACTGCAATCCCAGAAAACCCTGAAAAGCACCAACTCTACTAATTTCAAAATCACCTGAGATCACACGACCTCTACCACCTAAATTAGTTCTCTGGTGTAACAAAATCAAAACAGCAGCCACTGAAAAAACTGGAAAAAGCAAAAGAACAAAACTCAGTGGCTGAACTAAACCGAGAGGGCAGAAGCCCCCGGAGGGGACCCAGAAGGCCCCCAAAGAAGTGCAGGACAAAATGCAAAAATATAGCACAAACACAAAAAAAAGAAAAGGTCTTATCTGTTAGCAGGAGATGCAGACACGACACAGCAGGCTACAAGGGAAACTGGAAAGAAGGATTCAGACCAGAACAATTGATCACCGGCAACCCTGATGGGAAAATGACTCCCTTATATAAGACCAGTCAGTAACACCTGATTCCCAGTCCTCACAATCTTCACTAGCACCGCTTGTAACCACCAGAGGGAGCCTCTGCTCAGAACTCATCTCAAACCCATTCACAACAGAGCTGGTTCGCTCTGATAAGAGAACTCCAGGTAGACGGTCCAGTCCACTTGCCCCTAGAGAGCGACCTCCTACTACAGGACCCGCTACGTCACCCGAATCTTCAGGAATTAAAATTGGCTGCCTGGTTACTGATGCCCAAATGCTAAAAAGTAAAGGTCTTTCGGATGCAGTAATCGCTACCCTGCAGGGTTCAAGGAAACCAGTCACCAATGCCATATATAATAAAATATGAAAAAAGTTTTCTTCATGGTGTCTTCCAGTCCCTCCCGACCCAGCACACCCAAATATTTCCCGCATTCTGGACTTTTTACAGAAGGGGCTTGAATTAGGCCTCAGGCCTAGCACCCTAAAGGTGCAGGTGGCAGCCTTAAATTCAATGTTCGATCAAGACTTGGTTAGCCACCGCTGGATAAGAAGGTTTATGACCTCGGCTACCAGATTACATCCAAAGAAGCAACCTATGGTTCCTCCGTGGGACCTGAATATTGTTCTTAAAGGGCTTACAAAGGCCCCATTTGAACCTCTGGCAGAATGTTCATTACAGCTTATTACATATAAAGTTGCCTTTCTCGTAGCAATCACATCAGCTAGATGAATAGGGGAACTGCAAGCCCTATCGGTCAGAGAGCCATATCTAACTGTCAGAGACGATTCCATAGTTCTTTCCCTGGATCCATCCTTCTTACCGAAAGTGGTGTCTGACTTTCACAGGTCTCAGAAAATTACTCTTCCCTCGTTTTGCAAGAATCCAGCAAATCCTAGAGAGGAAGAATTACATATGCTGGATGTGAGGCTGATAGTCTTGCATTACTTAAGCCTTACTAAAACCTAGAGAATAGACCAGAACTTGTTCATCCATCCGTCAGGTAGAAATAAAGGTAGAAAGGTGACCAGGAATACAATAGGAAACTGGATTAACAAGGCCATCTCCGAGACATATCTGGCGCAGGGTATAACTCCCCAGACTAACATTAAAGCTCACTCAACGCGATCCACATCAGTATCCTGGGCTGAACGGGCACGCGCATCCTCCGAGCAGATCTGCAGGGCTGCAACTTGGTCTTCGCTTCATACTTTCACTAAACATTACAGGTTGGACCTTCTGTCCAACAGTGATTTAGCTTTTGGCCGCAAAGTGCTTCAGGCTGTTGTCCCCCCCCCCAGGGCAGTATAGGTTGTTATTCCTCCTATGCTGTCGTGGAAGGTTGCTAGAGAAAATAGAATTAGACTTACCAGTAATTTGATTTCTAGAAACCTTCCACGACAGCACTAATTCCATCCCTATATTCTTGGATAATTCTGAGGATGTGAAGGTAACCGGTGCTATGGTGTACGTTATAATTCACTGGTGAGAGGGAGGTAGGAGGGGCTTTTTAACCTCTCTTGTGCTTCCTGTCCCCATTAGGGCATGTAGACAACCTCCTATACTGTTGTGGAAGGTTTCTAGAAACTGAATTACCGGTAAGTCTAATTCTATTTTTTCCTTCCTCTGTCATTGCAAGGGTTAACCAATTCAGTTGGTCTTCTGGAGCTCACCATCCTGAATTGCCTCAGCTGTTCGGTGTTAGCCACTCCACTCTAGTACTTATGCTCGTCACTGGCACTTGGGAGTTGCCAGTGACAGTTCTACTCCTGATTAGATGCTGGAGGAGAAATTCAGTGTTTGGAGTAGATGGTTGGAGAGTTGTTCAAGAGATTTCTGCTTGGAGTTGGTTTGCATACGTATCCTCATCCTATCCCATTTGGTTTCTCCTACCTATCCCTCCCCTGTGTTCCACTCTGTTGTCTTGTGAGTATATTTGTATGATTGTAGTTTTCTTTCATTCCTGTCTGTCTACCCTTGTCTGTCTGGTTAGTGTAATCCTATACACTTCAGCCTCACATCTCCCCAGGTGGCAAAAGGAACAGATAAGGCTTAAGATAGGAGCATAGCAAGGTATGTGACCCTGGCCTCTCCACCTTCCAGAGTAATCCAGGGTACAGGGATAGACTAGGGCGCCCCATAGTTCAAGGAATCAGTTAGGCGTATATTGTCCCTAGTCACTATGTGACAGTCACTTTTAACAATCGTAAGCACCACAACAATGCTGACAGCTGATGCAAAAAAAATCTTTCCATGCAAATATCTGTGTAGCAAACGCTTTATTTAGGGCTAAAGAGGAACTATGTGTTGTGAATACCTTGCAGGCGACTTCTGAGCTGGGGCTCCCTCTGGTGGTTGCTGAGGGTAATGAACTAATTACTGAATGGCCTTCAGCTGGCTCTGAATGGTATGATATAAGTGACCTGAGTTCCCAGCAGCCTTGCCGGTAATCAATTGCTCCTCCTGCTCTTGCTTGGAGCACATCTTGCTTTCCTGCTCTCATTCAGATAAGTGTTTAGCTTTTTTTTCCTCTGTTGGATTTTCTCTGCTGGTTTGCTGCTTGCAGTGGACTGCAGCCTGGTCCCCTTTTGGGGTCTTGCGCTGCAATTGTGCTCATTGTGTGTTTGCATTTTTGCTTTGTTCCTTTGTCACTTTTTATATGCTGTGTTGCTGTATGTTACACCAGAGATCTGATTTAGGTGGTAGAGATCGTGTGATCTCAGGTTTTTTGTTAATCAGAAGTGTTGGTATTTTTGTCAGGGTTTTTTTTGGGTTGCAGTCAGAATTCTTTCCTATACTTTTCTATCTAGACAGATTGGGCCCCAGCTTTTGCTCATTCTATTTTCTGTCTGTGTCCGTGTTTTCTTCTTGTCTAACCGCCATTACATGTTCGGGGGCTTCCTATTTCTTTGGGGATTCTGCTTCGGGGCAGATAGCATTCATCTTTCTGCCTTTAGGTGTAGCTATCTCTCCGGCTGTGACGAGGCGTCTAGGATCACCGTAGGTACGCTCCATGGCTACTTCTAGTGTGGCGGTTAGTTTAGGTTACTGCAATCCAATAGTTTTCAGCCTCTCTGGTGTATTGCTACTTTGGCTATTTTTTGCAGTTTCTCCTCAGCTACCGAAATATAACACTATGCTTTCAAGTAACTTTTCAAAATAAGCTTTCCTATATGTGTACATGAAGAATAACATCATTTCTGGCCATTATTTGACTTATATCCTACATTATCACCAGTTGTCATCCTTTCCATGTTCTATCTGTAACTTGTAATTCACTATTTACTGGGGGTAAGAGACAAGTTGCAGTGATTTCCCCCATAGACAGTACTCCAAAGAGAGGGAAATGCGTTTTCTTCAGTTACTGTTTGGCTCACATACAGAAGCTGCAGCAGCATGGAAACATTTAGTACATTATACAGCAGAGCTGACCTGTGATTTAGCTCACATACAGAAGCTGAAGCAGCATGGAGTACATTAAGTACATTGTACAGCAGAGCTGAGCTGTGATGATCTAAATCAATCTCTTATAAGAGGTGAAACACTTGTTACAGAGCTCTGCACCATTGATTTGTCTGTTCCTCCCCTGCTGCTTGCTGCTCTTCCCCTCCCCTCTCTATAGAGAATGATGGGCTGCGGCAAATGACACCTGCTATCTTCTCTTCTGAGCAAGACAGACATGGCAGGGGGGTGGACAAGAAGTGTAATGTGAGAGAGAATGGAAGCTAATTTCTCTGATAAGGTATATTACAAAGTTTTGCATAGTCACCTGTACTATTGATTTATGCTAGGTTTATAAAAGTACAGTTCCATTTTAAAATCCAAGCAAAGAAAAATAAGGATGGCACTCACCGTTTATAAAATCCACCTTTATTGCATAAATAAAATCTTTGGCAGGGGAGCAATGTGCATGGTAAGAGGACGACGGCCGTTTCTTGCGGCTGCGCTTCCACGGGTCCTACTAACATGAAGGGAGGGGGAAGGTACTCGCCCCCCTACATCCCTTGGGTTCGTTGTTGATTCTTTTAATCCTCAAAAACTGGCTATAAGGTAACAAATGTTTTACATATCGAGGGTGAGCGCTATGGTAGTGTAATAAAGGGTTAACTGCTGATGGCTTTCTGAACAACTCTGTATGGAGTTTCCCATGTTGTATACACAATTTTACATCCAAAAATTCCAATGTCATGCCTCCAAAGTGAGACGTAAATCTCATGTTCATGGTATTAGTCCTGTTCAGATAATCCACAAATAATGCGAATATACCCTAAGTACCGTCCCAAACCACAAAGACGTCATCCACATAACGCACAAACAATTTTTTGTGTTTCAAAAAATATTACTCAATGAGTAAACATAATTTTCCTCAAAGACAGCAAGAAATAGATTAGCCAGAGTACATGAAACCGGAGTCCCCATCGCGGTACCTTCTACTTGCACGTACCACGTATCTCCAAATGTAAATGCATTATGCTTCAAAACAAATAAGAGGCTCTTGCAAAAAAAAAAAAAAAATTTCCAGGGTCTTTTGCAGTACTGCCTAGCACCTGTCTGGTTGCTTCTACGCTACGTGCGGTATTCTTGTGTAAAGACTCTCGACATCAATAGAAGCGAGAGAAAAATTGTCTTGCCACACAAAATCCCTGATCACATGCAAAACATCTTTTGTGTCTTTAACGTAAGAAGGGATATCGCGTAAGAGTGGTCGGAGCGGCCAATCAAGATACTGAGAAAGGGGTTCTGTAAGGGAACCTATCCCTGAAACTATAGGGCGACAAGGAGGTTGAGACAGGGTCTTGTGTACTTTTGGCACGTGGTACCAATGCGGTTTAAGGGGAACTCCGGTAACAGTTTTTCCGCTCCTTTTTTTGACAAAATATTGTACTCTACTTGCTGTCTGAGGAATGTGCGTAAATCATTCTTAAATCTGGGTGTAGGATCAGAGGAAAGCTTAGAATATGTGCTTGTGTCTGACAACTGCCTGTATGCTTCTGATACATAATAATTCTCTGACAACAGCACCAAATTGCCACCCTTGTCAGCTGCTCGTACCACTGTGTCAGACCAACCTTGAATATCTTTGATGGCTTGTTTTAGTGAGATTGGAAGATGATATCTGTTAAATTAACGCATCTATGTCTTTATTGACCTGCGATTCAAAAAAATCTATGGCATTCCCCGGAGATACTGGGGGCATAAAGGTTGATTTCACCTCACCCCCCGTGAAAGGCAAAACAGACAGCACATCATGTTCAGTGGTGGACCCTGGCTTATCATTAATGCTTAACAACAATTTTGCATCATCATGTATATCAGCTGGTGATTTACAACCTGCCCTGAAACCTAATGGTCCTATTTCACAAGGAATTTCTCCTGGAGGAATAACAGTTTCAACTGGTCTAGACGAGGCAAATGACTTATGGAAATGTATTTTCCTGACTGCTTTGGAAAGGTCTACCTTGAAATCTACCAGATTAAACTCTTCAGGTATACAATAATTTAAGCCTTTTGACAAAACCGATAAATGTGCTGCATTCAATGCGTGATCAGTTAAATTGACTGCAAACATCTCAGAAGGCCTTATTATGACATTGGTCTCCATGAGACCTGCTTCCTCTTTCATTGGCCTCTGCCATTTTCTCCTTCTCCCTTATCTGCGTGTTCTGCGCCTAAAGGGGCAGATGTATTAGAAGTAAGGTGCTTTAATTCTGAGAAGTTGGAAGAAGCCGCCATATCATCAGTGTTACTAGAATCCGAATCCATAGTAACATAGTCCTTATGATTTTTTTCTCTGACTCTTATTGCGGTTGTATTTCCTTCTGGATGGTTTGGAATTTTTTGAAAATTGTTTATTTTTTATTCCAAGAAAAATTTGTCCCATATCAAAATCGTCTTTATCATGGATAAATTTGTCTCTCTTTCTTTGCCTAAGTTCTGTCTGCACAATAATTAACTTGCTATCCAATTTTTTGTTGAACTGTGTCCACTGATTGTCAGTTAATTTTGACTTAAGTTCTTCTTTAGTTTTACTTAATTTGGATTTAACCACTTCATAGTTCATCATATTGTGCTACAGCACCAGATTTTGCAATTCCTGGGAGCATTTCAACAGAATTTTTTCCCATGCCTCAATAAACACCTGATTATCCTTAAAATGGGACATCTCTTTGCATACCCTTAGACCGCGTGGAACTCTGCCACTATCCACATATGACTTCAAAGAATTATTGGTCCAAAAAAGGTTGACTTCTCTTTCAGCAATGGAAGATAATTTATACTCCAAAGTTTTGGTACTCAAAGAATGTATACCGTCTTGCTGCTCGCACTCTAAAAAATAAGGGCCCTAATGAGAGCAGACAATTTTGCTGATAGTGAGCCCCCCATTAGCAATCCCAAAAAACGAAAGAAGAAAGATTTTTTCAGTTTTAAGTTTGGTCCTATGGATGATCGTATAAGATCAATTATCAGAAAGAATTGGCATATTTTAGAGAGAGATGTGGACCTTCAAGATATAGTCAGCAGGGGTCCCTTTTTGCTAGTCGACGTAGTGCTAACCTGGGGGATCTGTTGGTCCATATCCGTATGAGGGAAATACATTGATTGGTTGAAATCAGGCATCCCTAAGGGCAATTAGAAATATGGTCATTGCACTTATTGCCCCTTTAAATTAGTGGGTAAATTTATTAAAATTGGTCCTTGCAGTCATCAGGTGCGAGACTTTATTTCTTGCAAAACCACATATGTGGTGTATGTTATTTTTTGCCCTTGCGGCTTTTTTTTATATCGTAAGACAATTCGGCCCTTATATGTGAGGTTTAGAGAACATTTCAGTTCCGTTACTTCAGGTAAAGAAGTTCCCCGCCTGATATGTCATGTTATGGAACAACATGGAGGAAATCCAGAAGTCCTCCGTTTTGCTGGTATGGAAAGGGTTAACTTACCAAGACAGAGAGAGGTGACTTGCATAGACTGCTTTTGAGAAGGGAGGCTAGGTGGATTCTACAGACAACAGGTCCAATTGGTCTGAATGATAGGGTTGACATGTCAGTGTTTTTGTAAAGAGCAAAACGTTTTTTTGCATATTTGTTGTTTATGCTGCTTTGACTGATTTTTTTAGTAACAATGATGTTAATTGTGTACTCTATTCAAGTGGGTTGGTTGCTTTGTTTGAAATCAAACATTCTGACGCTGGGAGGGCGCAGGTACCTTCGGCCAGACACAGGTAAAGATGCCTTCCCCCTCCCTTGATGTCAGTAGGACCCATGGAAGCGCAGCCGAGTGAAACGGCCGTTGTCCTCTTACCGTGCATATTGCTCCCCTGCCGAAGATTTTATATATGCAATAAAGGTGGATTTTATGAACGGTGAGTGCCATCCTTATTTTTCTTTGCTTGGATTTTGAAATTGACTGTTTCAGGATAGAGAACCCGTTCTCAGGGCACAAAAAGCGTTTGGTGTGTTTTATTGCGATTAATTAATTGGCGATATAACGGTGCCAGTGCTTTGTTTCTTTCTTTGGATACAGTTCCATATTAAGCATCGCTTGTTAAGCCTAAAATATCTCCCCTCATTAAAAATTAAACAGCTCTTTATCGTTTTTGCGTTTCTGTTTTTCACTCCCATTCTTCCTAGAGCCATAAGTTTTTTATTTTTTCTGTGAATATGACCATTTAAGGGTTTGTTTTTTGTGGGACGAGTTGAGTTGTACTTTTGAATGACACCATTGGTTTTACCATGTCATGTACTCAAAAGAGAAAAAAAATTACAAGTGCGGTAAAATTGCAAAAAAAGTGCAATTCCACAAGTTTTTTTGGATTTTTTTTTTTACCATGTTATAATAATAATAATAATAATCTTTATTTATATAGCGCCATCATATTCCGAAGCGCTTTACAGTTTAACAGTTTCAAAACACAAGTCATAAGTAACAACGTTAATCAATACAATAATTAAAGCAAAATAAGACGGCCCTGCTCGTGAGAGCTTACAATCTACAATGAGGTGGGGGAGATACAAAGTACAGGTGTGTATATACAATGGTGCATTTACAATGATGGTCCAGCCATCTTAAGGGAGTGAGGGATGGATGGAGATAGTGAATGGGCTACACACACACACTTACACATAGAATGACTTTGATTAGTGAATGTGATAGGCCGCTCTGAACAGATGTGTTTTGAGGGAGCGCCTGAAACCATGCAACCATGTTCACCAAATGCTAAAACTGACCTACCATTATTATTCTTCAGGCCATTACAAGTTTGTAGATACCAAACTTGTATAGGTTGTTTTTTATTTAAATGATTAAAAAAAATCCAAAGTTTGTTTAAAAAAAAATTGCGTCTTTTTCCAAGACCTGTAGCGTCTGCATTTTTTTGTGATTTGGGGCTGAGTGTGGCTTATTTTTTGTGTGCTTAGCTGACATTTTTATTGATATCGTTTTGGTGTGGATATGGTCTTTTGATCACCTGTTATTGCATTTTAATGCAATGTTGTGGCAACCGAAAAACGTAATTCTGGCGTTTTGACTTTTTTTTCACTACGCCGCTTACCAATCGGATTAATTCTTTGTATAGCTTGATAGATCGAGGGATCTGAATGCGGCAATACCCAATGTGTGTATATTTTATTTTTTTAATTGTTTTATTTTGAATGGAGCGAATGGGGGGTGATTTGAACTTTCATCTTTATTTTTTAAATATTTTAAAAACTTTTTTTTTTACTTTATGCATGCTTCAATAATCTCCATGGGAGACTAGAAGCTACGATAACCTGATCGCCTCTGCTAGAACAGGCGAAGATAAGATTGCCTGTATGTAGCAGAAATACTCACTTGCTATAAGCGCCAACCACTGGGCGGCGCTCATAGCAATCCAGCAATGACAGCCATAGAGGTCTGGTTGTCATGCCGACCTATCAGGGACCCACGATCATGTGATGGGGTCACCGATGGGCGAGATTAGTGACGCACTTCCGATGCAATCACATTAAATGCCGCTGTCAGCAATTGACAGCGGCACTTAACTGGTTAACAGCCGCGAGTAGAACATGATTCCACCCGCGGCTGTTAGGGGCACATGTCAGCTGTTCAAAACAGCTGATACATGCCAGGAAAGATATGGGCTCAGCGCCAGAGCCCACATCAAAAAGAGGGACACGACATGCGCCGTAATAGTACGGTGCATGTCATGAAGGGGTTAAAAGAAAACTGAAAATAAATAAGCACAGCTATACATGTTTTACTTTTTGCCTACCTATTTCAATATTCTATTTTGGCAATAGTATACCACTTAACAGTGCTGTGCACTTTTAGGTGTTCCTATTTTATAGCATTAATTTTTACGCAGTCCTTTCTGGCCAGAGGGAATTCATGTGAAACATCCTCAAAAATAGAAATACATGTAAATCAAGACTTTTAATTGTACACGTTTTTTTTGCCACACGTATTTACATTGTCAAAAGGAAGACACATACAGGCACACTTACAGACAGGCTGTTGTTGAAATGTTTTCCAAGGTTGGTTAAGCTTGTCAACAAAGTTTCCAAACAAATTAATGTTATCCTTGTATCCAAAATGTAAGCAAAACCCAAATGTGGTATGAGCAACGAACATGGTAGGGTGATAGAAAATAATAATATTACGGATAAGAATGTGTTAGCTAGTAGCAACAGCCCCACTGCCAGCAACTGCCATCTCATATCTCAATAATGGGAGAGTCTGTCTTCACGGAATACAGATTTTGCCCTTAATGGGAACCTGTCACCATAAAAAACTGCTATTAACCTGCAGATATAGGGTTAATGTGCAGGTTAATATCGCTACTAACCTTCCCGGCACCTGCACTTAGCTGAACACAACGGGGAGAAAATGAACCTTATTCCCCTCCAGTAGTGTTATGGTTTCAGTCACAGGGGTACACCGACACTGGTTCAGTCACCACTCTGAGAATACAGAGCGGCGGCCCCCATCCCTGACGGACACTCGCTCTGCTTTGGGCCTGACTGTCAGTCAGGGCTGATGGCGCAGTTACAGCTTACGCTTTGTATACGCCGCTCTGTATACTCAGAGTGGTGACTGAACCAGCGTTCCCCCGTGACTGAAACTGGAAAACTGCCAGGGGAATAAGGAAAAATGCTCATTTTCTCCCTGCAGTATTTGGCAAAGTGCGGGCACCGGGCAGGTTAACAAGGTTATTAACCTGCAGATTAACCCAATTTCTACAGGTTAATAGCATTTTCTCTGGCGACAGGTTCCTTTTAAATTGATAATTCTGAGAAAGAATGATTAGTCCTGACAGAGAAAGAAGCAGATTCTCTGATATCATGTATTACAAAGTTGGTTATTTTCATGTGTACTATTGAATGATGAAATAAATATTGGAACAATTACACGTTAACTAAAAAAAAATGTTTTTAAAATAACATTTTTTTACAAATTGCTAGAATTTTTGGAACTGTGGAATTGGCATGTTAGCAGGAAATTCTGTGTTCTTTAATTAGTGAAGTTTTTGTACAGCGGACATTTGCCAATATGTATGACCAGATGAACCCTCCTCTCCACACACTGCAAAGTTAAAGGGGTTGTCTAGTCAAAACCAATATGTCTGCAGTCACATATGTCTGTGTGATGGGTATGTATGCGTTATACAAACCCTCGTCCGCGGGCACGGTCTTGCTTCCATACACTTACATTGAGCCGAATCCAGTGACACGGATGACCAATGGGTGTGTCCAACTAGTTTACAGCCTCGCTTTCTATACACTTGTATGGAGCGAGGCAGCGCCCCCACCTGACGGGGTATGTATAACTTCTACATACC
This sequence comes from Oophaga sylvatica, assembly GCA_033576555.1. Lineage (NCBI taxonomy): Eukaryota > Metazoa > Chordata > Amphibia > Anura > Dendrobatidae > Oophaga > Oophaga sylvatica. The sequence goes on along the minus strand of JARQOD010000004.1, from coordinate 490,766,706 downwards.
ATCCTTTCCCGTATCTGAAAACGGCAAATCCCAGCAGTGCACAGTGTGTGTGCAGGGGGGATTCATAAGACTTCAGTCCCTCAGAGTGACTGCAGACTTATCAGTTTTGACCGGATAACCCCTTTAACACATGTTAACCGTACGCAGGATAGGTGAGAAAAAGAAACATTTGATACAAATTATTAAACCAAGATTCTTTCATACTGACCTGGAGAACCTTGATGCCAGGTAATTTTTACCGCACAATGTATGTTGTAAAAATAAAACCCCAAAAACTAGAGCAGAATTGTTTGGTTTTTTTTGCCATTTCACCTCACTTGGATTTTTTTCTCCTGTGTTCCAGTTCAATATGTGATGAAATGAATGATGACAGTCAAAAGTACACCTCGTCCCAAAAAAACAAGCCTGAATGCGTCTACGTGTAAAAGAAAACTTAGAAGGTTTTAGAAAAGCTATGGTTTTTGGAAGAAGGGGCATTAAAAAGAACAAATCAAAAACAAAAATTGTCTGTGGTTAAGGGGTAATTTTTGGATGGGTTGTGAAAAATCTATTGTTTTCATTTAGCAAATTGCTAAGCTCTTGTTTTTCCTCACACAGGGATAATTTTTGCACTGTGAAAATCCCACAGCTTCTTCTGTTTGTAGCACCTGTGTACAGGGCCTTCTCAAAAAATTAGCATATAGTGCTAAATTTCATTATTTTCCATAATGTAATGATTATAATTAAACTTTCATATATTTTAGATTCATTACACACCAACTGAAATTTGTCAGGTCTTTTATTGTTTTAATACTGATGATTTTGGCATACAACTCCTGATAACACAAAAAACCTGTCTCAAAAAATTAACATATTTCAACCGTCCAATAAAATAAAAGTGTTTTTTAAAAACAAACAAAAAAACATCAAATAATAATGTTCAGTTATGCACTCAATACTTGGTCGGGAATCCTTTTGCAGAAATGACTGCTTCAATGCGGCGTGGCATGGAGGCAATCAGCCTGTGACACTGCTGAGGTGTTATGGAGGCCCAGGATGCTTCGATAGCGGCCTTAAGCTCATCCAGAGTGTTGGGTCTTGCGTCTCTCAACTTTCTCTTCACAATATCCCACAGATTCTCTATGGGGTTCAGGTCAGGAGAGTTGGCAGGCCAATTGAGCACAGTAATACCATGGTCAGTAAACCATTTACCAGTGGTTTTGGCACTGTGAGCAGGTGCCAGATCGTGCTGAAAAATGAAATCTTCATCTCCATAAAGCATTTCAGCCGATGGAAGCATGAAGTGCTCCAAAATCTCCTGATAGCTAGCTGCATTGACCCTGCCCTTGATGAAACACAGTGGACCAACACCAGCAGCTGACATTGCACCCCACACCATCACTGACTGTGGGTACTTGACACTAGACTTCAGGCATTTTGGCATTTCCTTCTCCCCAGTCTTCCTCCAGACTCTGGCACCTTGATTTCCGAATGACATGCAAAATTTGCTTTCATCAGAAAAAAGTACTTGGGACCACTTAGCAACAGTCCAGTGCTGCTTCTCTGTAGCCCAGGTCAGGCGCTTCTGCCGCTGTTTATGGTTCAAAAGTGGCTTTACCTGGGGAATGCGGCACCTGTAGCCCATTTCCTGCACACGCCTGTGCACGGTGGCTCTGGATGTTTCTACACCAGACTCAGTCCACTGCTTCCTCAGGTCCCCCAAGGTCTGGAATCGGTCCTTCTCCACAATCTTCCTCAGGGTCCGGTCACCTCTTCTCGTTGTACAGCGTTTTCTGCCACATTGTTTCCTACCAACAGACTTCCCATTGAGGTGCCTTGATACAGCACTCTGGGAACAGCCTATTTGTTGAGAAATTTCTTTCTGGGTCTTACCCTCTTGCTTGAGGGTGTCAATGATGGCCTTCTTGACATCAGTCAGGTCGCTAGTCTTACCCATGATGGGGGTTTTGAGTAATGAACCAGGCAGGGAGTTTTTAAAAGCCTCAGGAATCTTTTGCATGTGTTTAGCGTTAATTAGTTGATTCAGAAGATTAGGGTAATAGGTCGTTTAGAGAACCTTTTCTTGATATGCTAATTTTTTGAGACAGGTTTTTTGTGTTATCAGGAGTTGTATGCCAAAATCATCAGTATTAAAACAATAAAAGACCTGACAAATTTCAGTTGGTGTGTAATGAATCTAAAATATATGAAAGTTTAATTGTAATCATTACATTATGGAAAATAATGAAATTTAGCACTATATGCTAATTTTTTGAGAAGGACCTGTATACACTATGTTCCAAATTATTATGCAAATGATATTTTTCTCTGATTTTCCTCAATGGTCGGTGCAAATGACAATCAGTCTAATAAAAGTCATCACCCGTTAGAGTATACATCGAATTTTATTGAAGAAACCTCCCAATGATAACAGTATAATCTCCAAAATGAATAAATACTCAAAATGCACTGTTCCAAATTATTAGGCACAGTAGAATTTCTGAACATTTGATCTGTTTTAAAGAACTGAAAATGCTCATTTGTGGAAGTTGCAGCATTAGGAGGTCACATTCACTGAACAAAAAAGCTACTTAACTCCAAAACATCCTAACAGGCCAAGTTACATGTTAACATATGAACCCTTCTTTGATATCACCTTCACAATTCTTGCATCCATTGAACTTGTGAGTTTTTGGAGAGTTTCTGCTTGTATTTCTTTGCATGAAGTCAGAATAGCCTCCCAGAGCTGCAGTTTTGATGTGAACTGCCTCCCACCCTCATAGATATTTTGCTTGATGATACTCTAAAGGTTCTCTATAGGGTTGAGGTCAGGGGGAGATGGTGGCTACACCATGAGTTTATCTCCTTTTATGCCCATAGCAGCCAAAGACTCAGAGGTATTCTTTGCAGCATGAGATGGTGCATTGTCATGCATGAAGATGATTTTGCTCCTGAAGGCACGTTTCTGCTTTTTATACCATGGAAGAAAGTTGTCAGTCAGAAACTCTATATACTTTGCAGAGGTCATTTTCACACCTTCAGGAACCTTAAAGGGCCCTACCAGCTGCTTCCCTATGATTCCGGCCCAAAACATGACTCCTCCACCTCCTTGATTACATCCCAGCCTTGTTTGGACATGGTGGCCATCCACCAACCATCCACTACTCCATCCATCTGGACCATCCAGGGTTGCTCGACACTCATTAGTAAACAAGACTGTTTGAAAATTAGTCTTCATGTATGTCTGGGCCCACTGCAACCGTTTCTGCTTGTGAGTACTGTTTAGGGGTGGCCGAATCGTAGGTTTATGCACCACAGCAAACCTTTGAAGGATCCCACACCTTGTAGTTCGAGGGACTCCAGAGGCACTGTCATGGGTGCATCGCCACAAAGATCGTCGCGATTGCACGTTCTGACTTCTCACAGTTGAGTTGCTGGTTCTTTGTTTTTTGGTAATGAGAGAGTTAATTTTACCTAGCTCTTTGCTAAGACTAGGTGCAGCCTCGCCCGGCTGCTTTTGATTATGTTCTAATTAGTTTCCTTTATATTCCTGCCAGTCTGGGTGTTAGACGCCGGTGAAAGCATTCATGTAGTCTAGCAGACTGGAGCGGTTCTGAGAATACTTAAGCTAAGAGCTCCTTAGTTGTTTTTACTCTTATAGCTTATAGTTTATCTCTGAGAGCTTAGGTGTTCCTACTGTGTGTGAGTGTTGTATGTAAGACTTTATTTACTTTATTTCTTGTCTTTCTTGTATGTCTTTCTGTTCATTAACCGTTACCTGTTCATTCCCTTTGGTGGTATTCAGGGTCCTTCTTAGGACTAGAATACAGTTGGCAGGGATTGATAGGAGACAGGGTTTACGCTGGTGGCCTGGACCTCTGTACCTTTAACAGTACCTCCAGGTTGAGGGATTAGTTAGGACCCCAGTTTAGGGTCAGCTTAGACCCCGGTCACCCTCTAGCCGGAGACAGCGTATAACGGATTCCGTTTTGACCCACTGGACATTCTGTCAGGTAAATCTATGTTATCATATATCTATGCGCATGTTATATAGTATGTTGCCCTTTTGATATAGATTACTGACATCACATCTGCTATACAGCGTGACATTTTCACCGGCCCAACTAAAGATTCTCCCCAGCTGTCATGGATCCAGTAGCCCAGCTGGCCCGGCAGTTGCAGGGGTTGTCCATGGAATTTGCAGACATTAAGTCCAAGGTTTTGTCCCCCCCGGAGCAAACCAGATCTGAACCTAAGGTTGCTCTCCCGGACAGGTTCACTGGTGGGCGGGACAAATTTTTTTACTTTCCGGGAGGCATGTAAATTGTACTTTCGGCTGCGGCCTCGGTCATCTGGGAGTGAAGAGCAGAGGGTGGGAATTGTTATCTCGCTCTTACAAGGGGACCCTCAATCTTGGGCGTTCTCTATTCCTCCAGGCTCCCCAGATCTCCAGTCAGTGGATCGATTTTTTACTGCCCTGGGTCTGGTATATGATGATCCAGATCGAGTCTCTCTTGCTGAAACAAGGTTACGTAAAATACGGCAAGGAAATCGTCCAGCGGAGGAATATTCTTCTGAGTTCCGTAGATGGGCAACAGATACTCAGTGGAATGACCCAGCTCTTAGGAGCCAGTTTTGTCAAGGGTTGTCTGACAAATTAAAAGATGTGTTGGCTCAGTATGATTCTCCTCCATCACTGGAGGCTGCTATGGCCCTCGCTATTCGCATTGATAGATGACTTCGGGGAAGACGCGAGGTAACTCTCGCCCCCCGTGATGACTCCACCTACTACTAAAGTCCCTTATACTGAGGTTCCCCTGGTCTGTTCTGAGGAACCCATGCAGTTGGGAGGGACATCATTTTGTAGGAGGGAATCGGCGGTGCGCCGCAAGACTAGAAGGTGTTTCTTTTGCGGGAGAGAGGGACATTTTGTTGGGGGGTGTCCATCCCGGACCTCTTTGAGCCAAGGAGTTAACCTGGGAGTGTGTATTTCGTCCCCAAATCCCTCTCAGTTTCTCGTGCCTGCGGAGGTGGTGATTGGTACTAGAACTGAGAGGATTTCTGTTTTTCTTGATAGTGGGTCCGGGGCTAATCTGGTGGACGCTCGGTTTGCCCAGGTGCATGGTATGCAACTGAGTGTATTGGCCAAACCGGTCCCTATACTCTCTATTGATTCTAGACCTCTTGGTCAAGGTAGCTTGGTACAAGCTGTTCATAACATAGATCTTCGAGTAGGGGCAATACATAAAGAGCAATTGTCTTGTTATGTGTTGGAGGGTCTACCTACTCCTATTGTGTTGGACTTCCTTGGTTGGCTAAACATAACCCAGTGATTGATTGGCAATCCGGAAAGATAAGCCAGTGGGGTGAATTTTGCAAGAATAACTGCATGAGCACGGTCATCGGTGCGGTTGTGCCTAGGACTTTGCCTCCTTTTCTGGAGGACTTTGGGGAGATGTTCTCAGAGGAGGGGTGTAAAGAGTTACCTCCTCATCGCGCATATGACTCCTCAATAAAGTTGCTTCCTGATGCCTTATCTCGTACTTTCCCAGGGACCGGGAGGATGGATGATCCGGTTCCTATTCCTCAGGAGGGAGTTGTAGTGTCAGCTGTATGCTCTGAGCTTGAGGGGAGGTATTGGGGGCTCAGGGGGACGCCCCTGTGGGACTTCCAGGGAGACTGATAGTTCCAGATCGGTTAAGACTGAAGGTTACGGAGAACCGTTACAAACGGATGGCTGATAGGGGGAGAGTTTCTGGTCGAGATCTGAAGGTCAACGATCTGGTGTGGTTGTCTACCAGGAATATAAAACTTAAAGTTCCCTCCTGGAGGTTGGGTCCCAGATTCATCGGGCCGTACAGGATCAGTTCCATAATTAATCCTGTGGCATTTCGTCTGGACCTCCCTCCTACGTTTAAAAATCATAATGTGTTTCACAAGTCATTACTTAAAAAGTATGTGGCACCAGTTATACCGTCACCTCTACCTCCTTCAGTGGTGGTCAATGATAACGTGGAATTTCATGGGTCGAAAATCATTGACTCACGTCTCAGTCGCCGATCCCTTCAGTACTTAGTTCATTGGAGGGGGTATGGTCCTGAGGAGGGGACGTGGGTCCCTGCGTCTGATGTTAACGCAGATCGATTGGTTCGGACCTTTCACACAACTCACCCGGGCAGACCTGGCCTTGAGGGTCCGGAGGCCCCTCGTAGAAGGGGGGGTACTGTCATGGGTGCATCGCCACAAAGATCGTCGCGATTGCACGTTCTGACTTCTCACAGTTGAGTTGCTGGTTCTTTGTTTTTTGGTAATGAGAGAGTTAATTTTACCTAGCTCTTTGCTAAGACTAGGTGCAGCCTCGCCCGGCTGCTTTTGATTATGTTCTAATTAGTTTCCTTTATATTCCTGCCAGTCTGGGTGTTAGACGCCGGTGAAAGCATTCATGTAGTCTAGCAGACTGGAGCGGTTCTGAGAATACTTAAGCTAAGAGCTCCTTAGTTGTTTTTACTCTTATAGCTTATAGTTTATCTCTGAGAGCTTAGGTGTTCCTACTGTGTGTGAGTGTTGTATGTAAGACTTTATTTACTTTATTTCTTGTCTTTCTTGTATGTCTTTCTGTTCATTAACCGTTACCTGTTCATTCCCTTTGGTGGTATTCAGGGTCCTTCTTAGGACTAGAATACAGTTGGCAGGGATTGATAGGAGACAGGGTTTACGCTGGTGGCCTGGACCTCTGTACCTTTAACAGTACCTCCAGGTTGAGGGATTAGTTAGGACCCCAGTTTAGGGTCAGCTTAGACCCCGGTCACCCTCTAGCCGGAGACAGCGTATAACGGATTCCGTTTTGACCCACTGGACATTCTGTCAGGTAAATCTATGTTATCATATATCTATGCGCATGTTATATAGTATGTTGCCCTTTTGATATAGATTACTGACATCACATATATATATCTGCTATACAGCGTGACAGGCACCAGCAGCTTCAAATATCTGTTTGCTGGTTTGTAATGGCTTTTTAGCAGCTGCTCTCTTAATCCGATGAACTTGCCTGGCAGAAACCTTCCTCATTCTGCCTTTATCAGCACGAACACGTCTGTGCTCAGAATCAGCCACAAATCTCTTAACAGTGCGATGATCACGCTTAAGTTTTCGGGAAATATGTAATGTTTTCATCCCTTGACCAAGGCATTGCACTATTTGATGCTTTTCAGTAACAGAGAGATCCTTTTTCTTTCCCATGTTACTTGAAAACTCTGGCCTGCTTAATAGTGTGGAACATCCAGTTTTCCTTTTATTGGGCTCACATGGCAAACTAATTATCACAGGTATCTGAGATTGATTTCAGTTATCCAAAGAACCCTGAGACACAATACCATCAATGGGTTTCATTTACAAAAAAAAACAAAAAACGCTATGACACTTAAAACAAATTTGCATAATAATTTGGAACATAGTGTAAACATCAGCAAGGCATTAATTTGACCCCCAAAAAGGAACTCTAGTCCAGAGCCTCTCAGCCAGCCAAATCAGATCTCTCCTATTTTGCACTGACGAGGACCAATAGTCCGAAACACCGTGTCTGCAAATGGAGATACTGATTTGGCTTTTATCCTAAGTCATATTACAAGACTCGTTAAAGGGTTGATTGTGACTTGTAGGATCGCTACTTCCAATAGGTGGCGCTATAGAGTACAAGTCCTCTTTTTTTTGAAGAGGCAATTTGCATATTAAATTTCCCAGAGGAGCATTGCACGGCGAATAAGCCTCCTTACCTTGACATGCCAGAGCTGGTATGTCACTCTGCACAAGGAGAAACCTTACCCCTTAGACCCTAGAATTAGTTTGGTATTCCTGATTCACAGTAATAATGCACACAGTGAAGTCAGAGTACAAGAACAATACATACAGTGATGCTACTGTACAGGAATAATAAACACAGTGATGCTACTGTACGGGAACAATAAACACAGTGATGCTACTGTACAGGGATAATACACACAGTGATGCTACTGTAACAACCCTGCTGGCATCGCTGCATGGCCTCCCATTCCCCACATACCAACTTGCTCACTGCTCCAGGTCATGCTGTGATTTCTGTCTGCTGCCATCTTCATGCTTTGTGCCTCGTGTCTTCTATCTGTTCTGTGCATGTTTCCTGATTGTGTACATAGGGGGCGGTGCCAGAACTCTCTAGTTCTTATGGAGTCAGGGTGCATCTGTTTAATATGCCCCTGACCAATTACCATTAGTCCCCTAGTATTTAGGGCAGCTCCACTGTTATGATTTTGTAACCGAGGAGGATGATAAAGAAATAGGCTAGGCGACCAAACACCCAGAGAGGTTGATAACTTAGCGGATTGCAGATCCCTAAACTGACAACACAACTAGAATTAGCCGTGGGACGTACCTACGATGCCCTAGACGCCTCGACACAGCCAAAGAGTTAACTAAGCCTAAAGAGAGAAAGGGGAAAGCTAACTGCCCTGGAGTAGAGCCCCAAAGGAATAGATAGCCCCCAAACATATATTTCAGGTGAGAAAGATGAAACACAAAACACAGGCAGAAAACAGAGCAAGCAAATGCTGGGGCCCAAACTGTCTGGATAGAACAGGACAGAAAAGGATACTGTCTGCAATCCCGCAAAAACCCTAAGAAAAATTCCAAACACGTCTGATATGCAAAAATACTGAGGCCACATGACCTCAACCCCACTAAATCAGAACTCTGCTGTGAACTGGACGCAAACCAACAGATACTGAAATAACAGGAGACTAGAAATACAGAAAAGACTGACATAAGCTGTGGAAAAGGAAAACAGAGTCCAGCACAGGTCCCAGCAGGGAAACCGGCTGTACTCACACCAGCAAGGCAGAGAACAGAGATAAGCAAAACGGGAAAAACTGCCACAGATTAAAACAGACAAATAACTTATCTGAAAGATGCAGGACAAAGCAGGGAACAAGCTGACTTCCAGAAGGCTCAGGAACAAAAACCAAATCACCAGCAACAACCAAGGGAAGGCTGCTCACTTATATCTCTCCAGTCAGAAACACCTGAGCTCCAATCATCCTCTTCAGGTGATCGACTTCTGTCAGCCAGACCAGCTCCGTTACCAGCAGCAACCACCAGAGGGAGCCTGAACTCAGAAGCCAGACCAAAAGTGTTCACAACAGTATCCCCCCATTGAGGAGGGGTCACCGAACCCTCACCCAAGCCATCAGGCCGATCAGGATGGGCCCAGTGAAAGGCGAGAACCAATCTCTCGGCATGAATGTCAGAAGCAAACACCCAAGAATTATCCTCCTGACCATAACCTTTCCACTTGACCAAGTACTGGAGTCTCCGTCTAGCCAAATGAGAATCCAATACTTTCTCTACTTCATACTCCAGATTGACCTTAAACAATACAGGAATAGGGGGTGCAGCCATGGGAACTACTGGCTCAACAAACCTCTTCAACAAAGATTTATGAAAGATGTTGTGAATCTTAAACGTTACTGGAAGAGCCAAATGGAAAGAAACGGGATTAAGGATTTCCAAAATCTTATAAGGTCCAATGAACCTTGGCTTAAATTTTGGAGACTCAACCTTCATAGGAATATTTTTTGAGGACAACCAAACTATGTCACCTACTTTAAATCGGGGACCATCAGTCCTACACGGGTTGGCAAACCGTTGGGCCTTCTCCTGAGAGTAAGACAACGTATCCACTACATGATTCCAAATCTGCTGCATTCTCTCTACCATAGAATCAACACCTGGACAGGCTGAAGCCTCCACCTGCCCTGTAGAAAACCGAGGATGAAATCCGAAGTTGCAGAAAAAAGGGACATCAAAGTGGCATAACTAGCCCTATTATTTACAGCAAATTCAGCCAAGGGCAAAAAAGAGATCCAATCATCTTGATCAGCAGACACAAAACATCTCAGATAAGTTTCCAAAGTCTGGTTTCCTCTCTCAGTTTGCCCATTGGTCTGAGAGTGAAATGCAGAGGAGAAGGACAACTGAATTCCCAAGTTAGAACAAAAGGCTCTCCAAAATCTGGAAACATACTGGACTCCTCTGTCAGACACAATCTTCTCCGGAATGCCGTGCAAACGAACCACCTGCTGAAAAAACAAGGGCACCAACTCGGAAGAGGATGGCAACTTTGGCAGTGGTACAAGATGGACCATCTTGGAAAATCTATCACAGATCACCCAGATAACAGTCATTTTCAGAGAGACAGGGAGGTCGAAAATAAAATCCATTGAGATATGTGTCCATGGCCTCCTGGGCACCAAAAGTGGCACCAACAATCCACTAGAGCAAGAACAGGGTTTAGACAGAGAACACATCCCACAGGACTGCACAAAATTCCTGACATCACGAGATGCAGCAGGCCACCAAAAAGACAGACTCACCAAATCTCTGGTACCAAAAATACCGGGATTACCAGCCAACGCAGAGCAATGAATTTCAGACATTACTTTCATCCTCCATTGGTCGGGGACATACAATTTCCCCATAGGGCATCGTTCAGGTTTATCCTCCTGAAATTCCTCCAGGGCAATTCTCAAATCGGGTGAGATAGCGGAAAGAACCACACCCTCATTTAGAATGGAAGTAGGCTCAGTCACATCAAGAGAATCGCAAAGAAACTCCTAGAGAGGGCATCCGCCTTAATTTCTTAGTGAGCGTAAGAAAGGAGACCACAAAAATAAAACATGTGAAAAACAAGGCCCACCTAGCCTGTCTAGGATTCTATCGCTTGGCTGATTTGAGATAGATCAATTTCTTGGGGTCGGTAAGGACCACAACTTGATGTTTGGCTCCCTCCAACAAATGTCTACACTCTTCAAATGCCCACTTCATAGCCAATAATTCCCGATTCCCCATATCATAATTACGTTCAGATGGGGAAAATTTCCGAGAAAAGAAAGCACAAGGGTTAATCTTATAGGTTACCCTATCTCTTTGAGACAAAACGGCTCCTGCACCAATCTCCGAAGCATCTATCTCCACCTGAAATGGGAGAGAAACATCAGGTTGCCTTAGAACAGGAGCAGAAGTGAATCTCCGCTTATGCTCCTGAAACGCCGAAACTGCCTCTGGAGACCAATTAACCACAGCAGCGCCCTTTTTGGTCAAATCCGTCAGTGGTTTCACAATACCAGAAAAATTAATTATTAATTTACGGTAAAAATTAGCAAAACCTATAAATTTCTGAAGAGCCTTCAAGGAAGTGGGCTGAACCCAATCATAAATGGCATGAACCTTGACCGGGTCCATTTCAATAGCGGACGGAGACAAAATAAATCCCAAAAACAAATTTTTTTGTGCGCCAAAGAGACATTTCGGTCCCTTAACATACAAAGCATTTTCTTTCAAAATCAGGAATACAGTCCGAACATGTTCCACATGAGAATCCCAGTTATTGGAAAAAATCTAAATATCGTCCAAATAAACTATCAAAAACTTGTCCACAAAATCCCGGAAAATGTCGTTCATGAAAGATTGGAAACGGAAGGGGCATTAGTGAGCCCAAAAGGCATCACTAGGTACTCAAAATGCCCCTCAGGAGTATTAAACGCCTTCTTCCATTCATACACCGTGCTTAATACGAATAAGATTATACGCCCCTCCTAAGGTCAAGCTTGGTAAACCAACTAGCACCTTTCACTCTGGAGAATAAATCGGAAATCAGGGGTAATGGGTACTGATATTTAACAGTGATTTTATTGAGGAGACGATAGTCAATACATGGCCTCAATGAGCCATCCTTCTTGGCCACAAAGAAAAAACCGGCACCTAAAGGTGAAGAGGACGGTCTGATATGGCCCTTCTCCAATGACTCCATGATATAAGATTGCATAGCATCATGTTCAGGTACAGATAAATTGAAGAGCCGACCCTTGGGAAATTTACAACCGGGCACTAACTCGATCGCGCAATCATAACTCCTGTGAGGAGGCAAGGACGCAGACTTACTTTCACTAAACACATCAGAGAAATCAGCCAAATAATCAGGGACATCATGAGACTGGGGAGATGTAGAGAAAACAGGAGTATTACTAAGAACATATTGACAACCCGAACTAACCACAGGCACAGACTTCCAATCCAGAACAGGATTATGGGTCTGTAACAAGGAAAACCAAATACAATAATGTCATGTAAATTATGCAACACCAAAAATTTACAATTTCTTGGTAGTCTGGGGCTACCCGCATTATCACCTGGGTCCAAAACGGGTTTATTCTCCGCTAAAGGGGTAGCATCAATACCCCTCAAAGGAATAGGAGTTCGCAGGAGTACCATGGAAAAACCACAACGTTTGGCAAAGTCAAAATCCATCAGGTTCAAGGCTGCTCCTGAATCAACAAAAGCCTTAGTAGAAAAAGAAGATAAGGAGCAGATCAAGGTAACCGTCAAGAGGAATTTAGGCTGTGCATTGCCCAAAACAAATGAGTGAGCAAAACGTTTTTCCTGCTTAGGGCAGATGGAAATAGTATGAGAGGCGTCCCCACAAAAGAAGCACAACTTATTACGCCTTCTAAACTCTTGACGTTGAGCCCTAGAAACATCCCTATCACACTGCATGGGCTCAGAGGTTTGTTCAAAAAGCAACATCACCTCTCGCATAGTTTTACGTTCATGTAAATGTCTGTCAATTTGAATGGCTAATGACATAGAGTCATTGAGACCAGAGGGGACAGGAAATCCACCATAACATCTTTTACGGTCTCTGCCAGACCATTCCGAAAAAGAGCAGCTAGGGCATCATCTGTTGTGAATGGACTTGAAATGAGTTCTGAGCAGAGGCTCCCTCTGGTGGTTACAAGCGGTACTGGACTGTCCAATGAAGATTGTGAGGATTGGGAATCAGGTGTTACTGACTGGTCTTATATAAGGGACTCGCCTTCCCATCAGGGTTGCCGGTGATCAATTGTTCTGGTCTCAATCCTTGATTCCTGTTTCCTTTGTAGCCTGCTGTGTCGTGTCTGCATCTCCTGCTAACAGATAAGACATTTTCTTCTTTTTGTTTTTGTGCTTGATTTTTGCATTTTGTCCTGCACTTCTGTGGGGGCCTTCAGGGTCCCCTCCGGGGGCTTTTGCCCTCTCAGTTTAGTTCAGCCACTGATGTTTGAACATTTGCTTTTTCCGTTTTTTCAGTGGCTGCTGTTTTGATTTTGTTACACCAGAGAACTAATTTAGGTGGTAGAGGTCGTGTGATCTCAGGTGTTTTTGAAATTAGTAGAGTTGGTGCTTTTCAGGGTTTTTTGTGATTGCAGTAAGTGCCCTTCCTATCCTTTTCTATTTAGGTAGTTTGGGCCCCAACGTTTGCTCATACTATTTTCTGTCTGTGTCAGTATTTCCTCTTGTCTAACCGCCATTACATGTTTGGGGGCTTTCTATGTTCTTTGGGGATCTGCTCCGGGGCAGATAGCTTTCCTCTTTCTACCTTTAGGTGTAGTTAGTTTCTCAGGCTGTGACGAGGCGTCTAGGACCAACGTAGGAACGCTCCACGGCTGCCTCTAGTTGTGGTGGTTAGTCAGGGTACTGCAATCTCATAGATTCCAACTGCTCTGGTGTATTTCCTTTTTTACCTGCACTCCTCAGCTACCTAAACATAACAGTATCACCGGCCCAAAAAATTGAATGGTACTCACAGAAGGGAAAAATATTGTGAAAGAAAAAAGGTTGTCAGAGTTGTCAGAGATATTTTTCTGTTTGTTGCATTTTTTTTTTTTCCCTCTGTATCTCTGGGTGCTGGGGAGGATTTTTTTCTCTCAATGGAGTTTGCACAGTTGTCTGGCCGTGTGGATCAGCTTGCCACTGAGGTTCGGAGTATTGCTACCTATCTTGCTAGGTTGCCTGTTGTGGAACCTAGGATTCCCATGCCAGATTTGTTTTTGGGGGATCGAGCCAAGTTTCTGAATTTTAAAAATAATTGTAAATTGTTTTTTGCCTTAAAATCTAAGTCCTCAGGGAACGCAGCGCAGCAGGTTCAAATTGTCATCTCTCTCCTGCGCGCGATCCTCAGGATTGGGCTTTTTCCCTGACACCTGGGGATCCTGTTTTGAGTGATGTTGATGCATTTTTTCAGGCCTTGGGGATATTGTACGATGAGCCTAATGTCACTGATCAAGCTGAAAAAGCCTTGTTGGCATTAAATCAGGGGCTTGATGACACTGAGTTATACTGTCAGAGACCCGTAGGTGGGCAGTCCTGACCAAATGGAATGACGACGCTTTGGCAGCCCTTTTTCGGAAGGGTCTGTCAGATAATGTAAAGGATGTTATGGTGGGATTCCCTGTCCCCTCTGGTCTCAATGATTCTATGTCATTAGCGATTCAAATTGACAGACGTTTGCGTGAGCGGAGAAGTATGCGTGGAACAGTGTTGCCTTGTGAACCTGCTTCTGAATCCATGCAGTGTGATAGAGTGGTTTCTGGGACACAGCGTCATGAGTTTCGAAAGCGCAATGGGTTATGTTTCTACTGTGGTGATGCCTCTCATGCTATTTCAGTCTGCCCTAAGCGGGGAAGACGTTTTGCACGCTCAGTTGTCTTGGGTAGTGTTCAGACTAAGTTTTTATTAACTGTTACTCTGATATGCTCTCTGTCCTCATTTTCTGCTCAGGCTTTCGTTGATTCGGGAGCAGCTATTAACCTGATGGATTTTGATTTTGCTAAACGTTGTGGGTTTCCCTTGATACCCCTACAGAAGTCTATTCCCCTACTGGGAATCGATTCTACCCCTTTGGCTGAGAATAAATCTCAGTTCTCTACTCAGGTGATAATGAGGGTTGAACCTGATCATCAGGAGAGCTGCAAATTTTTGGTTCTGTATAATCTGCATGACATTATCGTGCTGGTTTCCCTTGGTTACAGTCTCATAATCCTGTTTTGGATTGGAAATCTGTGTCTGTAACCAGTTGGGGCTGCCAATGTGTTAATACCAACACTCCTGTTTTTTCTACCTCCCCCCAGGCTCAGGATGTTCCTGACTTTTTGATTGATTTTTCTGATGTGTTTAGCGAAAGTAAATCTGCATCCTTGCCTCCCCATAGGAGCTATGATTGCGCTATTGAATTAGTGCCTGGTAGTAAATTCCCTAAAGGTCGCCTTTTTAACTTGTCTGTACCTGAACATGACGCTATGCGGTCTTATATCAAGGAGTCATTGGTGAAAGGTCATATCAGACCATCCTCTTCACCCTTAGGTGCCGGTTTTTTCTTTGTGGCCAAAAAGGATGGTTCATTAAGGCCGTGTATTGATTATCGTCTTTTGAACAATATTACTGTGAAATATCAATACCCGTTACCCTTGATTTCTGACCTGTTTTCCAGGGTGAAAAAGCTACTTGGTTTACCAAGCTTGACCTCAGGGGGGCATATAACCTTATTCGCATTAAGCACGGGGATGAATGGAAGACGGCATTTAACACCCCTGAGGGGCATTTTGAGTACCTTGTGATGCCCTTTGGGCTCACTAATGCTCCTTCTGTCTTCCAGTCCTTCATGAATGACATTTTCAGGGATTTTGTGGATAAATTTCTGATTGTTTATTTGGATGATATCTTGATTTTTTTCCAATGACTGGGACTCTCAAGTGAAACATGTTCGAACTGTATTCCAGATTTTGAGAGAGAATGCTCTGTATGTGAAGGGATCAAAGTGTCTTTTTGGCGTACAGAGGATCTCATTTTTGGGATTCATTTTGTCCCCATCTGTTATTGAAATGGACCCGGTCAAGGTTCAGGCCATCTGTGATTGGGTCCAACCTACTTCATTAAAGGCTCTTCAAAGATTTTTGGGTTTTGTCAATTTTTATCTAAATTTATTGGTAATTTCTCGGTTATTGTTAAACCATTAACTGATTTGACCAAAAAGGGTTCTGATGTGGTGAATTGGCCTCCTGAGGCAGTCTCTGCATTTCAGGAACTTAAGCAGAGATTCACTTCTGCTCCTGTTCTACGGCAGCCTGATGTTTCTCTGCCATTTCAGGTGGAGGTTGATGCCTCTGAAATTGGGGCAGGTGCCGTTTTGTCCCAAAGAGATCCAGAGACCTCTAAAAGTAACCGTTGTGCCTTTTTCTCTCGAAAATTTTCTCCTACTGAACGTAATTATGACGTGGGTAATCGGGAGTTATTGGCCATGAAGTGGGCTTTTGAAGAGTGGAGACATTGGCTGGAGGGAGCCAAACATCAGGTGGTGGTCCTTACTGACCATAAGAATCTGGTTTATCTGGAATCTGCCAAGCGACTTAATCCTAGACAGGCCAGGTGGGCCTTGTTTTTCACACGTTTTAATTTTGTGGTTTCCTTTCTTCCTGGCACTAAGAATGTTAAGGCGGATGCCCTTTCAAGGAGTTTCCTTGCGGACTCTCCTGAGTTATCTGATCCTTCTGTTATTTTGAAAGAGGGTGTGGTTCTTTCCGCCATCTCACCCAATTTGAGACTGGCTCTGGAGGGGTGTCAGGAGGATAGGCCCGAGCGCTGCCCTGTTGGGAAATTGTTTGTCCCGGACCACTGGAAAAAGAGTGTGATGTCTGAGATTCATTGTTCCGCGTTGGCCGGTCATCCCGGAATTTTTGGTACCAGAGACTTGGTTAGTCGGTCCTTTTGGTGGTCTACCTTGTCTCGTGATGTCGGGAATTTGTGCAGTCCTGCAGGACTTGCTCTCGCTCCAAGCCTTGCTCTCGCTCTAGTGGTTTGTTGATGCCATTGCCTGTGCCCAGGAGACCATGGACCCATATCTCTATGGATTTCATTTCCGACCTCCCTGTTTCTCAGAGAATGACAGTCATCTGAGTGATTTGTGATAGGTTTTCCAAGATGATACATCTTGTGCCATTACCTAAGTTGCCTTCCTCCTCTGAATTGGTACCTTTGTTCCTTCAGCACGTGGTTCGTTTACACGGCATTCCTGAGAACATTGTGTCTGACAGAGGAGTCCAGTTTGTTTCCAGATTTTGGAGGACCTTTTGTTCTAAACTTGGTGTTCAATTGTCTTTCTCCTCGGCGTTTCATCCTCAGACCAATGGTCAAACTGAGAGAGCAAATCAGACATTGGAGACTTATCTAAGATGCTTTGTGTCTGCTGATCAGGATGACTGGGTCTCTTTTTTGCCTTTGGCTGAGTTTGCTCTTAATAATAGGGCTAGCTCTGCCACTTTGATGTCTCCATTTTTCTGTAATTCTGGGTTTCACCCTCGATTTTCTTCAGGACAGACGGAGGCTTCTGTCTGTCCAGGTGTTGACTCTGTTGTGGAGCGTATGCAACAGATTTGGGACCAGGTAGTTCAGAGGTTGTCCCTCTCTCAGGAGAGGGCCCAGTGGTTTGCTAACCGGCATAGGACTGATGGTCCTCGGTTTAAAGTGGGGGACTTGGTCTGGTTGTCCTCAAAAAATATTCCTATGAGAGTGGCATCTCCTAAATTTAAGCCTAGGTTCATTGGACCTTATAAGATCATGGAGATTCTTAATCCTGTTTCTTTTCGTTTGCTTCTTCCAGGGACATTTAAGATCCATAATGTGTTCCACAGTCCTTGTTGAAGAGGTTTGTTGAGCCAGTGGTTCCTACTGCTTTGCCTCCTGACCCTGTTCTGGTTGAGGGCAATATGGAGTTTGAGGTTGAGAAAATTTTGAATTCTCGTTTTTCTAGACGGAAACTCCAGTATTTGGTTAAGTGGAGAGGTTATGGTCAGGAAGACAATTCTTGGGTGTTTGCTTTGGACATCCATGCTAGGAGACTCATCCGTGCGTATCATAGAACTCATCCTGATCGACCTGGTTGCTCAAGTGAGGGTTCGGTGACCCCTCCTCAAGGGGGGGGTACTGTTGTGAATGGACTTGAAATGAGTTCTGAGCAGAGGCTCCCTCTGGTGGTTACAAGCGGTACTGGACTGTCCAGTGAAGATTGTGAGGATTGGGAATCAGGTGTTACTGACTGGTCTTATATAAGGGACTCGCCTTCCCATCAGGGTTGCCGGTGATCAATTGTTCTGGTCTCAATCCTTGATTCCTGTTTCCTTTGTAGCCTGCTGTGTCGTGTCTGCATCTCCTGCTAACAGATAAGACATTTTCTTCTTTTTGTTTTTGTGCTTGATTTTTGCATTTTGTCCTGCACTTCTGTGGGGGCCTTCAGGGTCCCCTCCGGGGCTTTTGCCCTCTCAGTTTAGTTCAGCCACTGATGTTTGAACATTTGCTTTTTCCAGTTTTTTCAGTGGCTGCTGTTTTGATTTTGTTACACCAGAGAACTAATTTAGGTGGTAGAGGTCGTGTGATCTCAGGTGTTTTTGAAATTAGTAGAGTTGGTGCTTTTCAGGGTTTTTTGTGATTGCAGTAAGTGCCCTTCCTATCCTTTTCTATTTAGGTAGTTTGGGCCCCAATGTTTGCTCATACTATTTTCTGTCTGTGTCAGTATTTCCTCTTGTCTAACCGCCATTACATGTTTGGGGGCTTTCTATGTTCTTTGGGGATCTGCTCCGGGGCAGATAGCTTTCCTCTTTCTACCTTTAGGTGTAGTTAGTTTCTCAGGCTCTGACGAGGCGTCTAGGACCAACGTAGGAACGCTCCACGGCTGCCTCTAGTTGTGGTGGTTAGTTAGGGTACTGCAATCTCATAGATTCCAACTGCTCTGGTGTATTTCCTTTTTTACCTGCACTCCTCAGCTACCTAAACATAACAATCATCGTTCCGTTTAGTAAGGACTGCACACTTTCGGAATTTCTGACAATATAACTCTGCCACGTCCTGACCCTGGTTCAATGCCAATAAGGTTTTCTCAGCTTGATCAATAACATTAGGTTCATCATACAAACAACCCCAGAGCCTGAAAAAACGCATCCACATTAGCCAAAACAGGATCCCCAGGTGTCAGGGAAAAGGCCCAGTCCTGAGGGTCACCGCGAAGCAGGGAGATGACAATTTTAACCTGCTGCACTGAGTTTCCCGAGGAATAAGGTTTCAAGGCAAAAAACAATTTACAATTATTCTTAAAGTTCAAAAATTTTGACCGATCCCCAGAAATTAAATTAGGAATAGGGATCTTAGGTTCTACAGTAGACAACTGAGCGAGATAGGCAGAAATTCTATGAAATTCAGCAGCGAGCTGCTCAACACGATCAGACAAATGCTTAGCCTCCATTGAAGAAAAAATCCTCCTACGGCCCCAGAGAAAAAGAGGAAAAAATATATAAAAAATTCTGACCCTTTTTTTTTTTTTTTACTATTCTTTCCTTCTTTGAAGTACCCTACAATCTACAGTCAGGCCGGTGATTCTGTTATGATTTGGTGACCGAGGAGGATGATAAAGAAATAGGCTAGGCGACCAAACACCCAGAGAGGTTGGTAACTTAGCGGATTGCAGACCTCTAAATTGACAACACGACTAGAATTAGCCGTGGGACGTACCTATGATGCCCTAGACGCCTCGACACAGCCAAAGAGTTAACTAAGCCTAAAGAGAGAAAGGGGAAAGCTAACTGCCCCTGAGTAGAGCCCCAAAGGAATAGATAGCCCCCAAACATATATTGCCGGTGAGACAGATGAAACACAAAACACAGGCAGAAAACAGAACAAGCAAATGCTGGGGCCCAAACTGTCTGGATCGAACAGGACAGGAAAGGATACTGTCTGCAATCCCGCAAAAACCCTAAGAAAAATTCCAACACGTCTGATATGCAAAACTACTGAGGCCACACGACCTCTCCCCCACTAAATCAGAACTCTGGTGTGAATTGGACGCAAACCAACAGATACTGAAATAACAGGAGACTAGAAATACAGAAAAGACTGACATAAGCTGTGGCAAAGGAAAACAGAGTCCAGCACAGGTCCCAGCAGGGAAACCGGCTGTGCTCACACCAGCAAGGCAGAGAACAGAGATAAGCAAAACGGGAAAAACTGCCACAGATTAAAACAGACAAATAACTTATCTGAAAGATGCAGGACAAAGCAGGGAACAAGCTGACTTCCAGGAGGCTCGGGAAGAAAACCAAATCACCAGCAATAACCAAGGGAAGGCTGCTCACTTATATCTCTCCAGTCAGAAACACCTGAGCTCCAATCAACCTCTTCAGGTGATCGACTTCTGTCAGTCAGACCAGCTCCTGTTATGTTTTGGTAGCTAAGGAGGCAGGAGCAAAAAACCACAAAGGCAGCCAAACACCAGAGAGGTTGGGAACTAAGAGGCTGCAGACCCCTAAATTAACAGGACAACTAGAAGCAGCCGTGGGACGCTCCTACGGTGCCCTAGATGCCTCGTCACAGCCGGAGAGATTAGCTACCCCTGAAGATTGAAAGAGGAAAGCTAACTGTCCCGGAGTAGAGCCCCAAAAGTAAAGGAAGCCCCCAAACATATAATGGCGGTTAGACAAGATGAAAATACGAACACAGACAGAAAATAGAATGAGCAAATGCTGGGGCCCAAAACTGTCTCGGTAGGACAGCACAGGAGGGAATACTGTCTGCAACCCAGAAAAACCCTAGGAAAAACTCCAACACATGGTCTCGACCACCTATATCAGATCTCTGGTGTGAACACGCAGCTACCCAGCAGTAAAAAATCACAAGAACTGAGCAAATGAACAAATACAAAAAGAGAACAGAGACCAGCACAAGCCCCCAAAGGGGACCCGGCTGAACTCAAAAAGCAAGGCAGCAAAAACAAGGAAAATCAAACCACAGAAAAAAAAACAGAAAGTAAAGGGTATGCCACACTAAACAACATCGCTAACGGGATCGCTAAAAAATGTCACTATTTAGCATCCCGTTAGCGATGTTGTTGTGTGCGGCATCTGCCAGCGACGAGCTTCCTGCTGTGATCTCGCTCGTCGCTGGAATCGTTCCGGACCCTATTTTCGTCGCTGGCGCCCCGCTGGGTAAGTATATATCGCTAAGTGTGGCACCTTTTTTAGCGATTTAGCGGTACTTTTGTACCGCTAAAGTCGTTAAGGAGATCGCTAACCGCGATAGCGTCCTAACGACATCGCTAAAATAGGTAGCCACTAGCGATATAGAAACAATCCCGCTAGCTATCTCATTAGTATGCGACGCTAACGAGATCGCTAGCGGGATTGTGTAGTGTGGCAGTACCTTAACTTATCTGAATGATAGCAGGAGACAGCAGAAAGCAAGCTGAATTCCAACCAAGACCAGGAAGTAACAATTGATCACTGGCGAGGATCATGGGAAGTCAGCTCACTTATATCAGGCCAGTCCGTCCCACCTGATAACCATTCGTCAATTGCAGGTGGTGGACTTTTGCTGTTCAACATAGGTTCAATACCCTCAGCAACCACCAGAGGGAGCCTCAGCTCCGAAGTCGTCTCCAACACGTTCACAACAGTACCCCCCTTGAGGAGGGGTCACCGAACCCTCACGTGTGACACCAGGCCGATCAGGATGAGCTCGGTGATAGGCACGGACCAGTCTTTTAGCATGAATGCCAGAAGCAAACACCCAAGACTTGTCCTCCTGACCATAGCCTTTCCACTTAACCAAGTACTGGAGTCTCCGCCTAGCCAAACGAGAATCCAATATCTTCTCAAACTCATACCCCAAATTGCCCTCAACCAAAACAGGATCAGGAGGCGCAGCCATAGGAACCACTGGCCGACAAACCTCTTCAATAAAGATTTGTGAAATACGTTGTGAATCTTAAATGTTCCTGGAAGAAGCAAACGGAAGGAAACGAGATTAAGAATTTCCACGATCTTATAAGGTCCAATGAACCTTGGCTTAAATTTTGGAGACGCAACCTTCATGGGGATATTTTTTGAGGACAACCAAACCAAGTCACCCACTTTAAACCGAGGACCATCAGTTCTATGCCGGTTGGCAAACCGCTGGGCCTTCTCCTGAGAGAGAGACAACTTATTCACTACTTGATCCCAAATCTGCTGCATTCTCTCCGCAATAGAGTCAACACCCAGACAGACAGAAGCCTCCACCTGCCCTGAAGAAAATCGAGGATGAAACCCGAAATTGCAGAAAAATGGAGACATCAAGGTGGCAGAGCTAGCCCTATTATTCAAAGCAAACTCAGCTGAACTCCCAGTTTGGAACAAAATGTCCTCCAAAATCTGGAAACAAACTGGACTCCTCTGTCAGACACAATGTTCTCTGGAATGCTGTGCAACCGAACCACTTGTTGAAAAAATAAGGGCACCAACTCGAAGGAGGATGGCAACTTAGGTAGTGGCATAAGATGTATCATCTTGGAAAACCTATCACAGATCACCCAAATAACGGTCATTCTCTGAGAGACAGGGAGGTCGGAAATCCATAGAGATATGGGTCCATGGCCTCTTGGGCACAGGCAATGGCATTAACAAACCACTAGAGCGAGAGCAAGGTTTGGACCGAGAACAAGTTCCACAGTACTGCACAAAGTCCCTGACGTCACGAGACAAAGTGGGCCACCAAAAGGACCGACTCATCAAATCTCTGGTACCAAAAATACCAGGATGGCCAGCCAACGTGGAGCAATAAATCTCAGACATCACATTCTTCCTCCACTGGTCTGGGACAAACAATTTCCCAACAGGGCAGCGTTCAGGTTTATCCTCCTGAAATTCCTCCAAAGCCAGTCTCAAATTGGGAGAGATAGCGGAAAGAACCACACCCTCCTTCAGAATAACAGCAGGCTCAGTTACCTCAGGAGAATCCACAAAGAAACTCCTCGAGAGGGCATCCGCCTTAACATTCTTAGTGCCCGGGAGAAAAGAGACCACAAAATTAAAACGTGTGAAAAACAAGGCCCACCTGGCCTGTCTAGGATTAAGTCGCTTGGCTGATTCAAGATAAACCAGGTTCTTATGGTCCTGAGGACCTCCACCTGATGTTTGGCTACTTCCAGCCAATGTCTCCACTCTTCAAAAGCCCACTTCATAGCCAATAACTCCCGATTTCTCACATTATAATTACGTTCCGCTGGGGAAAATTTTCGAGAGAAAAAGGCACAAGGGTTACTCTTAGAGGTCTCCGGATCCCTTTGGGACAAAACGGCTCCTGCACCAATCTCAGAAGCATCAACCTCCACCTGAAATGGTAGAGAAACATCAGGTTGATACAGAACAGGAGCAGAAGTGAATCTCCGCTTAAGCTCCTGAAACGCAGAAACTGCCTCAGGAGACCAATTCACTACATCAGAACCCTCCTTGGTCAAATCAGTCAGTGTACGGCCTCAATGAGCCATCCTTCTTGGCCACAAAGAAAAAGCCGGCACCCTAGGGTGAAGAGGATGGTCTGATATGACCCTTCTCTAAAGACTCTTTGATATAAGATCGCATAGCATCATGCTCAATTACAGATAAATTAAAGAGTCGACCCTTGGGAAATTTACAACCGGGTACTAAGTCAATAGCGCAATCATAACTCCTATGAGGAGGTAAGGATGCAGACTTACTCTCACTAAACGCATCAGAAAAATCAGTCAAATAGTCAGGGACATCTTGAGACTGGGGAGAGGCAGAAAAAACAGGAGTGTCATTACGAACACATTGACAACCCCAACTGACCACAGACACAGACTTAAAATCCAAAACAGGATTATGTGTCTGTAACCAAGGAAAACCCAGTACAATAATGTCATGTAAATTATGTAACACCAAAAATTTGCAATTCTCTTGGTGGTCCGGGTCAACCCACATTATCACCTGGGTAGAAAACTGGGGTTTATTCTCCGCCAAAGGGGTAGAATCAATGCCCAGCAAAGGAATAGTCTTCCGCAGGGGTATCATGGGAAAACTACAATGTTTGGCAAAATCAAAATCCATCAGGTTTATAGCTGCTCCTGAATCAACAAAAGCCTGAGCCGAAAATGTGGACATGGAGCAAATCAAGGTAGCAGTCAACAGAAATTTAGTCTGAACATTACCCAAAACAACTGAGCGCGCAAAACGTCTTCCCCGTTTGGGGCAGATGGAAATAGCATCACCACAGTAGAAGCACAACTTATTATGCTTTCGAAACTCATGACGCTGAGCCCCAGAAACCACTCCATCACACTGCATGGGCTCAGGGGCTGGCCCGCAAGGCATCCCAATCTCACGCATATTTCTACGCTCTCATAAACGTCTGTCAATTTGAATAGCTAATGACATAGAGTCATTGAGACCAGAGGGGACAGGGAATCCCACCATAACGTCCTTTACAGTCTCTGCCAGACCCTTCCGAAAAAGAGCTGCCAGAGCATCATCATTCCATTTAGTAAGGACTGCCCACTTTCGGAATTTCTGTCAATACAGTTCAGCGGCTTCTTGACCCTGATTCAATGCCAACAAGGTTTTCTCAGCTTGATCAGCAGCATTAGGTTCATCGTACAACAACCCCAGAGCCGGAAAAAAACTCATCAACATCATTCAAAACAGGATCCCCAGGCGTCGGGGAAAAGGCCCAATCTTGAGGGTCGCCGCGCAATAGGGAGATGACAATTTTAACCTGCTGCGCTGCGTTCCCTGAGGATTTAGACTTCAAGGCAAAAAACAACAGTTATTTTTAAAATTCAAAAATTTAGACCGATCCCCTAAAAATAAATCCGGCAGAGTGATCCTAGGTTCCACAACAGGCAACCCAGCAAGATAGATAGCAATACTCCGAACTTCAGCAGGGTCAGGAGGCGCATGCATGAACAGCGAGAGACCCGGGGGACTGCAAGGCCGGAAGCAGAGTCGCAGCGCGGCGCACCCGAATTTCACCAGCCCATCGGGAGACTGGAGTGAGGTGAGCGCGGGCGGACATGGTGGTAACATCTTCAATACAAAAAGTGAAACTCATATATTATATAGAGTCACAACAGAGTGATCTATTTCAAGTGTTAATGTTGATGATAATGGCTTACAGACAATAAAAACCCAAAAGTCATTATCTCAGTAAATTAGAATACTTTATAACATCAGCTTGAAAAAATTATTTTAAAATCCAAAATATTGGCCTACTGAAATAAATGTTCAGTAAATGCACTCAATACTTGGTCAGGCTCCTTTTGCATCAATTACTGCATCAATGCGGCGTGACATGGAGGCGATCAGTCTGTGACACTGCTGAGGTGTTATGGAAGCCCAGGTTGCTTTGATAGCAGCCTTCAGCTCGTCTGCATTGTTGGGTCTGGTGTCTCTCATCTTCCTCTTGACAATACCCCATAGATTCTCTATGGGGTTAAGGTCAGGCGAGTTTGCTGGCCAATCAAGCACAATAATATTGTTGTTTTTAAACCAGGTATTGGTACTTTTGGCAGTGTGGACAGGTGAAAAGTCATGCTGGAGAATGAAATGTCCATTTCCAAAAAGCTTGTAGGCAAAGGGAAGCATGAAGTGCTCTAAAATTTCCTAGTAGACGGCTGCGCTGATTTTGGTCATGATAAAACACAGTGGACCTACACCAGCAGATGACATGGCTCCCGAAACCATCATTGATTGTGGTTACTTCACACTAGACCTTGGATATCAAGGTCCCAGAGTCTGGAGGAAGAGTGGAGAGGCATACAATCCAAGCTGCTTGCTGTCTAGTGTGAAGACTTTGAAAATGGAAAAGCTAGTGCCCAATACTGCGTGTTTCAATATGATGAAAATGGACAGTTTATTATTAAACAAATCTGATGTCCCCTAATGTGTGTTCGGTTGTTCCTGAAGTTGAAGAACCAGAGACTGCAGAGGCCTGAGACCAAAACGTGAGTCTTACGCACCACACGTGCAGGAGAATTGGACACCGTTTATTTGTGGGTTGCCAGGATGTGGGAACACACCAGCCCCTCGCCCATGAATACCGCCCTGTGCACTTTACATATCTATCCTATTAGAGATGGGTGACTTTATTAGAGTGGAATTGAATTCTTGAATTTTATAATATTCCTCATTGTGGACAAAACTTTTTTTTTGTAATTCACTCACCTTGAATTTGGTAAAATGACAGCCAGCTGAGGATGCCATCTTGTTGAACAGTAGAGGGCTGGAAAAAGGTTAAAGTGAGAAAAAAACATATCGCTCATCTCTCTGGCAGCCTCTCCGAACCTCCATCACGTTGCATTTCCAGCTCAATGTTCACTTTAGGCCAGGTCTTTGGGATGTGAGCAGACTATAAAGTTCACTGCGCATACTCCGGGGCCTACTCACTGGTGAAAGCCATGGCCTAAAGTGAACACTGAGTTGGAGATGCGATGCGAGGAAGACGTAGAGGACTTAACAGCGGGCAGAGAGCAGCGGAATCAGCCAGAGAGTGAACAAACAGGGTTTTATTTTATCTTTTTGTATCTTACATTTATTATGCTTTGGGGTCTGGAGAGAAAAAGGAGCATAATAAATGACATGAAATTCACAGGGAATAACTTCTCAGAGAATCAAATTGCTGCATGAACACGCAAATTTTAATTTTGCCCAATCCGTTCATCTCGATCTCTCAGCGCAAGATGCACAATACTGCTTTCCACCATTACTGCTTTCTGCTACCGCTATCTACCTGTGCTTCATTCATTGCTCTGCAGTAAGGCAGGTAAAAGGATGCAGCAACACAGAGGCGCAGAGCAAGGGTTAACAAGGGTGTGGTTTACTTAGCACAAAAAGGGGTTCTCCTCACAGGGAGCCAACAAGGGGTTAAACAACATTAACAGTATAAGGGTTATTTTAACTCAACAGTCTTTTTATCAGGTGCAACTTATCATGGCTCCGCTGTCTTGCAGTCTGAAAGGTGATGGGATGCTGGCAGAGGCCGATACTGCATCTTCAGGCTTCCCCGCCCAACACACGGTCCCGCTTCTGGAGGCAGCAGGCGGTCACCGGTTTTGCCCGCTGAGTCCCTAGTCCATCGAACTGCAGAGCCAAAGAGTGAAGCTCTGCACAAGTCTCTACTCTGCATGCTCTTTCCAGTGCACACACCAATACCTGGATGACCGCACCGCAATGCTTCACTTGGCACCCAACTCTCAGCACAACCGCTGATAAATGGATAGTCGCACTGCAACGCTCTGCCCGGTGCGCGTCTCCCTGCACGCCTGCTGGCACTTCTGGTCTCAATATACATTCACACACCTTCACCCATCCCTAAGACCACCAGAGGGAGCTGTATAGACATATAAAAGAAGGGTGAAGACAGGAAAGAGAGCTCAGATTTGAGAGACTTCAGTTCAGTCAGATTAGAGAGACTGCAGAACAGTTCAGTTCAGCAAAGTGGAGGCTAGTAGAGTGGAGCTGAATCCACTCCAGTCTAGTCAGAGCTGAGACAAGTGAGTAGTCTGCAGACAGAGCAGACGAGTGGAGTTTGCAGCAAGAGACTCCAGAGCTCAAGTTGAGAACCAGGAGCGTGCTGACGCTCAGAGAGCGGCGAAGAGGTGGCCCACCAACTGCCAGAGTGTGTAATCGTGTGAGGGCCCGATTAGGCAGAAGGCGAGTGGAAAGAGAAGTAAAAGAGGCAGAGGAGCTGTAATAGCTCACCTCAACAAGTGTTTACCGGACGCCGGGGTCCGAGCCTATTGGGATCTCCACGACCCATTAGGAGAACACTGGAGTCCCTGGAGGACTACAAGTCCCAGGAGTACCACAAGAGCTGATACGAAGCAGGATCAGGAGAATGGAGTTCGGCAGGTACCTGCCATCAGGGACCCTGTCCTTTCAGAGAAGGTCCAATCACAAGGTCAGCCAGGTGCAGGACAGAGACTAAGTTAGGCCCAGCTACACGCAGGCCTGGACTTCATCACAAAAAGGCAGGGAACAGGAGGCCACACCTACTCAGTGGAGGAATCTGGATGTGCACCCTTCACCCTACAGTGCTCCGGGGAGTGCCTGCAACATCTTCAGTAAAGGTACCAAAGTGACTTGTGTGTGTGTCCTATTTCTGACCCCTAACTGCCGGGTTCCCTTCTGTCCTGCTTCCCCATATATCTATCTGCCCTGAAGGACTTAGCCTCACCTGTGGGAGGCCTAACACCTATAGCTGCACAACACCAACCCTTCAGTGGATCTGCACCGCAGCGCTGGTCACCCTGACCAGGTACCACAGGTGGCGTCACGAATCATCCTACAAAAATTTAATTCCCTGTAAATATCCCACATTAACGGGTGAGCGCCAGAGCCACGGACTGAGCTGTGTTGCCATGACATCCCCCATAGAAGTCTATAGGCTCAGATCCGAGTTCCCATTGCTCTGGAGGGCGACTCATTTGTAAAATAGATGTGGAATATTTTCCCATCAGTGCTCAGAAGGCAATTTTGGTACAATGTGAATGAAACTTTTTTCTCAAGTCATTAAATCTAAAGCGGTCAATCCTAGAACATTATTTGAAAAAAAAAGTAAATTCACTGTAAATTAATGTCAAATAAGATCACCAATAGCATAATAAAAGCAGGTTCAATGTGTTGCAGTCCATCAGAGTCTCCTATCCAAACTAAATCTAAGGTCATCCTCCTGTAATATATTCTTCTATAGGAACCACAGATCAGAACAGTGAAAGATAATGTCTCCAGGCATTGCTACTAGGCCGCAAATCACTGCCACCAGGTGCCAGGTCAGAATAGTTAGACTTCACTGTTCTTCCATGAAACTCAGGAATGCAAATATTATTAAGAAATATTAAAAGAAAGAGGAAAAATATATTTTTGTGGAAAACCTTCTCTGATTGAAAATTGTATTTCTGTAGAAAACAGTGAATAGACTAAGGAGGTTTGGAAATAATTTTTAAGAGATATAAAAAAGAGGTCATAAAATGGAGGCTTAAGGGGAGGTCGGCATGATAAGGTAAGAGCAGGAAGCTAGTGAGTAAGGGAGTCAGGGCAGCGTAGGGGTAAGTGGTTGGAGTGGGGTATAGGGGAGTGACATTTGAAGGGAAGGGTCAATTGTGGGAGGGAGAGGGCTTATAAGGTGGGGACCATCGAGGGAGGGTAGCCATTTTATACAGCCATCAAGTGAACAATTTACCACCCAACCACCCTCTTTTTATTATTATTATTATTATTATTATTATTACCTTTATCATTAGGATGGGTTTTTTTTACCACAGGGTACTTAAGTGAAGTTTAAAAGAAACAAAAAAGTTTATTTAAGGTCGGTTCTACAAAAAATGTTATTATATGTCACAGCAGAGGGGCGGGGGGAGGTTCTCGAAGTTGGTGGATCTGGCTAATGGCAGATTGGCAGAGGGAAGCCCAAGAAGTTCTGTACCACCCATGTGGACTTGATTAAGTGGTTACGGGCAGTAGAATAATCCCAGGTTGCGGGGTTGAAGCACCCGGGGGTGGTGTAATATGTCATTTGACAGTTTGGCTAAAAGATGCCACTGAGCTAGTGTGAGGCGGCTACAGAAAAATTACGACCTGAGCCAAGGTGGACATATTGTATAGTACCTGTTTTTGTATGGGGCTTCGAGACCATCCCTTCAATTTTTTCCTATATGGTTCATAATTGTGGTTTACGTTGTTTGTTTAATAAAACGATGCAGTGGCCAATTTTTATCTAATTTCGGTGTGCAGTCTGGTTATTTCATTGGGTACGGGAGAGGTTAAGGGTATGTAACGAAAGACTGGCCTATACCCTTTGTAAAGAGAAAAGTCAGCTATAGCGAGAGGATTCCCAGCATTTGCAAGTTCACCAAATGTCATAAAAATAAAATACAATTTAAATTTAAAATACAATTTAGTGCTTGCAAGAGCCCTTCAGTGACTCTTACAGCACTATAGGAATTAATATTACCCTGATTCATCATTGTAATGACTAATAATAATGAAAAAATGGAGCACAATAAAAAGGATAATAACAATCAAAGCAAAATGACTGCATGCATTTTCTCATAAGGCCAGCAAATTGAAGGAATAAAATTAGAGAGTCATGGAAGGGTTAAATATAAAAAGATGTTGTGTTTAATATACAATCTCCCACACTGTGCCCCCCGACAATTACAAGGAATGATTTGAAAACATGTCAGACTTAAATTAGCATTACAAATAATTTATGGTAAATTATGGTTGGATGGGTAACAGATTAGCTCTCAATTAAGTTACACACGTAAGACCCTTTTCACATCAAGGAAATGGTCTCTAGCTTATACATTGGGTGAAGCTCTCAATATATACCTCTGAAATATGCCATACAATGGCATCTACATACCATGTAGTATACAGTACTTTATTATTAATGGATGCGATTGTATAGAACAGCAAAGTCCACCACACTGTTCCATACTCTTTTATTTGCAGTAAACAGACATATTCTTGTCTGACAAGAGCTCAAAGGACTAGAGATCTGCGGATCAGGAAAAATGTGAATTTTCCTGATCACACAGATTTTACCAGGAGATATGATTCACAGAGAACATATTCTACACAAATTTATTGAGCTAGAATCTCTCATAAAAAAAACCTAAGATGTAAAAAAAATAAAATGTCTGATGTCTTATTCCAGAGAAATTCATACTTTTCTTGAAATATAAATGAGCTGTTAAGATCTATGGGCTGCCTCCAGGACCTATTTTACTTGCAAGGGGAAACATGTAATGACTGACTGTCTTCTTATCTGATCTCCATGTCTCACGCTGGTAGCACTCCCTTTTATTTAAAAAAAAAAAGCTCAGGAACCAGATTTGCAAGGAGATCTGTGTTCGGCCCGTAGATCTTAACAGCTCATTTACGTATTAAGAAAAACGTGGATTTCTCTGGAATAAGACATCAGATCGCAGATATCAAGGTATCATCTTATTCAAATTTCTATGACCTACATGCTCTTATACAGTGGGGGAAATACCGTATATACTCGTGTATAAGCCGAGATTTTCAGCACTTTTTTTGGTGCTGAAAATGCCCCCTCGCTTATACATGAGTCATTGGACAGAAACCAGCGGGGGGGGTGCCTCGGCATGTAATATGGACGCGACGCCACTCCCATAGGCGTGGCATCCATATTAATGGCCTTAATGAGCGGTATTACATCACCGCTCAGCACAGGAGAGCTGCAGGAAGCCGGGTACAACGCAGGATTGCCAGGACGTTCAGCGATGGCACGGGGAGGGTGAGTATGACGGGGGGAGAACGGAGGATGGGGGAAGCATGGAGGAGGACAATGAGCACGGAGAGGGACGGGGGAGGACGGAGAGCACAGAGGAGCACGGAGCAGGACGTGGGGGAGGACGGAGAGCACAGAGGAGCACGGAGCAGGACGGGGGGGAGGATGGAGAGCACGGAGCAGGACGAGGGGGAGAATGGAAAGCACATAGGAGCACGGAGCAGGACGGGGGCACAGGAGGACGGAGCAGGACGGGGGGAGGATGGAGGGCACAGAGGAGCACGGAGCAGGACGGGGGGGAGGATGGAGGGCACTAAGTAGGACGGGAGGAGGATGGAGAGCACAGAGGAGCACGGAGCAGGACGGGGGGGCACAGGAGGATGGAGCAGGAAGGGGGGAGCACAGCGGAGGCCGGAGCAGGAGGGGGGAGCACAGAGCTGGATGGGGGAGCAAGGAGCAGGACGGGGGCAGCACAGAGCAGGATGGCGGTTTATACACCCAGCTTATACGCGAGTCAATAAGTTTTCCCAGTTTTTTGTGGCAAAATTAGGGGGGTCGGCTTATACACGGGTCGGCTTATACATGAGTATATACGGTAAGTATTTGATCCCTTGCTGATTTGGTAAGTTTGACATGTATAGTCTATAATTTTAAGGGTAGGTTAATTTTAACATTGGTAGAATATCAAAAAATAAATTCAGAAAATTACATTGTATAAATTATATAAATGTATTTGCATTTTGCAGTGAGAAAGAAAAAATAATAATAATATAATAATAATCTTTATTTATATAGCGCCAACATATTCTGCAGCGCTTTAGTTTAACAGTTTCAAAACCCAAGTCATAAGTAACAATGTTAACAATAAGCCGGATTACTTACAGGTAATGCTCTTTTATAGAGCCCACGACAGCACCCACTGAGAGAGGGGATCCGCCCCTAGGAACAGGAAACCTACAGAGAGATAAAAGGGGCGGCCCCCCCTCGCTCCTCAGTTGGATTACAGAGAATGAGAGGAACCGCCACACAAGTTTTAGTTAATTTGCTTCGTAATACGTTTAAGATATATATACATATTTACACTGCTAGACTATGTACATACATTTAGCCCTTCACCCAACGGAATACACCGTGCATACTATAACTAGGGGAGGGAAGTGAGTGGGTGCTGTCGTGGGCTCTATAAAAGAGCATTACCGGCTTCTTTTCTCTTCGCCACAACAGCACCCACTGAGAGATTTTCAGAGACTATCACCTGGAAGGGACCACCGTGTCAAGGACTGATCTACCAAACACTAGGTCTGTTGAGGAAGATAGATCTAATCTATAGTGATCATAGAAGGTAGAAGGTGAAGCCCAGTTTGCGGCCTTACATATAAGGTCTATCGGGACATCTGCTCTTTCTGCCCAGGAGGAAGATATGGCTCGTGCGGAATGTGCTTTCACGCCTTGTGGTGGGACTTTCCCTTTTGTCACATACGCCAGAGATATTGCGTCTCTAATCCATCGAGACAGCGTACTCTTCGTCACTCCTGCACCTTTATGGCTGCCCTGGAACGAGACAAAGAGAGCCCTGCTCTGCCTCCAGGGTCTAGTTCTGTCCAGATATGCTAAGACGGCCCTTTTAACATCTAAAGTGTGGAATCTTTCTTCCTGTGGTGATGAGGGGCTATCATAAAAGGAAGGAAGGTAAATCTCCTGGGATCTATGAAACTTTGTCGCCACCTTAGGAAGATAAGACGGGTCTGTCTTTAAGACTATCTTGTCCTGAAATACCGATAGGAAAGGAGGATCTATCGATAAGGCCTGGAGATCACTCACTCTTCTCGCTGAGACCAAGGCTACCAATAAAAAGGTTTTAAATGAAATATACTTTATTGGAACTGAATGGATGGGTTCAAATGGACCTTCCGTTAAGGCGTCTAGAACTAAGTTTAAGTCCCAAGATGGCATCTGCGGTATATAAACTGGTTGCGTTCGATGACAGGCTGAAATATATCGAGCCACCCATTAATTACCTGCTATATCCTGACTGTATAAGGCTCCTAGAGCTGACACTTGGACTTTAAGTGTATTTACTGATAGACCTAACTCCTGTCCTTTTTGCAAAAATTCTAGGATAGCCGGGATAGGTACCTCATCAGATAGGTGTGCTGAATGAAATGATAAGAATTTTTTCCAGGTTCTAGCATATATATTGGTTGTGATCTCTTTCCTACTATGCAGAAGGGTATCAATTAGACCTTCTGAAAACCCTCTTTGCTTTAATAGCTGCCTTTCAAATTCCAAGTCGTGAGGCGAAGACCTTTGACCTGAGGGTGGTGAAATGGTCCTTGTGAGAGAAGGTCCCGGTTCCAAGGAAGAACCCATGGATCTGAAACCGACATGGCCCTCAGCCATGAGAACCATGGCCTCTTGGGCCAGAACGGAGCTATTAAGATTATTCTTGCTCCTTCCTCCCTGATTTTCCGGATGACGGTTGGTAGTAACATCATTGGAGGAAAGGCATAAGCTAGGCGAAAAGTCCACGGAGTCTGCAAAGCATCCAGTATGTCCGGACTGTCCATCCTGAACAGTGAAGCAAACCTTTCGACTTGTCTGTTGTCCCTTGTGGCAAACAGGTCTATCTCTGGCTTGCCCATCTGACTGCTATCATGTTGAAGATTTGGCGACTGAGCATCCATTCTCCCTGATGTAGAGTATGGCGACTGAGGAAATCTGCCTTGATATTGTCTGCTCCTCTGATATGCAATGCTGATAGGGACAAGAGATGATCTTCTGCCACTTTTAGAATTTTCCCGCGATAGACATGAGCGTTGCTGATCGTGTTCCTCCTTGGTGGTTTATGTATGCTACAGAGGTGGTGTTGTCTGATAGAATCCTTGTATGAGTTCCTTGTAGCTGCGGAAGAAAGTTACATATAGCATGATATACAGCTTTTAATTCTCTCATATTTGACGAGTCTTCTACCTCAGATCTAGGCCACTTTCCCTGCATGATATAATCTTTTAAATGCGCTCCCCATCCCAAGGGACTGGCATCTGTGGTTACTATATTTGAGGGGACCACTACCCAAGGAACCCCTCCCGAAAGATTATCTGGATCCAGCCACCACCTTAGGGAATTGACTACTTCCGATGGTAGGGATATCATGCTTTCTAATTGTCCCTGCAGCTTTTCTTCCTCCTGTAGGATGGTTCTTTGCAATGTTCTGGTATGAAACTGAGCCCACTGGACTGCCGGAATACAAGAGGTCAAAGATCCTAGCAAGGACATGCCTGCTCTTAGTGATATTACGGGATTATTTACTACAAGTCATACTTTATTGATTACAGTTAATTTCTTTGCCTCTGGTAGCAGACATTTCTGACTTACTGAATTCAGATGAAGGCCTAGGAACGTCTGACAGGTTACCGGGTGTAGCCTGGATTTTTCCCAGTTTATCAGCCAACCTAAGCTCTGCAAAGATGAGATTACGTCAGATAGTCTGTGCTCACACTGCAGATACGAATTTCCCACTATTAGAATATCATCCAGATATGGGATTACCAGGGTATCTTTTATTCGCAAGTATGACATCACCTCCAGCATTAGTTTGGTGAAGACGCGGGGTGCCATAGATAATCCGAAGGGCATTGCCGTGAATTGTAGATGACGAATTCGGCCCTCTAATATAACTGCTACTCGTAGAAACTGTTGATGCGAGATCTGTATTGGCAGGTGGTAATACGCATCCTTGAGGTCCACGACCGCCATGTAGCATCTGGGAAACAGAAGTTTTATGGCTGACCGTATAGACTCCATTTTAAAAGTCCGGGCCTTCAAAAAGGTATTCAGCTTTTTTAAATTAATTATGGTTCTAAATGAACCATCTGGTTTAGATACCAGAAACAAGGGAGAATAAAAGCCTTTCCCTCTTTGATGATTCGGAACTTCTACTAGTACCTTTTTATGTAATAGGCCTTTAATTTCCAATTCTAATGACTCCTGTTGAGCCTGAGACTTTAACACTAGAACTACTGATGGAGTCATTTTGACTCCTTTCGTTTTTTATTTCTCTTCTGTGACTACATTTTTCAGAATTCCGGCTTGAAACTCGGTGACTTCTCCTCAAATATGATGTGAAAAAAGATTTTGTGAGAATAAATAATTTTGGTGAAAAATTTGCGCGTTTTTTTCAAAATTTACCAAGAACTACTGAAGGGAGTCATTTTGACTCCCTACTATATTTTGAGGTCCTTTTGTCACTAAATGTTGCTATAAAGTTTTGTGCATAATTTTTTCACTCTGTCTTATTTACCCTGATGTTCATATAGATGTAGTTCAATTTACATGTCAACTTTTCACATTTTCCTTGTGTTTTACCTGCTTGTATTACTGTGTAATGCTGAACAAAATAGCTTGTTTACTCTAGGCTCTTATCTTATGCTAATTTTTGATTCATATATATTGACACATATAAAGAACTGTACGCTTGCAGAAGCATGCAGGAACAATAATTTACAGTTTACTCTATCTGATGAGGAGCTAGATGCATTCATTGCGATATTCTATGCTCGTGGAATATCTGGCACGAACCGTCACTCGATTAGCAGTATTTGGTGTAATGACTGGGGAATACCGTTTTGCAAAGAGACAATGTCTAGGGAC
The DNA here is from genome assembly GCA_033576555.1 of Oophaga sylvatica. NCBI lineage: Eukaryota > Metazoa > Chordata > Amphibia > Anura > Dendrobatidae > Oophaga > Oophaga sylvatica. The sequence continues at coordinate 490,731,102 of JARQOD010000004.1, read as the reverse complement.
CGCTTTGTTGAAATTATGAGGTTTCTCAGATTTGATGAGAAATCTACTCGATCGGAGAGACTGCAAACGGACAAGTTTGCTCTATTTTCTACTGTGTGGGACAGGTTTATTGAAAATTGTATTGCGTGTTACAAACCTGGCCCATACATAACGGTGGATGAGCAACTTTTCCCAAGCAAAACTAGGTGTCCATTCACGCAGTACATGCCTTCCAAACCAGATAAATATGGCCACAAATATTGGCTAGCTGTTGATAAGGAGAGCAAATATCTGGCAAATGGCTTCCCTTATCTAGGCAAAGATGACACACGCCGTGCTGAGGACCGTTTAGCTGACCATGTGGTAATGAAGTTATTGGACCCGTTTTTGAAAAAAGGTCGCAATGTTACAACCGATAATTATTTTACTTCAGTAAAATTAGCTAAACAGCTAAAAAGCAAAGGAACAACCATCGTGGGAACACTGAACAAGATAAGGCGAGAAGTGCCTAAAGAAATAAAATCCATGAAAGAGGAATTGTACACTAAAGTGTTTAGAAATGAAGACAATTTTACACTTACAGTATATCAAGGAAAGCCCAACAAAAATGTTGTCATTTTGAGTTCCGTCCATCCAGATGTTGTTGTTGCGTCTGATTCCGCTAAAAAAACTCCAGAAACGGTAAAGTTTTACAATGAAACAAAATATGGAGTAGATGTAGTGGATCAGATGGCACGAAAATATACCACACGAACATGCACAAGGAGATGGCCTGTTCATGCATTTGAAAATGCCTTAGACTTTGCGGTATAAATGCATGGATAATATTCAATGAGATAACCCACCAAAAAATGTCACGCAAGGCATTTTTGCAAACGCTTGTGAGAGAGTTGAGTGGTCCTTATGTCACAGATAGGGAAAAGGGTTCCACGTCCCAAGTTTCTACATGCTCAGAAGTGATGGTTCAAACAAAATTTTGCTAGATCAAAGAAAAGTGCAAGAAAAATAGATCTGTCGGCAATTGTAAGACTTGTGGTAAGTCTTTGTGTGGGCAATGTACTGCCATAAATCAAAGGCAATGCCTAAAATGCGAAACACCAAATGTTTAGAAGGTGAATTCTGTGCCATATTTTCATTTTTATGCTCCTCCACCTACATTTTCTCTGCTTTTTGTTCTTCAGTTGTTGTTTATATGTGTGCACTTGAATAAAAAAAAATGTTTGAAAAACGTCTATTATAATTATTGTTATTTTCTGTAGAAAAATAAGAAAAGCAGAAAAAAAACAATCAAAAGCATTACTGTTGGATCTCACAATAATAATACATTACAAAAAATATAATTATTAATAAATAACCACAACTGAAACTCTAAAAATAAACGAAAACAAGCAAGGAGTCAAAATGACTCCTTTCAGTAGTTCTAGGCGGGGTCACGAGTCCAGTAGTCCTAGTGTTAAAGAAGTCAATAGAAAGGAGTCCGGAGGATTCCGGACAAATTCCAATGCCAGACCTGATCTTACAATATAAATGGCCCAGGGGTTTGAAGTGATCTTTTCCCAGTGACAGCAAAAGTATAACAGTCTGCCACCCACAGGTAGATTGACACTACCGGAATTTTTCTCCTGATCTAAAGGGGCGTTTACTGAACAAGTTTCCTTTCGGCCTGAAGTCCTTATTATTCCAGGGGTTCTGGGCTTTAAAGTCCTTTTTTCTGCCAAACGCTGGCTTCCTGAATGACCTCCTGTAGGATGGAACGTATGGATTAGGGAAGCCTTTCTTTCTTTCTGCTGCCTTGGTTAGGATGTCATCTAGTACTGCACCAAACAGATACTCACCCTGGCAGGGTATAGCGCAGAGTTTAGATTTAATCTGAGTGTCTCCCTTCCAGCCTTTTAGCCATAACGCTCTTCTAGCTGCGTTAGTTAAACCCGCTGTTCTTGCTGCTAGGCGGAGAGAATCTAATGAAGCATCTGACAAAAAGGCTGCTGCACCCCTAATTAGTGGAATGGAGGCACGTAGCTTCTCTCTGGATAGACCATTTTTTATATTGTCCTCTAACTGGTCTAACCATATTAACAAGGCTCTGCCCGTACACGTAGCCGACATAGCTGGCTTAAATGCCCCTATACATGATTGCCATGATCTTTTAAGCAGTGCGTCTGCTTTCCGATCCAGGGGGTCTGATAACATCCCAGAATCTTCCACTGGCAGAGAGGACCGGCGAGAAGTCGAGGCTACAGCCGCATCTACTTTAGGTGCTTTTGCCCAAGAGGCCGACTCATCATCATCAAAAGGGTATCGTCTTTTAGATGCTGCCGGCAAAAAACCCCTTTGCCCTTGCTTCTCCCATTCTTTTTTAACCAGATCTTTTATGGCTGGAATTAAAGGAAACACTCGACCCTTTCGTTGGGAGATTCCTGAAAACATAATTTCCTGGGGAGTTTTAGGATCTTTAACGTCCGGCAACCCCATAGTGTTTCTTATTGATTTAATCAGATTATTTACGCTATCTGTCGGAAAGCATGTATGTTCCTCTTCCTCCTCTGAGGATACAGATTGCGAAGCTTGTGAATTCAGTTCTCCACTGTCTGAAGAAGATGCTACCCTAGGCGGGGTGACTTCTTTAAGGGATCTCCTTCCCGTAACACTACTTGCTCCTCCCAGGGCCTGTAGCTCTTCTCTAATCATAAGACGAATATCCTCTGATCTAACAGAATTTTCTTCCTGGAGGGTATGGCCAATGCATGTTTGACACAATCTTTTAGCATATGTGTCTGGGAGGGGTTGGGAGCATAGGGCACATTCCTTGTGTTTGGATTTGGCCGTATTTTTCCCCTAAAGATAGACAGAAAAGAGGGGGAAGGGCCATCAGCTTTACAGGTGTGATTAAAGCACTCACCCAGTGAAGCTCCTTTGTCAGCACGGTACCGGTTTCGGAGGATCTGGCTGCAGTGTGGAGTGAGATGTTTTTTCTCCATCTCTGTTAGTGGAACCACTTCGCTTGGAGCGTCCACTTTCATCTTTTTTGCTGCTGCTGCTGTTACGGCGTGGATTAACCATGCCTTCAGAGAGGTGCGATACAGGGTCACCAGACGCTGACATTGCTGCACACCGGAGGCCAAATAGCCGGTGCTTTTATGCAGCTCCCACATAATTTCCTCCCCTTTTTTTTTTTTCTTTGCATAGCGTTGACCCGGAAGTGTTACACTTTTACTTCCGGGTTCCGCCTCTTCTGCGCCTGCGCGACCGCTCTATACTCCCATTTGCCTCCGTGGTATCCTTGGAGGTCTGAACTTATCTCCGGCGATTACGGAGCGTGCGCTTGTTCTGCGCCGCTTTTTCTCTCCCTGGTACTCCGGTCATGCTCCCACATCATCGCAGAGGAAGGCGGCGGCTTTTCCACGCCGTCTTTCATCTCATCAAGGCTCCCAGCATTCTAAAGGTAGGGCAGCCTCACACATGCCACATATATGCGAGCCAGAGCTATATCGCTCCTGGCCTCGCAAACACCACCTGATATACATACGGTTCTAGCTTCATGACAGCGTTCTGTCAGGTGGTTAACCTCAGTCGAGAGGGAGTTAACCCCGACGCTGCATCTGGTGCTCGAACCCCTGCCGCTCTTATAGACACTGCGCAGGCAGTTCCATAGCCCAGGTATCCTCTTCTTAGCTCCATAATCAGTAGGTTCCTCTCTTAGGAACAGGAAACCAACTGAGGAGTGAGGGGGGCCGCCCCTTTTATCTCTCTGTAGGTTTCCTGTTCCTAGGGGCGGATCCCCTCTCTCAGTGGGTGCTGTCGTGGCGAAGAGAAAACAATAATTAAAGCAAAATAAGCCGCCCCTGCTCGTGAGAGCTTACAATCTACAATGAGGTGGGGGAGATACAAAGTACAGGTGTGTATATACAATGGTGCATTTACAATGATGGTCCAGCCATCTTGAGGGAGTGAGGGATGGATGGAGATAGTGAATGGGCTACACATACACACTTAGGCCGGGTCAGACACAACTACAAAAAATCGGACCGTTTTAGTCGGTCGATTATCGGAACAAAATGAAAACATCACACATCCGATGCCTGGCATCCAATTTTCCTTCAAAGATGCGATTTAGTCGCATGTGTGTGTAGCTTGTAACATCCGATTTTCATCCGACTTGCGAGAATTTCTCGCAGGCTTGCAAAACTGACATATAATGGATCCAAAAGAATAGTATTTAAATCACAAAAGAAAGAATAGATATATACACATAGAACACATATATATATATATAGATGTCATTGTGACATGTATATATATATATATATTTATAGTTCATACACTTCTACATACTGTAATAGCCGCTAATTCAATTGCCGGCTTTTGTGAAATCACAGAAGCCGACATGAAATGATACATTGTTTAGACACAGTTAACCATGTCATTTCCTGTATTTTGATATATGGTTTGAACTTACAATTACATAAGTGTATGTGTGCAAAATTTCAGACATGTAGGGGTTAATTAAAGGTGTAAATTCGTTGAAAAAAATGCGTGGGCTCCCGCTGTATTTTCTCCACCAGACAGACAAAGCAAGCGAGTGGGGGCAGATAATAATAGCCTAGGGAGGGTACATTTTTTTGGTGCCCCCCCTGGCTACTAACATCTGCCCCCAGACACCCCAGAAAGGGCAAATCTCTAATTAGATTTGCCCTTTCTGGCACTTTGCCCGTCTATTCCCATTGCCCTGTAGCGGTGGCGAATGGGTTAATAAGGGTTACAGCCACCTTGCAATTGAAAGGTGACTGTAAGCCAGGTTAATAATTGAGAGCTGTCAATTAGACAACTATCAATTATTAAACCTATTGAAGTAAATAAAAAATCACACACACTTTAAGAATAAATAATTTTAATGAAATAAAAACAAATTTTTTTGACCATCTTTTATTTTACTCTTAATCCGTGCGAAGCCCTTGATCTCCTAAAATAAATATAAAATAATAAAACAACATTATTCTTACCTATCTGGCGATCTGTCACGTCCCACGATGTAATCCTTCACAAAGGGTTAACTAGCAATCAGCTAAGCAGCGCATCTAATGCTGCGTGCTCAGCTGATAGCTCCTGAATGAATGAGCTTATCTCCTGCCGACAGGAGAGGATGTGATTAATGAATGAAGCTTAATTGATTGTGTCCCACTTTCACCTTAGGTCAGGTCACTGAAGTGAAAGTGGCAATAAATCAATTAAGCTTCATTCATTCATCTCTTCCTCTCCTTTCGCTGGGAGAGTAAGTTATTCATTCAGGGGGTTACAGCTAGGAGACAGCATTTAGCTCTCTGCTCGCTGTAACCTGTTAACCCTTTCTGATGGATTACACCGTGGGACCTGACTGTACATCGGATTGGTAAGAATAATTTTGCTTTTCTATTTTATTTTTATTGCAGGAAATGGTTTTAGCAGGAAAATAAAATATGGTCAAAAACTGTGTGATTATTTCATTAAACTTCTTTTTTATTAAACTGTGTGTGTTTGATTTTTCTTTCATACAATAGGATTAATAATTGATAGTTGTCTAATTGACAGCTCTCAATTATTAACCTGGCTTACAGTCACCTTTCAATTGCAAGGTGGCTGTAACCCCTTATTAACCCATTCACCACCGCTACAGGGCAATGGGAATAGACGGGCAAAGTGCCAGAAAGGGCAAATCTAATTAGAGATTTGCCCTTTCTGGGGTGTCTGGGGGCAGATGTTAGTAGCCAGGGGGGGCACCAAAAAAATGTACCCTCCCTAGGCTATTATTATCTGCCCCCACTCGCTTGCTTTGTCTGTCTGGTGGAGAAAATACAGCGGGAGCCCACGCATTTTTTTTCAACTAATTTACACCTTTAATTAACCCCTACATGTCTGAAATTTTGCACACATACACTTATGTAATTGTAAGTTCAAACCATATATCAAAATACAGGAAATGACATGGTTAACTGTGTCTAAACAATGTATCATTTCATGTCGGCTTCTGTGATTTCACAAAAGCCGGCAATTGAATTAGCGGCTATTACAGTATGTAGAAGTCTAGGAACTATAAATATATGTATATATATATATGTCACAATGACATTATATATATATATATATATACACACATATATATGTATTCTATGTGTGTATATCTATTCTTTCTATTCTTTATTAAAGCTGTCAGTGTGATTTTACAGTATAGCCGGGGATGAATTGCCGGCTTTTCTAAAGGACACCGATGCGATTTAATCGCAAGTCACACATGCGATCCGTTTGTAATCCGATTTTTCATCGCTCCCATAGACTTGCATTGGCGATAGTCGACCCACAATCGGTGACAATCGCAGCATGCTGCGATTGCACTCGGACGATTAAAACGGACCACTAAAAATCAGATACTGGGAGCTGCTCCATAGATCAACATAGGGCAGACTGCAATACGATATTTCATCGTATTGCAGTCGTCCGATTCTGTCGCCAGTGTGACCCCGGCCTTACACATAGAATGACTTTGATTAGTGAATGTGATAGGCAGCTCTGAACAAATGTGTTTTGAGGGAGCGCCTGAAACCATGCAAATTGTGGATAGTCCTAATTTCTTGGGGTAGAGCATTCCAGAGGATTGGCACAGCGTGGGAGAAGTCTTGGAGTCGGGAGTGGGAGGTACGGATTAGTGCAGAGGTTAGTCGAAAGTCGTTTGCAGAGCGCAGCAGTCGGTTAGGCCGATAGGTAGAAATGAGGGAGGAGATGTAGGGGGGTGCTGCACTGTGGAGAGCTTTGTGGGTGAGAACCAGTACTTTGAATTGGATCCTATAATGAATGGGCAGCCAGTGTAAGGACAGGCGAAGAGCGGACGCATCCGAGTACCAATTAGCCAGATGGATGACCCTGGCTGCTGCATTAAGGATGGACTGGAGAGAGGATAGTCGAGTAATGGGGAGGCCAAGTAATAGAGCGTTGCAGTAGTCCAGGCGGGAGTGGATCAATGCTACATTGAGGGTTTTTGTTGTTTCCATGGTGAGAAAAGGGCGGATTCTAGAGATGTTCTTTAGGTGCAGGCGGCAAGAGCGGGCAAGAGATTGTATATGGGAGATGAAGGAGAGATTGGTGTCAAACATAACACCCAGACAGCGAGCCTGCTGCCAGGTTGTTATTATGGTGCCGCCCACGGAGAGGGAAATTTCAGATTTAGGGAGGTTAGTAGACGGTGGGAGCAGAAGGAGTTCAGTTTTGGAGAGGTTAAGTTTCAGATAGAGAGCGGACATGATGTTGGAGACTGCGGATAGACAGTCGGTGGCTTTCTGTAGAACAGCGGGGGTAAGGTCGGGGGATGATGTGTATAGTTGTGTGTCATCAGCATAAAGATGGTACTGAAAGCCAAATCTGCTGATGGTCTGTCCAATTGGGGCCGTGTAGAGAGAGAAAAGAAGGGGGCCAAGTGTTGTGTTGTGGTAGCTGAGGAGAATAAGCAAAAACAGCAATACACCAGAGAGGCTGGAACCTATTGGAATGCAGTAACCTGAACTAACCACACAACTAGAGGTAGCCGTGGAGCGTTCCTACGTTGATCCTAGACGCCTCGTCACAGCCTGAGAGATAACTACACCTAAAGGCAGAAAGATGAAAGCTATCTGCCCCGGAGCAGATCCCCAAAGAAAATAGGAAGCCCCCAAACATGTAATGGCGGTTAGACAAGAAGAAGCACGGACACAGACAGAAAATTAAATGAGCAAACGCTGGGGCCCAATCTGTCTAGACAGAAAAGTACAGGAAAGGATACTCACTGCAATCCAAAAAAACCCAAAAAATACCAACTCTTCTGATTGCAAAAACACCTGAGATCACACGACCTCTTCCACCTAAATCAGTTCTCTCGTGTAACAAAACTAAGCCGCAGCCACTGAAAAAACAGGAAAAAGCAACTTAACAAACAACAGTGGCTCCAGGTAAAGTGAGAGGAGCACAAGCCCCCGGAGGGGACCTGGCTGACCTCCACAAAAGTGCAGGGAACAATGCAAAAAGCAAGCACAAAAATAAAAGCAGAAAATATCTTATCTGATAGCAGAAGATGCAGGCAAGACTCAGAAAGCTTCCAAATGAACCAGCAACCACAATTGAGACAAGAACAATTGATCACCGGCAACCATCATAGGAGGGAACCTCCATTATATCAGACCAGTCCGTGATCCCAGATTGCCATTCCTCGCTGAAAGGTTCAGTACTGTCTGTAACCACCAGAGGGAGCCTCTGCTCAGAAACCATCTCTAGCACATTCATAACAGTACCTCCCCCTTGAGGAGGGGTCACCGAACCCTCACTTGTGCAACCACGTCGATCAGGATGAGCTCGGTGATAGGCACGGATCAGTCTCCTAGCATGGATGTCCGAAGCAAACACCCAAGAATTGTCCTCCTGACCATAACCTCTCCACTTAACCAAATACTGGAGTTTCTGTCTAGAAAAACGAGAATCCAATATTTTCTCAACCACATACTCCAGATTGCCCTCAACCAAAACAGGGTTAGGAGGCGCAGCCATAGGAACCACTGGCTCGACAAACCTCTTCAGGACTTGTGGAACACATTATGGATCTTAAATGTCCCTGGAAGAAGCAAACGGAAGGAAACAGGATTAAGAATCTCCATGATCTTATAAGGTCCAATGAACCTAGGCTTAAATTTTGGAGATGCAACCCTCATAGGGATATTTCTTGAGGACAACCAAACCAAGTCCCCCACTCTAAACCGAGGACCATCAGTCCTATGCCGGTTGGCAAACCGTTGGGCCTTCTCCTGAGAGAGAGACAACCTCTCCACTACCTGGTCCCAAATCTGCTGCATTCGCTCCACAACAGAGTCAACACTCGGACAGACAGAAGCCTTCCCCTGTCCCGAAGAAAATCGAGGGTGAAACCGAAAAATGGAGACATCAAGGTGGCAGAGCTAGCCCTATTATTAAGAGCAAACTCAGCCAAAGGCAAAAAAGAGACCCAGTCATCTTGATCAGCAGACACAAAACATCTCAAATAAGTCTCCAAGGTCTGGTTTGTTCTCTCGGTTTGTCCATTGGTCTGAGGATGAAAAGCAGAGGAGAAAGATAATTGAACACCAAGTTTAGAACAAAATGTCCTCCAAAATGTGGAAACAAACTGGACTCCTCTGTCAGACACAATGTTCTCCGGAATGCCATGTGTTGTGAATGGGTTTGAGATGAGTTCTGAGCAGAGCCTCCCTCTGGTGGTTACAAGCGGTACTAGTGAGGATTGTGAAGACTGGGAATCAGGTGTTACTGATTGGTCTTATTTAAGGGAATCATTTTCCCATCAGGGTTGCCGGTGATCAATTGTTCTGGTCTGAATCCTTCTTTCCAGTTTCCCTTGTAGCCTGCTGTGTCGTGTCTGCGTCTCCTGCTATCAGATAGGACAGTTTCTTATTTTGTGTTTTTGCTATATTTTTGCATTTTGTCCTGCACTTCTGTGGGGGCCTTCAGGGTCCCCTCCGGGGGCTTTTGCCCTCTCAGTTTAGTTCAGCCACTGTGTTTTGTGCTTTTGCTTTTTCCAGTTTTTTCAGTGGCTGCTGTTTTTGTTACACCAGAGAACTAATTTAGGTGGTAGAGGTCGTGTGATCTCAGGTGATTTTGAAATTAGTAGAGTTGGTGCTTTTCAGGGTTTTCTGGGATTGCAGTAAGTGCCCTTCCTATCCTTTTCTATTTAGATAGTTTGGGCCCCAGCGTTTGCTCATACTATTTTCTTTCTGTGTCAGTATTTCCTCTTGTCTAACCGCCATTACATGTTTGGGGCTTTCTATTATCTTTGGGGTTCTGCTCCGGGGCAGATAGCTTTCCTATTTCTATCTTTAGGTGTAGTTAGTTTCTCAGGCTGTGACGAGGCGTCTAGGACCAACGTAGGAACGCTCCACGGCTGCCTCTAGTTGCGGTGGTTAGTCAGGGTACTGCAATCTCATAGATTCCAACTGCTCTGGTGTATTTCCTTTTTTACCTGCTCTCCTCAGCTACCGTAACATAACTGTATCACCGGCCATAAAAATTGTATGGTACTCACAGAAGGGAAAAAATATTTTGAAGGAAGAAAAGTTGTCAGAGATATTTTTCTGTTTGTTGTATTTTTTTTTTTTTTTTTCCCTCTGTATCTCTGGGTGCTGGGGAGGATCTTTTCTCCCAATGGAGTTTGCACAGTTGTCTGGCCGTGTGGATCAGCTTGCCGCTGAGGTTCAGAGTATTGCTACCTATCTAGCTAGGTTGCCTGTTGTGGAACCTAGGATTCCCATGCCAGATTTGTTTTTAGGGGATCGAGCTAAGTTTCAGAATTTCAAAAATAATTGTAAATTGTTTTTTGCCTTAAAATCTAAGTCCTCAGGAAACGCAGCGCAGCAGGTTCAAATTATCATCTCTCTCCTGCGCGGCGATCCTCAGGATTGGGCTTTTTCCCTGACACCTGGGGATCCTGTTTTGAGTGATGTTGATGCATTTTTTCAGGCTTTGGGGTTATTGTACGATGAGCCTAATGTCACTGATCAAGCTGAAAAAGCCTTGTTGGCATTAAATCAGGGGCTTGATGACGCTGAGTTATACTGTCAGAGATTCCGTAGGTGGGCAGTCCTGACCAAATGGAATGATGACGCTTTGGCGGCCCTTTTCCGGAAGGGTCTGTCGGATAATGTAAAGGATGTTATGGTGGGATTCCCTGTCCCCTCTGGTCTCAATGATTCTATATCATTGGCGATTCAAATCGACAGACGTTTGCGTGAGCGGAGAAGTATGCGTGGAGTGGTGTTGCCTTGTGAGCCAGCTGCTGAGCCCATGCAGTGTGATGGAGTGGTGTCTGGGGCACAGCGTCATGAGTTTCGAAAGCGCAATGGGTTATGTTTCTACTGTGGTGATGCCTCTCATGCTATTTCAGTCTGCCCTAAGCGGGGAAGACATTTTGCACGCTCAGTTGTCTTGGGTAGTGTTCAGACTAAGTTTTTATTAACTGTCACTCTGATATGCTCTCTGTCCTCATTTTCTGCTCAGGCTTTCGTTGATTCTGGAGCAGCTATTAACCTGATGGATTATGATTTTGCTAAGCGTTGTGGGTTTTCCTTGATACCCCTACAGAAGTCTATTCCTTTACTGGGGATCGATTCTACCCCTTTGGCTGAGAATAAACCCCAGTTTTCTACTCAGGTGATAATGAGGGTTGAACCTGATCACCAGGAGTGCTGCAAATTTTTGGTTCTATATAATCTGCATGACATTATAGTGCTGGGTTTCCCTTGGTTACAGTCTCATAATCCTGTTTTGGATTGGAAATCTGTGTCTGTAACCAGTTGGGGCTGCCAATGTGTTAGTGCCAACACTCCTGTTTTTTCTGCCTCCCCCCAGGCTGAGGATGTTCCTGACTTTTTGTTTGATTTTTCTGATGTGTTTAGCGAAAGTAAATCTGCATCCTTACCTCCCCATAGGAGCTATGACTGCGCTATTGAATTAGTGCCGGGTAGTAAATTCCCTAAGGGTCGCCTTTTTAACTTGTCTGTACCTGAACATGACGCTATGCGGTCTTATATCAAGGAATCATTGGAGAAGGGTCATATCAGACCATCCTCTTCACCCTTAGGTGCCGGTTTTTTCTTTGTGGCCAAAAAAGATGGTTCATTAAGGCCGTGTATTGATTATCGTCTCTTGAACAATATTACTGTGAAATATCAATACCCGTTACCCTTGATTTCTGACCTGTTTTCCAGGGTGAAAAACGCTACTTGGTTTACTAAGCTTGACCTCAGGGGGGCGTATAACCTTATTCGCATTAAGCACGGGGATGAATGGAAGACGGCATTTAACACCCCTGAAGGGCATTTTGAGTACCTTGTGATGCCCTTTGGGCTCACTAATGCTCCTTCCGTCTTCCAGTCCTTCATGAATGACATTTTCAGGGATTTTGTGGACAAGTTTCTGATTGTTTATTTGGATGATATCTTAATTTTTTCTAATGACTGGGACTCTCATGTGAAACATGTTCGAACTGTATTCCAGATTTTGAGAGAGAATGCTCTGTATGTGAAGGGATCAAAGTGTCTTTTTGGCGTACAGAAGATCTCATTTCTGGGATTCATTTTGTCCCCATCTGTTATTGAAATGGACCCGGTCAAGGTTCAGGCCATCTGTGATTGGGTCCAACCTACTTCATTAAAGGCTCTTCAGAGATTTTTGGGTTTTGCCAATTTTTATCGTAAATTTATTGGTAATTTCTCTGTTATTGTTAAACCATTAACTGATTTGACCAGAAAGGGTTCTGATGTGGTGAATTGGCCTCCTGAGGCAGTCTCTGCGTTTCAGGAACTTAAGCAAGATTCACTTCTGCTCCTGTTCTACGGCAGCCTGATGTTTCTCTGCCATTTCAGGTGGAGGTTGATGCCTCTGAAATTGGGGCAGGTGCCGTTTTGTCCCAAAAAGATCCAGAGACCTCTAAAAGTAACCCTTGTGCCTTTTTCTCTCGAAAATTTTCTCCTACTGAACGTAATTATGACGTGGGTAATCGGGAGTTATTGGCCATGAAGTGGGCTTTTGAAGAGTGGAGACATTGGCTGGAGGGAGCCAAACATCAGGTGGTGGTCCTTACGGACCATAAGAATCTGGTCTATCTGGAATCTGCCAAGCGACTCAATCCTAGACAGGCCAGGTGGGCCTTGTTTTTCACACGTTTTAATTTTGTGGTTTCCTTTCTTCCTGGCACTAAGAATGTTAAGGCGGATGCCCTCTCGAGGAGTTTCCTTGCGGACTCTCCTGAGCTATCTGATCCCTCTGTTATTTTGAAGGAGGGTGTAGTTCTTTCCGCCATCTCGCCCAATTTGAGACTTGCTCTGGAGGGGTGTCAGGAGGATAGGCCCGAGCGCTGCCCTGTTGGAAAATTGTTTGTCCCGGACCAATGGAAAAAGAGTGTGATGTCTGAGATTCATTGTTCCGCATTGGCTGGGCATCCGGAATTTTTGGTACCAGAGACTTGGTTAGTCGGTCCTTTTGGTGGCCTACCTTGTCTCGCGATGTCAGGGAATTTGTGCAGTCCTGCGGGACTTGCTCTCGCTCCAAGCCTTGCTCTCGCTCTAGTGGTTTGTTGATGCCATTGCCTGTGCCCAAGAGACCATGGACCCATATCTCTATGGATTTCATTTCCGATCTTCCTGTTTCTCAGAGAATGACCACCATCTGGGTAATTTGTGATAGGTTTTCCAAAATGATACATTTTGTGCCATTACCTAAGTTGCCTTCCTCCTCTGAATTGGTGCCGTTGTTCCTTCAGCACGTGGTTCGTTTACACGGCATTCCTGAGAACATTGTGTCTGACAGAGGAGTCCAGTTTGTTTCCAGATTTTGGAGGACTTTTTGTTCTAAACTGGGTGTTCAATTGTCTTTCTCCTCGGCATTTCATCCTCAGACCAATGGTCAAACTGAGAGAACAAACCAGACATTGGAGACTTATCTAAGATGCTTTGTGTCTGCTGATCAGGATGACTGGGTCTCTTTTTTGCCTTTGGCTGAGTTTGCTCTTAATAATAGGGCTAGCTCTGCCACTTTGATGTCTCCGTTTTTCTGTAATTCTGGGTTTCACCCTCGATTTTCTTCAGGACAGACGGAGGCTTCTGTCTGTCCAGGTGTTGACTCTGTTGTTGAGCGTATGCAGCAGATTTGGGACCAGGTAGTGGAGAGGTTGTCCTTCTCTCAGGAGAAGGCCCAGCGGTTTGCTAACCGGCATAGGACTGATGGTCCTCGGTTTAAAGTGGGGGACTTGGTCTGGTTGTCCTCAAAGAATATTCCTATGAGAGTAGCATCTCCTAAATTTAAGCCTAGGTTCATTGGACCTTATAAGATCATGGAGATTATTAATCCTGTTTCTTTTCGTTTGCTTCTTCCAGGGACATTTAAGATCCATAACGTGTTCCACAAGTCCTTGTTGAAGAGGTTTGTTGAGCCAGTGGTTCCTGCTGCTGTGCCTCCTGACCCTGTTTTGGTTGAGGGCAATCTGGAGTATGTGGTTGAGAAAATATTGGATTCTCGTTTTTCTAGACGAAGACTCCAGTATTTGGTTAAATGGAGAGGTTATGGTCAGGAAGATAATTCTTGGGTGTTTGCTTCGGACATCCATGCTAGGAGACTTATCCGTGCGTATCATAGAACTCATCCTGACCGACCTGGTTGCTCAAATGAGGGTTCGGTGACCCCTCCTCAAGGGGGGGGTACTGTTGTGAATGGGTTTGAGATGAGTTCTGAGCAGAGCCTCCCTCTGGTGGTTACAAGCGGTACTAGTGAGGATTGTGAAGACTGGGAATCAGGTGTTACTGATTGGTCTTATTTAAGGGAATCATTTTCCCATCAGGGTTGCCGGTGATCAATTGTTCTGGTCTGAATCCTTCTTTCCAGTTTCCCTTGTAGCCTGCTGTGTCGTGTCTGCGTCTCCTGCTATCAGATAGGACAGTTTCTTATTTTGTGTTTTTGCTATATTTTTGCATTTTGTCCTGCACTTCTGTGGGGGCCTTCAGGGTCCCCTCCGGGGGCTTTTGCCCTCTCAGTTTAGTTCAGCCACTGTGTTTTGTGCTTTTGCTTTTTCCAGTTTTTTCAGTGGCTGCTGTTTTTGTTACACCAGAGAACTAATTTAGGTGGTAGAGGTCGTGTGATCTCAGGTGATTTTGAAATTAGTAGAGTTGGTGCTTTTCAGGGTTTTCTGGGATTGCAGTAAGTGCCCTTCCTATCCTTTTCTATTTAGATAGTTTGGGCCCCAGCGTTTGCTCATACTATTTTCTTTCTGTGTCAGTATTTCCTCTTGTCTAACCGCCATTACATGTTTGGGGGCTTTCTATTATCTTTGGGGTTCTGCTCCGGGGCAGATAGCTTTCCTATTTCTATCTTTAGGTGTAGTTAGTTTCTCAGGCTGTGACGAGGCGTCTAGGACCAACGTAGGAACGCTCCACGGCTGCCTCTAGTTGCGGTGGTTAGTCAGGGTACTGCAATCTCATAGATTCCAACTGCTCTGGTGTATTTCCTTTTTTACCTGCTCTCCTCAGCTACCGTAACATAACAGCCATGTAACCGAACCACGTGCTGAAGGAACAAAGGCACCAATTCAGAGGAGGAAGGTAACTTAGGTAATGGCACAAGATGTATCATCTTGGAAAACCTATCACAGATTACCCAGATAACGGTCATTCTCTGAGAAACAGGGAGATCGGGAATAAAATCCATAGAGATATGGGTCCATGGCCTCTTGGGCACAGGTAATGGCATTAACAAACCACTAAAGCGAGAGCAAGGCTTGGAGCGAGAGCAAGTCCCACAGTACTGCACAAATTCCCTGACGTCACGAGACAAAGTAGGCCACCAAAAGGACCGACTCACCAAGTCTCTGGTACCAAAAATCCCCGGATGACCAGCCAACGCAGAACAATGAATCTCAGACATCACACTCTTCTTCCACGGGTCTGGGACCTGATGTTTGGCTCCTTCCAGCCAACGTCTCCTCTCTTCAAAGGCCCACTTCATGGCCGATAACTCCCGATTACTCACATCATAATTACGTTCAGTTGGAGAAAATTTTCGAGAGAAAAGGGCACAAGGGTTACTCTTAGAGGTCTCTGGATCTCTTTGGGACAAAACGGCACCTGCCCCAATTTCAGAGGCATCAACCTCCACCTGAAATGGTAGAGAAACATCAGGCTGCCGTAGAACAGGAGCAGAAGTGAATCTCTGCTTAATTTCCTGAAACGCAGAGACTGCCTCAGGAGGCCAATTCACCACATCAGAACCCTTTTTGGTCAAATCAGTCAATGGTTTAACAATACCAGAGAAATTACCAATAAATTTACGATAAAAATTGGCAAAACCCAAAAATCTCTGAAGAGCCTTTAATGAAGTAGGTTGGACCCAATCACAGATGGCTTGAACCTTGACCGGGTCCATTTCAATAACAGACGGAGACAAAATGAATCCCAGAAATGAGACATTCTGTACGCCAAAAAGACACTTTGATCCCTTCACATACATTGCATTAATATCATTCAAAACAGGATCCCCAGGTGTCAGGGAAAAAGCCCAATCCTGAGGATCGCCGCGCAGGAGAGAGATGACAATTTGAACCTGCTGTGCTGCGTTCCCTGAGGACTTAGGCTTTAAGGCAAAAAATAACTTACAGTTATTTGTGAAATTCAGAAATTTAACCGATCCCCCAAAAACAAATCTGGCATGAGAATCCTAGGTTCCACAACCGGCAACCTAGCAAGATAGGTAGCAATACTCCGAACCTCAGTGGCAAGCTGATCCACACGGCCAGACAACTGTGCAAACTCCATTGGGAAAAAAAAATCCTCCTCAGCACCCAGAGAAAAAGAGGGAAAAAATGCAACAGACAGAAAAAAAAAAGAAAATCTCTGACAACTCTGACCAATTTTTTTTTTCCACACTATTTTTCCCTTCTGTGAGTACCATATAATTTTCAGTTATGGCCGGTGATACTGTTATGTTTCGGTAGCTGAGGAGGACAGGAACAACAGCAGGGCAGCAGAACACCTGAGATGTTGGTAACTGATGGGTTTCAGATTCCTAAACTAACTACACAACTAGAGGTAGCCGTGGAGCATTCCTACGTTGATCATAGACGCCTCATCACAGCCTGAGAGATAACTACACCTAAAGGCAGAAAGATGAAAGCTATCTGCCCCGGAGCAGATCCTCAAAGAAAATAGGAAGCCCCCAAACATATAATGGCGGTTAGACAAGATGAAAACACAAATATAGGCAGAAAATAGATTGAGCAAACACTGGGGCGACAAGCTGACTAAATAGGATAGGAAAGGAGAGATTACTTTCTGCAACCCAGAAAACCCTACAAAAATCCAACAATTCTGATTACAAAAATACTGAGATCACACAATCTCGCCACCCGCTAAATCAGATCTCAGTGTGAACAAAACCAAGCTGCAGCCGCTGAAAAAACAGGAAAAAGCAAATGAGCAAATAACAGTGGCTGCAGATAAACTGTGAGGAGCACAGGCCCCAGGAGGGGACCTGGCTGACCTCCACAAAAGTGCAGAAAACAATGCAAAAAGCAAGCACAAAAAGAAAAGTAAAAAATATCTTATCTGAAAGCAGGAGATGCAGGCAAGGCTCCAGCAAACTTCCAAATGAACCAGGAACCACAATTGAGACAAGAACAATTGATCACCGGCAACCATCATGGGAGGGAACCTGCCTTATATCAGACCAGTCCGTGATTCCAGATTGCCACTCCTCGCTGAAAGGTTCAGTACTGTCTGTAACCACCAGAGGGAGCCTCTGCTCAGAAACCATCTCTAGCACATTTATACCACATGCCTGGTTCCCACCGTGAAGCATGAAGGAGGTGTGATGGTGTGGGGGTGCTTTGCTGGTTACACTGTTGTGGATTTATTCAAAATTG
Source organism: Oophaga sylvatica (assembly GCA_033576555.1). Classification (NCBI taxonomy): domain Eukaryota; kingdom Metazoa; phylum Chordata; class Amphibia; order Anura; family Dendrobatidae; genus Oophaga; species Oophaga sylvatica. The sequence continues at coordinate 490,713,680 of JARQOD010000004.1, read as the reverse complement.
AATGCATACTGAACCAGCATGGCTACCACAGCATCTTGCAGCGGCATGCTATTCCATCTGGTTTGCGTTTAGTTGGACCATCATTTATTTTCAACAGGACAATGACCCCAAACACACCTCCAGGCTGTGTAAGGGCTATTTGACCAAGAAGGAGAGTGATGGGGTGCTACACCAGATGACCTGGCCTCCACAGTCACCAGACCTGAACCCAATCGAGATGGTTTGGGGTGAGCTGGACCACAGAGTGAAGGCAAAAGGGCCAACAAGTGCTAAGACCATTTCCGGTTACTACCTCTTGAAGCTCATCAAGAGAATGCCAAGCGTGTGCAAAGCAGTCATCAAAGCAAAAGGTGGCTACTTTGAAGAACCTAGAATATAAGACATAATTTCAGTTGTTTCACACTTTTTTGTTAAATATATAATTCCACATGTGTTAATTCATAGTTTTGATGCCTTCAGTGTGAGTGTACAATTTTCATAGTCATGAAAATACAGAAAAACCTTTAAATGAGAAGGTGTGTCCAAACTTTTGGTCTGTATGTATATATATATATATATATATATATATATATTATATATGACATGTATTTGTACAATTTTTGAACATATGTACTACATTGGCACTGTAATCTAAATCTTGGGGGGGTTCCACAATACCTCACCTATCAACTTTTTAGTCTATTTTTCTGCTTTCGGTGTTTACTTGTTTACATTGTTTTATCTATAGTCTACGTAAAGATTTGATTTTTGAACCATTGACTTGTTTATTATTTGTGTCTCTGGCACAAAAGTGTTTTTCTCTTTCGTTGTTTGACTGCCTTTCTGCTTGAATCAAATATCAAGCCGTGTTCTCCCGACATATCTATATGTCTCAGGCACCTGCAGTCTAACAGTACAGCACAATTAACTCCTGTGTTACATTGCTGAAGGAAGCCTAGATTATAGAATTTCTCGACGTTCACCAACTGATATCAACAACCTGCCAAACATCTGGAGAAAATGGCTAAATAGATTTGAAAACTTCCTGTAAGAAATGGACACAAAACATGTATAATGCTATTACCGCATCATTCTGGTACAGAGGTATATGATATATGTAGCACAATACCTGCCACATAAAGCTGCTGCTCCAAATTCTTAAGGGGTTGTTCTCTTTTCAACAATGTTCGGCCCTGGCTGCAGTTTGTTCAAAAAAGATAACTGTTAGGCAAAAATAAAAAAAAACTGCTGTATTCACGTTCCCCAGGTCCACTGGCAAGTTCCCAGTGTCTGGCATTGCCTGCGGCGTTAATGTCACCTTGACAGTGCTTAAGCCAATCAGTGAACTCAGCCTCTGCGAGTGTATAAGGTCAGCACCGCAGATAATGCCAGACATTGGGAGCAGCAGTGGAGACTCACCAGTGGACCCCGAGTAGGTACAGTAAGGGCCCCGTCACACATAGCGACACACCAGCGATCCCGACAACAATATGCACTTGTCAGGATCGCTGGTGTGTCGCTACATGATCGCTGCTGAGCTGCCAAACAGGCAGCTCAGGCAGCAATCAGGACAGCGACACTGCGGGTAACGTCGCTTAGTTACCCACAGTGTACGTTGGACACAAGCCCGCTGGTGCAGGGAGCTGGTAACCAAGGTACACATTGGGTTTCCAGTCGCTGCGCGGCACCTGGAAACCCGATGTGTACCTTGGTTACCAGCTCCCCTGCAGCAGCGCGCTGGTATCCAACGTACACATCGGGTTTCCAGGCGCCGCCCGGCGCCTGGAAACCCGATGTGTACCTTGGTTACCAGCGGATCGCTGGTCTCCCGCCTGTCACATGCAGCGATGCGTGCTGGCCAGTGGGAAACCAACGATCAAAAAAATGTCCAGGACATTCAGCGACGATCAGCGATATCTAGCAGGGGGGCTGATCGTCGCTGAATGTCACACACAGCGATATCGCTGGGGAGATCGCTGTTGCGTCACAAAATTAGTGACTCAGCAGCGATCTCGCTAGCGATATCGCTGTGTGTGACGGGGGTTTAAGTACAGCATAAATTATAGCTAGGGCCGAACATTATCTAAGATGGGGCAACCCCTTTATCAGTCTACTACACTACCAAACAAAGCATCAGATATGAGAGATGGAAGTTTAGGATTGCCAAATAGCTTCAGGAGGAATCTATTGGCCCATATGTCACACATATACAGGGAATATGTCTGGAGGTTTTTGTGTTGTTGATTCGAGTAATGTATCGCTTAGTTTATTGCGTGCAGCAATTATGATAGAATCACAGTTTTTTCTGCTGCAGATCTAGCAGAGCTCTGAACACTGAGCCCTGTGTAACCCCACCCACACCACTGATTGGCAGCTTTCTGTGTAGAATGTATATTAACAGAAAAGCTGTTATTTATTCAGAGGTGGTGGCACAACCCAGCTTGTCCTGTAGTGTCACTGTTAAAACACTAATTGTATTGAAAATTCAAAACATAACCCAGTAAGTGACACATCACTAGAATCAGACTCTCTTCCCCTACATCACAGTTTTCTCAGATTACAAAGAAAAAACCTGATGACAGATTTCCTTTACGAGAACTAGACCAGGGACACATCTACTAAATGGAGCTATCTTCTAAAAGTTGACATCAAGAAAAGCTACCAACAGCTTGAACTGAGTTCAGAGTCCAGATATCGGACCACCTTCTCTAAGCATTTAGGCCTAAGGAGATATAAATGGTTAACTTTTGGGGTGTGTTCAGCAGCAGATATCTTTCACAACATAATTCAACACAATCCCAATGCTTTCAATTACAGTGATGACATTCTAGCTTTAGGCAAAACCCAAGCTGAATACAATGGTGCATTGTAAGCTGTTTTTGAGCACTCAGCATCTCAGGGACTCACTTTAAACAAAGAGAAATGTGAAGTTAGCAAAACTTCTTTGGAGTGCTATGGTCATATTTTCTCTACAGCTGAAGTATAGCCTGATAAAAAAAATTGCAGTAATGATCCAGTTATTGCGCAAGAAATATCTCAATTTTTTTTAACAATTAGTGCACCATTGAGAGAACTAACAAAATAAGGCTGTGAATTCAAGTGTTCTCCAGAATGATAATCCTCATTTGATACTATTACACACAGTACATCTACTCAACAACAACAATGATGTACTTTGATCCAGTCTTACACACTTTACTGATTGTGGATACTAGTCCAAGGGACCTGGGAGTTATTCTGTTCCAAAGCACAGCCAGCAATCCACAAAACAAAGGCAAAGGTTCCGAGCATTATTTCAAGTATGAAAAAATGGTATTCTGAACCTGAAAGGAGAGCTTATCAGTTATTAGGAGTTGTGAACATATTCAGATGTTTCTCAATGGCACTCCTTCTCCATTGTTACAGATCACCAAACTCTCCTCACCATCATTGAAAACAAAGAGCTAATATTATAGCAAGATTTGAATGGTGGGGTGTGTGCATCCAAAACTCGAATTGAAAAATTATTCAAAGGCCTAGAAGATACAGCAACCCCACTAACAATATTTCAAGACATCCCACTGAAGTAAACTCATGAATCAGCTGAAAAATATATAAATTTTGTCAAAGAACATGCAGTACCAAAGAAACTTTCAGCTGATTATTTTGTGATAGCAACGACAAATGACAAGACGCTCTGTGCCTTAGAGAAAATTATCCAGAATGGCATGAGAATTCAGAGAGCAACATTTCCAGATCTTGAATTAAACCTCAAGGAGCTAAAGTCATTCTCAAGTGTGAGAGCAAAGCTGTCAATCACTGACGAAAACCTCATTCTCTGAGGAACCAAATTGGTTGTTCTTAAAAGCTTGATAAGTCAGTAATACAGATTGTTCATGAAGGTTATCTGGGAGTTGTTGATATAAAAACTCTTTCAGGAAAAAGAGTGGTTCCCAAACATGGATCAGTTAGAAGACATGACAAAAGTTCAATGTGTCAACTAATTACTTCTTCATCAAGACCTGCACCCATGCAAATGGCTTACCTAGCTACAATATTCTGGGAGGAAGTAACAGTTGATAACTATGGTCAATTGCCTAAAGGGCAATATATTGTGGTGATAATTGATGAATATTCAAGATACCCTACCATTCCATTGCTTTTCAGCTTCAGAAAATGTGTCATACCAAAAATAGAAAAAATCTCAGCAAATAGTATTTGCCACGGTGGTGGGTGTCGACTCACTGCGGCATGGGTTAGGCTTACCCTGGAGGGGTGGAGCTAAGCAGCTACCTGTCTTCACTACAGCCTCTGATGGTGAGGTTAGACTCTAGCTGCAGGTATCCACCAGTTACCACTCCAGGGCAGTTTCTGGTACTACAGCAGCTGACTCCAAGGGTCAGGAATGCAGGTACGGACTCGGAATCCAAGTCAGGACCAAATACTGATGCTGGTTCAAACAGTGCGGGTTTGGGAAGACTTGACAGCATGGACACTGGTGCTCGTTCAGACAGTCCGGGTTCTGGAACACTTGACTGGATGGACACTGGTGCTGGTTCAGATAGTGCGGATCCTGGAACACTTGACAGGATGGACACTGCTGCTGGTACAGACAGTGCAGGTTCTGGAACACTTGACAGAGCGGGTAACATGTTCAGGTGCTGGTTCAGACTAGACGGGTTCTGGAACACTTGACTGGATGGGTAACAGGTTCAGGTACAGGTTCAGACTAGACAGATTGTGGAACATTTGACAGGATTGACATTGGTGCTGTTTCAGACAGTGCAGGTTCTGGAACACTTGACAGGACGGATAACAGGTTCAGGTGTTGGTTCACACTAGACAGGTTCTGGAACACTTGACTGGATGGGTAACAGGTTCAGGTGCTGGTTCAGACAAGATGGGTTTTGGAACACTTGACAGGACGGGCAACAAGTTCAGATGCTGGTTCAGAATAGATGGGTTCTGGAACATAGGTACTGGTTCAAATAGGATGGCTTTAGGTTCAGGTACAAGATCAGGCTAGATGGGTACAGGACGACAGAACTGGAACAGGGACCTGACAACACCTTAAAGTCTAATTAAACACTAATGTTGCTCAGGCACCTCCCTACAGGAGAAGGTGCCTTAAATACTTTAGTACTTACCAGCCATTGGTTGGGGATACATCAAGAGTACGCACGCTACCTATTTAAAAAGCAGGGAGTGTGCGTGCCCTAAGCGCACTGCCAGACCTGTGCAGTGTGCACAGGCCCTGGGACACAGAAGCCAGAGCAGAGGAAAAGCTGGGCGGTCTAGGCGGTGAGCATGTCGGCGTCCCTGCTGGGAGGAGGAGCAGGGACCATGCAGGGACACCAGCATTACAGTACCCCACCCCTTATGCCCCGTCTTCTTCAAGCCTGAAAAGAGTCTCCCCAGAAGGAATGGGGCATGGCCAGCCAATTTGGAAGAGTGTGTACACAGCAGAATGTGCCTCCTATCCGATTCTGACACTAAAGTTTTCTTTGGAGAAACCTGAGACAAGTTTGCTTTTGGTCGGTGGATAGGAAGGACCTTGAGAGAGTGTCCGTCTTGGCAACCTTGTTGAGAATTATAGGAGCTATAGGGAGACTATAAATGCGTTGGTTGAAACACTGCGCTATGTGTATGTAGCTGTAACATGCTGTACTATTTTTGTGGTTCACCATCAGTGATAACACTTTTTCTATTTCAATGGCTCATTAAAAGCTATATTTTAATTCAAAAGACACAGTCTCTCGCTGGATTACATCTGTTTTCTATTAGTCTACAACCAACTGCTCAGCCTCTTTCCATGTGAGTGTGGACATGGAGAAATCCGTTTACCAAGTGAGCTGACTATTTTGTACCTATTTTCATAAAGAACAACGACCATCTGGCTTGGAGCGGATTCAGCCTTTCTGGGTTCTTATGGTCGGAGTAAATGATGATTGGATGAACTGCCCATTCAAGTAGGTTAAGCTACCCCTCTAAAGTCATTTTAATCGCCAATCGAGTTATTAAGTTCACGAACAGAGAAGAAAACACAGGTTACTATTCAGCCAGATGAAGACCCCTGGATGACCTCCTTTGCCAAATTCTCCTTAAAGTAATCGGACATGGCTTGAGTCTCAGCCTGAGACAGAGGGTAGATACAGCCTCGAGGAAGTGAAGATCCCAGAAGAAGGGCTATGGGACAATCATGCGGCCTGTGAGGAGGTAACGTCTCTGCTTTCTTTTTTATCAAAGACATTGGCATATGACCAAAAAGCGTGTGGCAGGCCCGGCAGACTAGACAGAGTTACTGGTAGTTGAACTGGATGTACAGGGACAAGACACCTGCCATTGCTTGGCCAGCTTTAGGGGGTTGACCTGCATAGGTTCAGGGTAGTCAGATGGCATGGACGGCTGAGGAATACGTGACCTATGGAAAGATGGAGCCGGATGAAGCAGTTTTCTCTCACGCACTGTCCCAACAACTCTGAGTGCGGAGGGGTATTGGTGTCAGCAGGGTCCATGGCCTGAGCAAACTGTCACACTGGTGGGTGTGGACCAACTGCACCATGTGCCAGGCTTACTCTGGAGTGGTGTAGCTAAATGGCTACTGGTCTTCACTAGAGCCTTTGATGGTAAGGTTAGGTTTGAGCAGCAAGTAGCTGCCAGATACCACTCTAGAGTAGTTTACTGTACTACAGCAGCTGACCCTAAGGGTCAGGAACATGAGTATGGCCTCGTAGCAAAGGCAGGACCGGAAACTGATTGTGGTTATGACAGTGCGGATTTGGAAACATTTGACAAGACTGACACTGGTGCTGGCTCAGACAGTGTGGATCAAGGAACACTTGACAGGATGGACACTGGTGCTGGTACAGACAGTGCAGGTTCTGGAACACTTGACAGGACCGGTAACAGGTTCAGGCGCAGGGTCAGATTACACGGGTTCTGAAACACTTGACTGGACAGGTAACAGGTTCAGGTGAAGGTCAGACTAGACAGGTTTTGGAACAGATGACAGGAAGGGTAACAGGTTAAGGTGCTGATTCAGAACAGATGGGTCCTGGAACACTTGACAGGATGAGTAACAGGTTCAGACTAGACGGGTTCTGGAACACTTGAATGGACGGGAAACAGGTTCAGGTGCTAATTCAGACTAGATGGGTTCTGGAACACAGGAACTGGTTCAGACAGGACAGTTTCAGGTTCAGGTCCTTGATCAGGCTAGATGGGTACAGGATGACAGAACTAGAACAGGTGCCTGACAACAGATTTAGCAGCTTGCAGACTGGCTAAGGACTGATGTTTCTCAGGCACCTCTATACAGAAAAGGTGCCTTAAATACTTTGGTTCCTTCCAACCATTGGTTGGGGTCACATCGGAAGTGGAAGCACTACCCTTTAAGAAGCAGGGAACACACGCTCCCTAAATATGTTACCAGGAGACCTGGGCAGCATGCACAGGCTCTGGAACACGGAAGCCAGAACAGAGGGCGCAGCTGAGTGGTCGAGGTGGTGAGCATGTCACTATCCCTGCTGGAGGAGGAATCATGCAGGGACAATGGCATTACAGTATTCTACGAATAGTCAAAAAAGATATTGGACTTCCATTTAATATACTGGTATTTGTACAATTTTCTGAATATCTTACGCTCACTCACAGGAAGTTAAGAGCCTGTTGGCTACAAGCAAAGGGTATTGTGGAAATAATAATGCACACTTTAGGGAATGAGTTTAAATCAGCTCATTTGGAACACATATCACTGAAACAAGCACTGTACAAATTCCAGTGCAGCTACAGAAGTATTCCACATTCAACAACTAATGCTGCTGATGCTCAACTACTGTCCAAAATTATGTCAGGCATCCAGATTCATGATGTGACAACCCAAGCAAAGCCAGTCAAGTATAGAAAAACATCAACAAAAATAAAGAAGAAAAGGTGGCACTCACCGGTCCATAAAAGTAAAAAGTTTATTTCAATCCGTTAAAACATGCAGGCAGGACAATGGAAAGTGGAGTGCAAGGACGACGGCTGTTTCGAGCAATTGCGCTTCTACGGGTCTAGTGGTATGACCCGTAGAAGCGCAATTGCGCAAAACGGCAGTCGTCCTTGACCTCCACTTTCCACTGTCCTGCCTGCATGTTTTAAGTGATTGAAATAAATGTTTGACTTTTATGGACCGGTGAGTGCCACCTTTTCTTCTTTATTTTTCTACATGGATCGCTAACACTGCTTTTCTGAGGGGAGCACCCGAGGATTTTTTATTTTGCATCCACTTAATTGTGTGTTAATGGATTCCTAATAGTGTCTGTAGTGCTATGGCCGTGCTTATCACTTTTCGCTTGCATGAACCAAAACATCAACAAACTCAATTAATACGTAGAAGAAGACAAGAGACGTCATGCACAGCCATGTTCCACACAAAGGGATGATAAAGTTGTTGTACTTCTCCATTGTATGATGCCACAGAAGACTATGTAACAGCCAATAAATAAATCTTTGTTACTTGGTTGCTGTTCTATTCATTTCTGAATGCCTGCATTTCATGAAATAAAATCATCACACCTTGTATAATTTAGTGGCATATGACAGTATTGTTGTGAATTATGATATAATGTGGAATATTTAGAAATATACTACATATTTAATATAATGTAGTACAACCTCAATTCAAAAACAGTTAGGATGCAGTGTAAAATGTAAAGAAAACAGGAATGCAATGATTTGGAAATCTTTTACAGACATTTTATCCAAAGTACAACGTAGGACACAGATCAGAAGGTGAACATTAGACATTTTTCCATTTCATTTGAAAAAATTATTTCATTTAGAAATCAATGGCAGCAATACATCTCAAAAAAGTTGGACCAGAGTTATGAAAAGGCCGGAAAAGTAAGTGATACTAATAAAAAACATTTGCAGGGTCAATTTTCAACTAAGTTACATGACTGTGTATAAAAAGAGCAGGTTGGAGAGGCAGTCTCTCAGAAGCAAAGATGATTAGAAGTTCACCAATCTGTGAAAAATTGCATTTAAAAATTGTGAAACATCAAGAAAGACTTAATATTCCACCATCTACAGTACGTAATATCATCAAAATATTCAGAGATTCTAAAGAAATCCATGTGCACAAGGGACAAAGTCAGCGATCAAAATTGGATGCTCGTGATGACAGATTCAAGAGGACAGGGACCATCCAGCTTGTTATCAGCGCACAGTTCAAAATTCTGCATTTCTGATTGTATCGGGCTGCTTTAGTTCCTATGTCATAGGTAGCTTATAGAGATGAGCGACTTTGCCTCCAGGAGGGTCGAGTCGGGTTTCGTGAAACCCGACTTTCTCAAAAGTTGAGTCGAACGAAATCGGCCGACTATCGGAAAAAGTCGGAGGTTCAACTGAAACACGAAACCCAATGCAAGTCAATGGGGAAGCAAAGTCGGCAGGGAGTGGAGGACAGTAAACACACCTACAGTGCCCATTTCAATGCCAACGACATCAATTCTTATTACTTAAGCTTGCCAACCTTAATTTACTTTATAATAATAGTTACGCATTGAAAACTGGGGGTTATTTGGCTAAAGTTGTGGGGGGGGGGCTGGCTCCAGGTTTTCGTGGGCCCCGGGCCAAAGAGTCTCAGTGAGACCCTTTAACACAGACCACAATTCATGATGCTCCGATACGGCACAGAAATATAGGTATAGTACAATGCCAAATACTTCACTTCTTACATTACATAAATGATATCTATTTTAAATTCTACAATAGCTCAAAAACCAGACAGTATCTTCCTCCATACAGTATTATGGCCACCACATAGTGCGCCATACAGAATAATGAGCCCCATATATTGCTACATACAGAATAATTGGTCACATATAATGTTCCATACAGTATATGATGAGCTCCACATAATGCTACAGTATATGATGGTCCCCATATAATGTGCCATACAGTATCGGACGGTCCCCATAGAGTATAATGAGCCTCATGTATTGCTCCATACAGTAGAATGAGTCCATATAAAGCTCCATATAGTATATGATGGGCCTCATATATTGCTCCATACAGAATGGGCTACATATAATGCTCCATACAGAATAGGCCCCATATGTGCTCCATACCCTATATGATGCCCCATAAATAATGAACCCCATATGATGCTCCAGTATATGATGGGCCCCATGCATGATGCTCCAGTGTATGATGGGCCTATATAATGGGCCCCATTTATAATGCTCCAGTGTATAATGGGCCCCGTATATGACGCTCCAGTGTATGATGGGCCACATTTATAATGCTCCAATGTATGATGGGCCTATATAATACTCCATATATAATGGACCCCATTTATAATGCTCCAGTGTATAATGGGCCCCATATATGATGCTCCAGTGTATGATGGGCCCCATTTATAATACTCCAGTGTATAATGGGCCCCATTTATAATGCTCCAGTGTATGATGGGCCCCATGGATGATGCTCCAGTGTATGATGGGCCTATATAATGCTCCATATATAATGGGCCCCATATGATGCTCCAGTATATGATGGGCCCCATGGAGGATGCTCCAGTGCATGATGGGCCCCATGCATGATGCTTCAGTGTATGATGGGCCTATATAATGCTCCATATATAATGGGCCCCATTTATAATGCTCCAGTGTATAATGGGCCCCGTGCATGATGCTCCAGTGTATGATGGGCCCCATTTATAATGCTCCAATGTATGATGGGCCCCATGGATGATGCTCCAGTGTATGATGGGCCTATATAATGCTCCATATATAATGGGACCCATATGATGCTCCAGTATATGATGGGCCCCATGGATGATGCTCCAGTGTACAATGGGCCCCATTTATAATGCTCCAGTGTATGATGGGCCCCATGGATGATGCTCCAGTGTATGATGGGCCCCATTTATAATGCTCCAGTGTATGATGGGCCCCATGGATGATGCTCCAGTGTATGATGGGCCGATATAATGCACCATATATAATGGGCCCCATATGATGCTCCAGTATATGATGGGCCCCATGGATGATGCTCCAGTGTATGATGGGCCCCATGCATGATGCTCCAGTGTATGATGGGCCTATATAATGCCCCATATATAATGGGCCCCATGTAATTTCCCCCCGGGATCAATAAAGTGTAGCGTATCATATAATGCTCCAGTGTATAATGGCCCCCGTACAGTATATGATGCTCCACTGTATGATGGGCCACATTTATAATGCTCCAGTGTATGATGGGCCTACATAATGCTCCATATATAATGGGCCCCATTTATAATGCTCCAGTGTATAATGGGCCCTATCTATGATGCTCAAGTGTATGCTGGGCCCCATATATAATTCTCCAGTGTATAATGCTCCCCATATATTGCTCCAAATATTAAAAAAAATGAAATACCTCTCCTCGCTGGGCACTGCTCTACTCTGGACTCCTCAGCGTCGCCATCTTCCAGCTCTCTGCACTTGGACTGTTCAGGCAGAGGGCGTACAGACGTGACGTCATCTCGCTCTCTGACCTGAATGTCACTGTCAGGAAACGCGGAAGACGTCACAGCGATGGAGCAGGGAGAGGTAAGTTATGCAAGTCCTGGGGCCCTGAGCAAGCAGGAAGGGCCCACTCTGGGCGACGACACTGGCAAAGGGCTCCTCATAGAATGCCGGTGTGTCTGACAGTGAATGCCCCCCCCACCTTCAGAGACACCGATGTACTATGAGGGGTCCTGTGCCAGTGCCATTGCGCACGAGTGGGCCCCCCCACCTGCTCAGGGCACCGGCACTTACCCGGGTGCGCCAGGTGCTGACGCCAGCCCTGGGGGGGGTACAGTCCAGTTAGGGAGGTTGAAAAACTGGCATATGTTGAGGTGTAGGCTGGACATTTAGCAGCTGCAAATGGAGGAATTGGAGAAGTCGGATGAAGAGGAGGACAAAGCGAGCCATTTTGCTGGCAACCTATGTGTCATCAGGGGAAGGTGTAACAAAATCCTTTGAAACCCAGGCATGGTTCATTTTAATGAAGGTGAGATCACCAACATTTTGGTTCGACAGCCGGGTCCTTCTTTCTGTCAGGATTGATCCAGCTGCACTGAAGACTTTCTGATAACACACTACCAGCAGGGCAAGCGAGCTCCTGTAAGATATATTGTGCCAATTCAGGCCAGGTGTCCAGTTTACAGGCCCAGTAGTCATAGGGGATAGAACTGTGAGGGAGAACATCGATAGGGGAGGAGAGGTAATTTTGAACCATAGTTGACAACTGCTGTCTCCTGTCTGTTGCAATCGATTCAGTATTACCAGTCGTGTGAGCGTTACTCGAGAACTCAGTCCACAACATGGTCATGAAAGCCCTGTCTCCAACGCCACTTTGGCTGTGTGCACCACGAACACCTCTTCCATTTGGCCCAGTATGGCTTGTGGTAGAACCTGCACCGCTGCTGTGTGCTGGGAATGCCTCTAACAAATGGTTTACCAGAGTTGCTTGTTTGTTCGCCAATATTAGCTCTAGGTTCTCTTGTGGCATGATGTTCTGTAATTTGCCTTTATAGCGTGGATCGAGGATGCTGGCCAACCAGTAGTCGTCATCCTTCATAATTTTGGCAATGCGGGGGGCCCTTTTTAGGATCCACAGGACATAATCACACATGTGGGCCAATGTTCCAGGTGTCAACGATGCACTGACAGTGGTGGGTGGAGGGTCACTTTCTGCCAAATCCACACACCTCTAGTTACTCACAAACCCTGTACCTGACCTTGGCAAGCCAACATTTTCTCTTGCTCCCTGAGAAGCATCCTCCTCCCCAAAATAATCATCCCCCTCATCCTGCTCCTCCTCTTCTTCCTCCACCTTGTTCAGGACAGTTCCCTGAGCAGACAATGGCTGACTGTCATCAAGGCTTTCCTCCGCTGCAGACGCCTGATCCTTAATGTGCGTCAAAGTTTGCATGAGCAGACGCATAAGTGGGATGCTCATGCTTATGATGGCGTTGTCTGCGCTTACAAGCCGGGTGCATTCATCAAAACACTGAAGGACTTTACAGAGGTCTTTCAGCTTTGCCCACTGCACAACCGACAACTCCATGTCTGCCTTCAAACTGCCTGCCCGTGTATCCTCCCACAAATGCATTACAGCCTGCCTCTGTTCGCACAGCCTCTCAATCATGTGCATGGTGGAGTTCCACCTTGTTGCAACGTCTATGATTAGGCGGTGCTTGTTGAGGTGGAGCGATCGCTGCCGCCTCTGCATATGACTGGAGTCTATGGGTGAGCGACGGATGTGCGAGCACACTCTTCGCACCTTATGGAGCAGGGCTGTTAACTCCGGATAATTATTTAGGAAGCACTGCACCACCAGGTTCAAGGTGTGAGCCAGGCAAGGAATGTGTCTGAGTTTTGCCAGGGCTATGGCCGCCACAAAATTACGGCCGTTATAACTGACTACCTTACCTGGCGCAAGATGTAGACTGCCCAGCCATGACTCAGTTTCTCTCTGCAAGTAGTCGGCCAGTACCTCCGTGGTGTGTCTGTTGTCGCCCAAAGACATCATCTTTAAAACAGCCTGCTGACGCTTACCACTAGCTGTTCGACAGTGGGACACCTCGTGTGCAACACTGGCAGCTGCGGATGGAGTGCTCGTGCGACTGCGCTGTCGACGAGCTTTCGCTTCTGGAGGAGGAGGAGGGTCGAACGCCTACAGCCAACTGTTGCCTATACCGTGGGCTAGGCAACAGCCAACTGTTGCCTATACCGTGGGCTAGGCAGCACTGTCCCACCGCCGCTGTGGACCCTGCATCCACCACATTAACCTAGTGCGCTGTGATGGACACGTAACCGCCCTGGCCATGCCTACTGGCCCATGCATCTGTTCTGAGGTGCATCTTTCCACTCACTGATTGTTTTTGTGCATGGACAATGCGGTCTTTCACATGCAGGTGGAGGGCAGGGATGGCTTTTCTAGAAAAGAAGTGCCGACTGGGTAGGTCATAGCGTGGGACAGCGTAGGCCATGTGCTCTTGGAACGCTGCGCTTTCAACCAAACGGAAGGGCATCATCTCTAATGAGATCAGTTTGGCAATGTATGCGTTCAAAGCTAGTGTACGCGGATGAGAGAATGAGTACTTTCTTGTCCTACTCAGAGTGTCTGCTAGGGTGAGCTGGACTTGAGAGATGCATACGGGTGAACTAGCGGTGGAAATGACGGATTTCTCCTCTTCTGAGCTATTGCCAGCGGCCCCTTCTTCCCCCAATGGATGCCAATCCGTGTCAACAACTGGGTCATCCATCACCTCCTCTTCAATTTCATCTGCACCTTCCTCTGTGTCACCGTGTAAGGTGGTATAGTATGCGGGAAGGGGCACCTGAGTTTCATCAGGGTCAGATACAGGCTCAGTAGACTGCGAGGGCAATGTAGTGCTCTGGGTGAATGTTCCAGCAGAATCATCTAGTAGTGGCTGTGCATCAGTGCCCTCCATGTCAGATTCATCTTGGACTGGGGAATTCAGGATTTGACTTGATAACCCAGGCATGGTGTGTGAAAAGAGCTCCATGTAGTAATCTGAAGTGTGGCCTGCCGCATCCTTCACTTTTGGTGGGGGTGAAGGACACAAGGAAAGGTGTTGTTCCTGACCAGGAGCCTGCACTGACGAATCAGTGCTTGCATTTTTTGAAACTTCAAAAGAGGAGGCGATAGAGCTGGAGGCTGTTTCGGCAATGTAAGACAAAACCTGTTCCTGATGCTCCAGCTTTTAAAGCGGTTTACCTACTCCCAGAAAAGGGAGCCTTCCAGGACTTCTGGAGCCAGACGATGACGCAGGCTCAAGACCTCCAGCCTTAGGTGCTATTGTGCTTTTGGCACTACTAGCAGATACACCACCACCACCATCAGTACCAGCTGGCCCCCCACATCCACGTCCACGGCCTCTTCCACCATACTTCCTCATGTTTGGGAAAATGTACCCAAAATACCAGCAGAATATGGTACTGTATCAGAAGCGTACAGCAGTATACGGTGAAGGAGAAAATTCTAAATCTCCGTCTATATTTCGAGAGTAACACACAGACGCTCACAGGCTCAGTATGGATTAGACCAGAATATAAAAAGCATAAAAAGGGTACCGTTTTAGAAGATACCAGGTGTATACAGTGTAGGGGTAATTGTAAATCTCCGTATATATTTCCGGAGTAACACACAGAGGCTCACAGGCTCAGTATGGATTAGACCAGAATATAAAAAGCATAAAAAAGGGTACTGTATCAGAAGATACCAGGTGTATATAGTGTTGGGGTAATTTTAAATCTCCGTATATATTTCCGGAGTAACACACAGACGCTCACAGGCTCAGTATGGACTAGAGCAGAAAAATAAAAAGCAGAAAAAGGGTACTGTATCACAAGCGTACAGCTGTATACAGTCTAGGGGTAATTGTAAATCTCCGTATATATTTCCGGAGTCACACACAGATAGTCAGCATGTATTTGTCCGTGATAACAGCTGGTACACGGTAGTGTGTGAGGAGCGTACAGCTCTATACGGTGTGGGAAAAAATGAATGCTCGGTAACTGTACAGAAAAAAAGAATAAAAGTATTAGTGCTGTGTAAAAAGCAGTCTGCACCGCAGTGTACACACAGCAATACAGCTAGCAGGCAGCCTATTAACCACCGCTGCTGCACACAAGAAAATCTTCCCCTGTCGCTGGCAGGCAGCCTAATAACCAGTGCTGCTGCACACAAGAAAATCCTCCCCTGTCACTGAACACTAACTGTACAGCACAATTGCTATCAGCACAAGCACAGAAGAACTTCTCTTTCCAGCCCTAACTCTCTCCCTACTGATAAACAGCGTCAGCAACCTCTCCCTACTGTTAAGATCGGCAGAAGTAAAATGGCGGTCGGCGGTCAGGGCTTTTATAGACACTATGACGCCCCCCAAAGCAAGCCAATCACTGCAATGCCCTTCTCTAAGATGGTGGTGGCCACTGCCCATGTCATCTCGTTGCCCACAGTGTACGTCCTTGCTCATTGGCTGAGAAAAGGCACCTACAAGCATTATGGGAAAACCGACTTTGGTGCTTGGGTCGACGACCGCATGGCCGACTTCACGCTATGGTCAGGTTTCGCTCGGCGAAACCCAACTTTGGCGAATGTCAGCGACTTTTGAATCTGACCGACCTGTTTCGCCCAACTCTAGTAGCTTATATATCTTGAAAGGCATTTGCAATGCTGAACATTTTGTAGAGGTATACTTTAGACATCATACAACCCCTGGCAAAAATTATGGAATCACCGGCCTTGGAGGGTGTTCATTCAGCTGTTTTATTTTGCTGAAAAAAAACAGATCACAGGCATGACACAAAACTGAAGTCATTTAATTTCAAATGGCAACTTTCTGGCTTTAAGAAACACTAAAAGAAATCAAGAACAAATAATGTGGTAGTCAGTAATGGTTATTTTTCTTAACCAAGCATAGAGAAAAAATTGTGGAATTACTCAATTCTGAGGGAAAGAATTATGGAAGTGAACTTGTCAGTTAGCTAGATAGGATTCTGTCCTGTGTGAAATCGATCTTCCAGCATCTAACTAGATTGTGCTAAAACTGTGTTGCACTCTCAGGAGGCCCCATTTGCTAATCAAAATCTTTTGGGCAAAAAGTGTGTTGCAGAGAGGAATCAGAGGTCCAGATTTCCTCTTAAAAATCGTTAGGTCTAATATAGGGGTTCAGCCAGGAGTCCCTATTTGCTAATCCATATTGTTTAGGATAAAACTGTGTCACACTGAGGAATCAGTAGGCCCCATTTCCTCTTAAAAATCATTAAACCTGATATAGGGGTTCAGCGAGGATGCCCCATTTGCTACTCCAAATCGTTTGGAATAAAACGGTGTTGCAGTGAGGGATCAGAAGGCCACATTTCCTCTTAAAAATCATGTTATTTCTACCAATAGTAGTCTATGAAACTAATGATTGTGCCATCTGAGTGTGGCTGGGAAAAATAAAAAATTTTGAGCTGTTCCATGCGGTATCAGGGCTCCCAGCAAAGAAGGCTTACACTCCTCACTTAACCACCAGGTTTTCATTGAAACTTCAATTCAAAGCTGTAAATGCTGGCCCAGACCCCGATACCTCATGCATGGCCCAAGGCTGACTACTTCTGTGCCATTATAAAATGTTCTACTGTGCCTCAATTGATCAGTCAACAACCTGTATTACTTTCCTTGCTTTTTTCTACCAATAGTACGCTATGAAATTGATGTTTGTGTCATCTGAGTGTGGCCGGGAAAAAAAAAATAAAAAAATTGGATCTGTTGTATGAGGTATCAGGGCTCCCAGCAAAGAAGGCGTACACAGCTCCATTAACCGCCAGGTCTTCACTGAAACTTCAGTTCAAAGCTATAAATGCTCATCCAGACCCTGATACCTCATGCATGGCCCATGGCTGACTGCTGCTGTGCCATTAGCAAATTTCAACTGTGGGTCAATTGATGACACTTTTCATGGTGTCTGCCCCTAATTTTAGATGTTTGGGAAGATTTCTGTCACCTCTTAAAGTGTTGTGTATAAGTTTGGTTTGGCCACTCATTGAATTTAATGGTGTTCGGGTATGTTCGGCATACCGAACCGAACCGAACCCTGAAAGGTTCGTTCATCTCTATTACTCACTAAATTCTAGCAAATACGTCTCAAGGTCAATATTACCACCCTAAGTTATCAGACAATTTTAAAGCATATAGGGTAACCTGAACATAAACAGTTAAAACATAACCTTTATTCTTAAATAAAAATCAACCCTCTAATGCAAGACATACAATTTCAACAATACATAAAGTGCTAGTGCTTTGTGCTTTAAAAGAAAAATGGATCAATCTCGCCCATTTGATGAAAACCTTGCATGGTCCGGTTTCTATTTCATCCACCCATAGACATCCGGGTGTGGACCAGAAGATAGTGCAGGAGTACTGCTAGTAACAATGATCCTCAGATCTAGAGGTCCAAAAAGAAGGGAAAATAATATATTGTCCAAACTAGCATTTCCCTGTCGTGCCCCTGCAGAGCTCCTGCCCTCACAAGGACAGTACCCAAGTATGGTCTCAAACTAATGTACCACCTGGACCATTAAATGGTTATACTTCCCAACGCGTTTCCTCCCCTCTTTGGGGATTCATCAGGGGATCATTATGTTATGGAATGGGTATCCAGGGATATCGCAGTGGCTGATGCCCCATAAACAATAATAATGTGCATCGATATGCCTAGCAGCTCGTGTGGGTAAGATTAATCTCTCACTGTTTTTTAGTGAGAGGTGCACCTTAAATACTCCTCACCTTTTCCTATATATGTGCCTGTGCTTTATGATATGCGCCGTACCATTTGTCTTTACATGTGGTCATCTGACTCTTATTGCTATGTAACAGGCACGCTTTTTTGCGCATGTGCCATATAAAGCCAAATTTGGTGATTGAGCCTGCCTGGTAATCAACATGCTTTTTTCTGCACAGACGTGACTTGGTATACATAAATTATCTATTGAGATGTCCCTTTTGGGCTCCCTATTATATGTCTGAACGTTTTCACCATCGTTCTTTAAGGTATATTCATGAATCATGTGATATACGCCGTATGAGTTTCATGTATTTGTAATCGCCTTATTGCTGGACAAGTATCAGATGTTCTAACATTTATATGCCTTCCTAATTGGTTTATACTCAGAATTATCCTGCGGCTGTTTACTACACATAAGATCATTTTTTATTCAGCTGTAACTTTTTGATTAATCTGACTGGATATACACCGCATTCAGTTTTTACTGACCTTTGGCTGCCGAAGATCTTTCCCCTTTTGGCCAAATATCCAGAATGCCCAGCGTTCATAGCTTTTGAGCCTTTATGGTTTCCTAGTGAGAAGTGTACCTTAAATTCTCCCTATATTCTCCTATGCATGAGCCTTCACTTTATGATATTCGCCGTGCCTTCTGTTTTCATATGTGATCATTTGACCCTTGTTGCTATGCAACAGGCATACTTTCTTCTGCGCATGCGCCATATAAAGTGAAACTTGGGGATCGAGCCTGTCTGGTGTTTAATATGCCTCCTTTTTTGCAGACACGATGTGGTCTACATCAACTCTCTATCTTGTGCACATGTAATGCCTCTTGATTATGTGATCTCTTGCAAGTTAAGACGTATTTAGCGTCTGTTTGTATATTTAGTTGCTGAGCAACCATGCTTCTTGGGCATGCGCTGTATAATCTATAAGATGTGACTACTTCCGCTTTGACTTTTCTTACTACTCGTTACATCGGAGCAACACCATCATCGCCGCAGCTGGTATGTGTATACTAATGATACGAATGTTACTATAAATACATCACACTCCCAAATTTACCCACACCTACCTTGACAAAGACACTGCTTGTGTCGGAACGCGTAGGTCCGGTCCCACATGCCAACCTATGGGAAATACCCACCTCTCTAGGGTTTTTGAGTGAGATATGTCTTTGCTCCTGTCGTTTGTATTTAATCTTTGGAGCTATTTTACTCCATCTAGGCAATTGTGCTGGATTCAGGTGCTCTAGATACAGAGGCTTCATATATATTCTCAGGGTGATTTTTGTTGTTTGGATTTTTATAAATCTCTTTGCAATTCCCCTTTGATATTTATATTTGTGTTCCACCGATGATGATGATAATAACATAATAGGTTTAATCCAGCTCTTGGTAGACTATCTCAGTGCAATATCTATTATAGGCTGTATTGTTATAGGCATGTGGTTTCTCTACTTGGAATATTTAATTCTTGATTTTGGACCTTTCTTTGTATATACCTTTTCTGGTTTTTTAATTGTTTTTAATATATGTGTGTTTTTTTTGGTGTATTTGATCTATAATAAAATTTATATTGATTGACCTTATTCTTGTTGGTGATCCCTTAATATACGCATGTGTCTTTTTTCTTGTTGTTCTTCCAACTAATACAGCAGCAGTAACAACAGCAGAAGAAACAGATGACGCTACCGGCAGAGGCCGTTAGTGTCAGATAAGCACTGTCTCCAGGCTGAAGCAACGAGACCCAGGTGAGGAAATCCGTTAGAGGGGTATTGCAAAAGATGACTCCAGGGGATGATATTGAGGTGCTCCTGGCCATGTTTGAGAGGGTGGCAGACCATGAGAGACTGCCACCGGAGCAGTATGCAGAGGTTCTGGCACCATATCTGACCTAGCAGCCACAGAAGACATACTTTGATCTGGCCCTGTAGACACCAAAGAGTATGACAAACTTAAGGCTGAGACTTGGCTCAGCTGGGCATAACCTTGGCAGTCAGGGTCCACCTCTGGGGCTTTCACAAGGGCAAATAACCCCAGTAACAAATATTTGACCTTCTGAATCTGCAGTTTATGGATATTTAATAAACAGCCCATTTGTTTTGAATTGACAAACTGAATCCTTATGTGTGACCTAGCATCTACCATAGAACCTATTCCTCTCAGTGGATAGAAATTATGAAAAAAAATGTCTAAGTATGGCATGCCAGGGTCCCTACTCTGATTGCCAATGATGCAGTGATGTACATAAAGTAGAGAGAGGCCAATAGCTACAGTAAATTCAAAATGGGGCAAATGCCTTACATAGATACACCAGGGCCCCACAGATCCATCAAAAGTTGTGCAGAGCCAAATTATAGGAGTTTGGATTAGGCTCCTAGAGTTCTAATAATTTTGTCATTTTCCACCCTCGCAAATCTTTATGCATCACTTTTCAAAGCTGTGTAAAGTCAGTAAACATATGAACTATTAGTGACTGGTAAAATATTGTTTTATGAAATCTCTCATGACTTATTACCAGTAATCATGTAAACATTAGTGAGAAGATGAAATTAGCTTGTGTATCTATATCTCATTAAGGCTTTAACAGCTCCAGGGCCTTTGATATATTGAACATCTTAGATAAAGGATTGTTCTGCTGCATATCTATGGGAGATCGCGTCTCTCCGAACAGCAGAAAACAGCCTGTTCTCTGCAGAGGAAAAGCTGCTTTATGAATTATTTTGATTTAATAGGTTCGTCTGGACTGGAGGGTTTTTTTTGTCCCTAGAAATTTGAAATAAGTTAATATCCAGGAAAACACAGTGGAATTTTATGATGTTTCATGTAGGTAAACTTTAAAAAGCAATTATATGAACAAAGTAATCTGCCCTTTGCAGATAAAATATGTTCATGTTATCCCAATTCCTCTTTTAAACACAAGTTTCTCAAGTTCTTTCACTTGTGATAGGGGCCTGGTATTTTTTATACTGTTCTCAAGCTAAAGGGTAGATTGAGGTACAATATACTTTTGTTCCATCAGAATTGAAAGTTAAAGATTGTTATAGAGAAGTAGACTCTGGCCAGACTGATTTAGATTCTAAAGAATATCTCAGTTTTTCAACACAGAAACCCCAAGAGGCGGTACAGTCTTTCCCAGTTGGAATTATAGATATCCAGTTCATGGACCTCACAGTAGTAGTCACCACTGATGGGATGGTGCATTGCCAAAACATCTGAAACAGACCTAAATCAATTAACTGGAAGTCAGAAGGTGAGGAGGAGATTAATATGTAATTGTTGGATAGTCCAAATTTAAAAACTAGAAATTTGAACTAGGCATTAAGTCCAAAGGCGCAAGAAAAGGAAAACAATAATATCCAGGGACAAGATTAAGGTCAGGGCATAAAGTGGCCCACTACTTTGTGCAAAACAGCAGCAGAATTGCAACACTGGAAAGGGATTAGGTGGGAAACAGAGATCTCTACTACCCTCTCTGCACACACATACAATGTCCCAATGTCATTGGTAGTGAAACTCAGCATTGTAATGTGGGCCCGGTTTGATAAGGAGATATTATACAATCTCACTGTCCATTGTAATCCAGGCAAACCTAGAAGAGCAAAAATATATTGTGAAGTTTAGAATTGAAGTAGGAAGTTCATGTTCTTACCACCATTATTACCAAATGATTTCAGCATTTTTGCAAGTTTCTTAGAGAGATTTTAGCCATGTGACATGTAGTTGTGAATATGAAAAGTCATATCACCATATGTTTTTTCATCAAATTCCAGGTAAACTCTATGATAAAAGTGTGACATCTTCTTCTGAACTCTTTTGAACTGAAATTAAAAACTTGTTTAGATGGCTTAAAATACCACTGACCAACACAAGAGTTTATGTGACATAGGGACAAACCTTATGGCTGTTATGCGAAAAATGGGGTTTGTGCCCTGATACCTACCTATTTGTTTATTGGTGGCAACTGCCAAGTAGTGGTGCAGGAATCCTCTCCATAGAAGACATTTATATCTTGAAAACCAGAGGTTGGAAAGGAAAGGCAATACAAAATCCTTCCTTTCGTGGTGTCAAAACACATCATATTGTATATTGTTATAAGGCTAAGCGTAGGAGGAGCTGTAAAGTGTACACTCAAACCATGATATGAACAAGACCTATCCTGGGTGGGACATTTGGGAAATTTACAAAACCAGGATTTGTGTTATATGCGTCTCTTGATCTTCGTTCTTATGCACAATTCCAGCAATTTACTATAGACCACCTGGACAAACTGAAGATATGGATAAACTCTTTTAACATCACATGTCTTTGTTCTCAAAATAGTATGACATTGTGATCATGGGAGATTTTAACTATCCAGATATTTGTTGGGAATCTCTCAGGCAAAAGTACTAGGTCCAGAAAATTCTTATCTTCTCTTGCTTACAAACTTTATCTATCAAAATGTAGAAGAGAGAACAAGAGGATCTGCAATCTTGGACTTAATTCTTATCTACAGGGAGGAAATGGTTGAGGAAGTAAAGGTGGTAGGGAATTTAGGAGGCAGCGATCATGCTCTTCTCGAAATTTGGATTACAATAGGGTGAAGACAAGCGAGGACTCAGACTTTAAGGTTGGACTTCAGAAAAACAGATTTTAATGGACTCAGAAAGAGGGTAGGAAAGATCCAATGGCTGGATGTTCTAAAGGACAGAAATGTCCATGAAGGATGGAAGATTTTGGTAAATGAAATTCTCACTGCACAATTGGTAACAATCCCGAAAAGAAGAATTGTAAGCATTTAAAGAGACCTGGGTGGATGAACACAGAACTTAATTACTTGTTAAAAAGGAAAAAAAAGTACATTAAATGGAAAGAGGGGGGCATATCTAAAGAAGAATAGAATGTTGTTTGCAGAGGATGCAGGGCAAAAGTTAGAAAAGCTAAAGCCTATAATGAAGCAAGGCTTGCAAGGGAGACCACAAGCAGAAAAAAAGAATTTGGGGGTATGTCAAAAGCAAAAGAAAAGACAAAGATGCTATAGGATTTTTACAGCTTGAAAAGGGTGAAGTGGTCAAAAAGGATGTTGAGAAGGCTGAACTTTTAAATTCCTATTTTGCATCCGTGTTCTCTATGAAAGCAATTGTAACATCAACTGATCTTCAAGGTGTCATTAAAAGAATAAAAGAATCCACACTATCCATAAACAGAGAGATGGTGAGGGAATACTTTGCTAAATTAAATTAATTTAAATCTACAGGTACAGATGAATTACATTCTAGGATACTTGAGGACTCTCAAGTCTAAATATTTTTCATTCTAGGATACTGAAAGAGTTAGCAGAGGAAATTGCAGAACCACTAGCCAGAATCTTTGTAAAATCCTGGAAAACAGGAGATGTCCCAGAAGATTAGAGAAGGGCAAATGTCCCTATCTTCAAAAAAGGAAAGAAGATGGAGCCAGGAAATAACAGGCCAGTGAGCCATACTTCTATACCAGGAAAGATATTTGAACAAATTATTAAACAGCATGTATGCAAGTACTTGGATAAGAATACAGTAATTAACCAGAGCCAGCATGGGTTTGTAGCATATAAGTCAGACTAATCTAATTTCCTTCTATGTTGGAATCACTGACTGGATGGATCAGGGAAATGCGGTATAGTATATCTTGACTTTAGCAAAGCATTTGATAAAGTATCTCATACTATCCTTACTAAAAAAATGACCAAGTATGGAATTGACAAGGATATGGTTATCTGGATTCATAACTTGCTCAGTGATTGTAATCGAAGAGTGGTAATAAATGATTGCACATCCAATTGGAAAAGTGTACCACAAGGCTCTGTCCTGGCACCAGTGCTGTGCAGCATTTTTATAAACAATCTAGATAAGGGAACTGAAGGTAAACTAATCAAATTTGCAGACAATATAAAGCTAGGAGGGATAGCTAACACTAGAGAAGACAGAGAAAGGATTCAGGAGGATCTAAATAAGCTTGAACAATGGGCAGCAACTAATAGGATGATATTTAACAGGGACAAATGCAAGATTCTATATCTGGCCAAGAAAAATGAAAATTACATCTGTAAAATGGGAGGAATAGAACTGAGCAACAGCACGTGTGAAAAAGACTTGGGTATACTAACAGATCACAAACTCAGATCACAAACTGTACACAAGTCAACAGTGTGATGCAGCAGCAAAAAAAGGCAAGCACAGTTCTAGGATGTATTAAGAGAAGCATAGAGTCTAGATCACATTAAGTAATTATCCCCCTCTACTCCTCCTTGGTCAGGCCTCATCTGGAATACTGTGTAGAGTTCTGGGCACCACATTTTAAAAAAGACCTTGAAAAACTGGAGCATGTTCAGAGAAGAGCTACCAAGATGGTAAGCAAAGTATGTCCTACGAGGAACGGTTAAAGGGTCTGGGAATCTTTAGCTTGCAAAAAAAGAAAGCTAACAGGAGACTTAATATCCATTTACAAATATCTGAAGTGATGTCACAGCGTAGAAGGATCATCTTTATTCTCATTTGCACATGGATACACGAGAAGTATTGGAATGAAACTAAAAGGGAGATGATACAAATTAGATATTAGAAAAAAAAATTTGACAGTGAGGGTGATCAATGAGTGGAACATGCTGCCATGAGAAATGGTGAGTTCTCCTTCAATGGAAGTTTTCAAACAGATGCTGAACAGACAGCTGTCTGAGTTGGTTTAGTGAATAAGAGTAGAATTACAGCAAGGAGAGATCCTATAAACTAAAACATAACTTTTATTATTGTCACTAAAACTCCAGATTAACCCCTTTCTGACATCTGACATACTTCCCCATCCAGGTGACAACTCCTCTGCCTTTGGATCGTGACACGGGGTTCTGATCGCTGCCATGGAGACCCGATGTCGTCATGACGACATCCGGGTCTCCAGAGCTGAGAAACTTCCTATCATGCGAAGTTCATGATCAGGAAGGCTCTCAGGTTAGTGTAAATTACATGCAGCGCTGACAGCTTCTGTAGCATGCAGATGCTACTTCATCTGCATGTTATAGAAGCAATCAGCCTGCAGAAAATGATTGTCCCATAAATATAAAAAAAGAAATAATAATAAAAAAAATCAATATTTATTCTATAACTAAATAAATATTTTAATGAAAAAAAATCTAAGCAATAAAAGTACACATATTTGATGTCACCGTGTCTGTAACGACCCGACCTATAAAACTGTCCCACTAGTTAACCCCTTTAGTGAACACTATAAAAAAAAATAGGCAAAAAACAATGCTTTATCATCACACCGCCGAACAAAAAGTGGAATAACACGCGATCAAAAAGACGAATATAAATAATCATGGTACCGCTGAAAACGTCATCTTGTCCAGCAAAAACGAGCCACCATACAGCATCATGAGCGAAAAAATAAAAAAGTTATAACTCGCAGAATAGTGATGCAAAAATAATTATTGCTTATATAACATTGTCTTTATTGTATAAAAGTGCCAAAGCATAAAAAAATGATATAAATGAGGTATCGCTGTAATCGTTCTGATCCGAAGAATAAAACTGCCTTATCAATTTTACCACACACGGAACAGTGTAAACACCCCCCAAAAGAAATTCATGAATTGCTGATTTTTGCTCATTCTGTCTCCCAAAAATCGGAATAGAAAGTGATCAAAAAACGTCATGCACCCGAAAATGGTATCAATGAAAACGTCAACTTGTCCCTCAAAAAATGAGACCGCACATGACTCTGTGGGCCAAAATATGGAAAAATTATAGCTTTCAAAATGTGGTGATGCAAAAACTATTTTTTGCAATAAAAAGCATCTTTCAGCATGTGACAGCTGCCAATCATAAAAACGCGCTATAAATAGTAAATCAAACCCCCTTTATCACCTTCTTAGTTAGGGAAAAATAATAAAATTAAAAAATATGTATTTATTTCCATTTTCCCATTAGGGTTAGGGCTAGGGTTAGGTTGGGATTAGGGTTAGGGCTAGGGTTGGGATTAGGGTTAGGGATGTGTTGGGATTAGGGTTGAAGTTAGAATTGGGGGATTTCCACTGTGTAGGTACATCAGGGGCTCTCCAAATGCAACATGGCGTCCAATCTCAATTCCAGCCAATTTTGCATTGAAAAAAACTTTTGGGGTCCAATTTCTCCTGTTAACCTTGGGAAAATAAAAAAATAGAACTGATATTTTTTTTGTGAAAAAAAAGTTATATGTTGATTTTTTTTAAGCATTCAAAAAATTCCTGTGAAGCACCTGAAGGGTTAATAAACTTCTTGAATGTGGTTTTGAGCACCTTGAGGGGTGCAGTTTTTAGAATGGTATCACTTTTTGGTATTTTCTATCATATAGACCCCTCAAAGTGACTTCAAATGTGATGTGGTCCCCCCCAAAAAATAGTGTTGCAAAAATGAGAAATCGCTGGTTAACTTTTAACCCTTATAACTTCGTAACAAAAAAAATGTTGGTTCTAAAATTGTGCTGATGTAAAGTAGACATGTGGGAAATGTTACTTATAAAGTATTTTGTATGCCATATCTCTGTGATTTATGGGCATGAAAATTCAAAGTTGAAAAAGTGCGACATTTTCAAAATTTTTGCCAAATTTCTGTTTTTTTCACAAATAAACGCAAGTTATATCAAAGAAATTTTACCACTAACATGAAGTTCAATTTGTCTCGAGAAAACAATGTCAGAATCGCCAGGATCCATGGAAGCGTTCCAGAGTTACTACTCATAAAGGGGCAGTGGTCAGAATTGTAAAAATTGGCCTGGTCATTAAAGTGCAAACCACCCTTGGGGATAAAGGGGTTAAAAGCAATGTGATAAAGTGTTTGTGCTTTAAATCAACCAGTGCACAAGAATAAATGGTTTGGTTTCACCAGTTCAGTTTCTCTTGTCATCAGCAGGTTAGGAACAAGCAGGAACAAAAAATCTGACTGAATGTATAGAGGGGGTCCTCCCTGCTGTGCCCCTCTATTGCTTTTGCCCTCGCAAGGACAGTCCCCAAGTGTAGGCTGCTAAGATGTACCCACAATTATATGTATACTTCTCACTACCTGTTTCCTCTCCTATGCATTGGAAAGGAGTAGAGATGAGCGGTGTTCGAATCGAACTGTTCGCCAATCTCAAATTCGAGCTGTTTTGGGCGGTGTTCGAGCCGTTCGACGAACCCGAACGGTTTGGAAAAAATCCGGCTGTTCGAGGTTATGTTCGATAACTGTTCGTGCACCAAAATCGTAACTGGATTTTTTCCCAGTAATGCTGACAATCAATGTTAATACACAGTTTGAGTGTACAGCGGGGGGGGGGAGGCATGGGATGGATCTCTGCAGAAATAATGAAGATCTCCATTTTTTTTTCTCTTTACCGCATTTCCAGTGGGAGGTGCAGTCTTTCAGCCTATCAGCAGTGCACACACGGAGCGAATTTTTTTTTTTCACACAAGCAAGGGCATGTGTCATTGGCTGTGTATGTCACATGTCCTTGCCCTATAAGACCCAGCCATTTTCCCCGTCGCCACCATTTTCTCACTGCTGCAGCTCAGTGTTAGACGGTACTGCTGCTGCTGTGAGCGCTATCTTGTGCAGCAGCAAATTGGAAGCGAAATTTCACTTAAAGCGACAGAAAGGTTTAGGGAGTAGGGAGTGGGACTAGTTTGTAATTGCAGCCCTTTTGAGGGCTAGGTTACAGCAGTTCCTAGGACTTTTAGCAGGCAGGTCTGTGCTCTTAATAAATAGACAGATACAGTTATATGAAAAAGTTTGGGCACTCCTATTAATCTTAGGCTTAATGTTTTATAAAAATTGGTGTTTTTGCAACAGCTATTTCAGTTTACTATATCTAATAACTATTGGACACAATAATGTTTCTGCCTTGAAATGAGGTTTATTGTACTAACAGAAAATGTGCAATCTGCATCCAAACAAAATTTGACAGGTGCATAAGTATGGGCACCTCACCAGAAAAGTGACATTAATATTTAGTAGATCCTCCTTTTGCAAAAATAACAGCCTCTAGTCGCTTCCTGTAGCTTTTAATGAGTTCCTGGATCCTGGATGAAGGTATTTTTGACCATTCCTCTTTACAAAACAATTCCAGTTCAGTTAAGTTTGATGGTCGCCGAGCATGGACAGCCCTCTTCAAATGATCCCACAGATGTTCAATGATATTCAGGTCTGGGGACTGGGATGGCCATTCCAGAACTTTGTAATTGTTCCTCTGCATGAATGCCTGAGTAGATTTGGAGCGGTGTTTTGGATCATTGTCTTGCTGAAAGATCCATCTCCTGCGTAACTTCAACTTTGTCACTGATTCTTGAACATTATTGTCAAGAATCTGCTGATACTGAGTGGAATCCATGCGTCCCTCAACTTTAACAAGATTCCCGGTGCCGGCATTGGCCACACAGCCCCAAAGCATGATGGAACCTCCACCAAATTTTACTGTGGGTAGCAAGTGTTTTTCTTGGAATTCTGTGTTTTTTTGACGCAATGCATAACGCCTTTTTGTATGACCAAACAACTCAATCTTGGATTCATCAGTCTACAGGACCTTCTTCCAAAAAGAAATTGGCTTCTCCAAATGTGCTTTTGCATACCTCAGCCGACTCTGTTTGTGGCGTGCTAGCAGAAACGGCTTCTTTTGCATCACTCTCCCATATAGCTTCTCCTTGTGCAAAGTGCGTTGTATAGTTGACCGATGCACAGTGACACCATCTGCAGCAAGTTGCTGCTGCAGCTCTCTGGAGGTGGTCTGAGAATTGTCTTTGACTGATCTCACCATTCTTCTTCTCTGCCTTTCTGATGTTTCTCTTGGCCTGCCACTTCTGGCCTTAACAAGAACTGTCCCTGTGTTCTTCCATTTCCTTACTATGTTCCTCACAGTGGAAACTGACAGGTTAAATCTCTGAGACAGCTTTTTGTATCCTTCCCCTGAACAACTATGTTGAATAATCTTTGTTTTCAGATCATTTGACAGTTGTTTTGTGGCGCCCATGATGCCACTCTTCAAAGGAGATTCATACAGGAGAACAACTTGCAAGTGGCCACTTTAAGTAGCTTTTCTCATGATTGCATACACCTGGCTATGAAGTTCAAAGCTCAATGAGGCAAAACCAAAAAAGTGCTTTAGTAAGTCAGTAAAAAGTAGATAGGAGTATTTAAAACAAGAAAATGATAAGGGTGCCCATACTTATGCACCTGTCAAATTTTGTTTGAATGCAGATTGCACATGTTCTGCTAGTACAATAAACCTCATTTCAAGGCAGAAACATTACTGGGTCCAATAGTTATTAGATATATCAAACTGAAATAGCTGTTGCAAAAACACCAATTTCTATAAAACATTAAGCTTAAGATTAATAGGAGTGCCCAAACTTTTTCATATAACTGTAGGTTGGGAGTAGTGACTATTTGTAATTGCAGCCCTTTTGAGGGCTATGTTACATCAGTTCCTATCACTTTTTACCAGCTCCACCAGCGTTCAAATAACTACGAATTTTGAGCTGCATCTTGCCTTTAAAATAATTGTGGGCATAGTAGCAGTGTGTGGTACTCATTCTATTAGGCCATCTATACAAAGCTCCACCAGCATTCAAATAAATACAAATTTTTAGCTGCATCTTGCCTGGACAATAATTGTGGGCATAGTAGCAGTGTGTGGTACTCATTCTATTAGGCCATCTATACAAAGCTCCACCAGCGTTCAAATTCCTAATAATTTTTATCTGCATTTTGCCTGTAGAATAATTGTGGGCATAGTAGCAGTGTGTGGTACTCATTCTATTAGGCCATCTATACAAAGCTCCTCCAGCGTTCAAATAAATACGAATTTTGAGCTGCATCTTGCCTGTAGAATAATTGTGGGCATAGTAGCAGTGTGTGGTACTCATTCTATTAGGCCATCTATACAAAGCTCCACCAGCGTTCAAATAAATACGAATTTTTAGCTGCATCTTGCCTGGACAATAATTTTGGGCATAGTAGCAGTGTGTGGTACTCATTCTATTAGGCCATCTATACCAAGCTCCACCACCTGTGTATCTAATAAAATTGTTTTACTGCTTCTAACCCAGCCAATCCTTTTGGGCTAGTACCACAATTTGGCCACTCAGCTCTGCTCGGTTTCCATCCATCGTTTTTTGTGCAAACAACTCCAGAGTTGTGAATTAGGAGGGAGAGGGATTAACCAGGGCGCATGGTAGCAGCCAAATTAGTGAGGAAGGTGCAGGAGCCCAGGAAGAAGTGGAGGACGAACTGGCGATGGGCATGGAAGACTCATCAGATGAGGGAGACCTTGATCACATTTCTGTTGTGCGAGGTTGGGGGGAGAGGGCAGAGGAAGGAAGCAGGATTCTTACCTCGCCACCAACACAACAGGGACTTGGTGCTCCTGGATGCGCAAGACACATGAGTGCCTTCTTGCTGCACTACCTGCAACATAACCCTCGAATTGTCAGAATTCGAAATAATCCTGACTACTGGGTAGCCACTCTGTTAGATCCCCGGTACAAAAGTAAATTTGCCGAAATAATTCCTGCCATAGAGATTCACGCATGCAGGAGTATCAGCAGAGACTGTTGCATAATCTTACATGTGCATTTCCACAAAACACCAGTGGTGCAAGTAGTGAATCTCACAGTTCTAACTTGCCAACCGTGGGACTGTCGAGTCTTCAGCACTCAAACCTAACAGAAACACAGTATCTGCTGGTGTTAACAGCAATTTTGCGGAATCCTTTCACCACTTTTTTAGCCCATCCTTTGCAAGGCCACAGGAGACAAGAAGTCAGACACATAGTCAACAACTAGAGACGATGGTACAGGAGTATCTCCAACTGAACATGGAAGCCATGACTGTGTCACTGGACCCTTGCTCTTTTTGGGCTTCCAATCTGGATAAATGGCCGGAGCTCGCCACTCACGCCTTGGAGATCTTATCATGCCCCGCAGCCAGCGTTTTCTCTGAACGTGTGTTCAGCGCTGCTGGTGGTGTGCTGACAGATAAGCGCACACGGCTGTCCACTGACAATGTAGACAGACTCACGTTCATAAAGATGAACAAATCATGGATCCGCAAGGACTTTTCTACCCGTGTATCCTGGGGAGAGTAAAAGCTTGAGGATTTATTAAAATCACCTCACCAAACGTTTTAAGCAACTTTGGGGCAATTGATGGTACTTAAATGGTGTCTGTGCCCCAAATTTTTGGAAAAAATGGAGACTCTGTTTGGAGTCCCCTTGCTGTGTTTTACGTGACGTTGGCATCGTCAATTACAGATGGGTTGGGTCTTTCCTCCCCCCCTTTTAACCGTAAGAAACTACATACACTATGGCTTGGGGTAACACAGATGGTTGAGTGTCAAGAGCTGTTTACTCATACTATAGCCTGGGAATCAGAGGTCTGCTCCAAAGCTTCAGTGTCTGCTAGTCAGCGGAGTGGCCACCGGCTGTAGATCTAATTAGAATTTTTATTTTTGCAAATTCCTTTTTTTTTTTTTGAGGTGAAAAAGTACAAGAAAATACAATATACATAGTAAAAGGGGTAGCATAACTATAAATGTATGCATAATGACAGTACATTGGGGGGTACAGGGAGGGTTTTCCATCAATATCCAGATCAAGCATGTATTTTTCTTTTCCAATAATTTTATTCAAATTTTCAAGGACGGGAAGGGAAACAATAGGGAATAAGGAAGGGAAAGAGGGAGATAGAAGGAAAGGGAAAGGAAAAAGCAGGAAAGGCAGTGAAGGAGGAAACAATATGAAATTGTAACTATAGTACATTAGTGACAAAGTTTATAACATAAAATGAACTAATAAGAAAGAAAACAGACAAGTACATTTCATATATTAGGGAAACAATTCCATCCATTTGGACCATTTTTTGAAGAATTTATCGCAGTGGTTATTAACTAATGCTAGTTTATATTCAAACGATTTATGAAGTGTGATTTTATCAACAATGTCTTGAAAAAAGGGTGACTCTGATTTTTTCCAGTAGAGAGCAATGCTGTTTTTGGTTATCAGTAGGATGTGGACTATTAATAATCTCAAATGTGGGTCAATTTTTTAAGTATTTAGTGGAGGAAGGGCAAATTGAGGTGTTAGTAGAATTTGTTATTAAGAGATGGCATTAATAAGACCCAAAACTTTCTTCCAGAGGGGACGGATTTTCGGGCATTGCCAGAAAATGTGGAGGAGATTACCATATCGACCACAGTTTCTACAATCTCCAGCAATTAGGTGAATGAATTTTGTTAATTTTAGATAATCTAGCAGGAGTAAAATACCACCTTGTGAGGAGTTTGTGGTATGATTCTTGAAGGGCCATAGAGAGAGAAGATGCATAGGAAAGCGTACATGCATATTCCCATTCAGAGTGGTCAAACGTTAAATGAAGTTCCGACTCCCATTTAACCTTGTTTTGTGTTTTGACCAACTGCGTGCTGTGGTTAAACCATTGGTAAACGTAGTTAAGACTCCAAAAAATGTTATGATCTAAGTTGCAAAGTAAATTTAAAGCCGGTTCAGAAATCCGAGGGCGCACTTGCAGGAAGACATTAATTTGTTCCTTGAGAATAATGTAGTGAAAAAATGATAAAGAGGATGAATGGAAATATTCTTTAATAAAAGAATAAGGATAGAATTTAGAACCATCGTAGATATCTCCCGGTTTCTTAATACCCAATTTGAGCCAGAGCGGGTCCAAGACCAATCCCCTAGATTCATGGATAAGAGATAATGGAATATTCTTGAGGATATGGATTTTATCAAAACCCTTTTTTGGTTTAGCAAGCCTTTTCCAGGCCTCAATGGAGGGCTGGAGAATGGGGTGGGAACTATAAGGAATTTGCTTGTTTAAGAGAAAACCTAATACTAACAAATGGGGAGGTTTGTAGTTGTTTAAAAAGAGTTCTAAATCGTACCAGGCTGGAGGGTCTTTATGAGGCCACCAAAAACAGCTCTGTTTGATCAGATTAGCAGAGTAATAAGCCGAAATGTTGGGTAGTCCAGCCCCACCATAAATTTTTTGATTATAAAGAACATTTTGAGCCACTCTGGCTTTCTTCCTACCCCAAATAAAATGATTAAGTGAGTTTTGCAAACTGGTAAGGAATGAGGAGGAGATTTTAAAGCATGTATTTTTCAATATGAAAGAGAGAGAGGGAGCGGACCACGGCAGACCACCAATCAATAGAGTGCGATTATGATCATTGTTGTGCCGACATCACGGATAACTTTAGTTGGGGCCTTGATGGTAGGCGTCCGAGTTTTTAAATCAATACAATTCCTCCAAATCACACAGTATCTATCAACATCAGCCGGTGAGATGGCAATCATATGCTCCATCCTATTAAGGAGGGAGATCTGTGCAAACCATTCCTCCGCAGTGGGTGGGTCTCAGCTTTTCCAGTGTCGTAGAATGACATTCTTAGCCACCTGTATTAGGTAGCCTATTGA
>JARQOD010000004.1:490588064-490679845 GCA_033576555.1 Oophaga sylvatica | reverse complement strand
GTGAACACTGCAACAACTGTTCAGTAGCTGTGAAAGGCCCCTTTGTCTACTTCTATAGTGTTTGCAACCACTGTATTGTATACGGATGGAAGCGCGTCACACTAATAGATTAGATTTTTTTCAAATATAATGGAGCAGCACCAATTAGAGAAAAATGTGAAGGATGAGGCAGTGACACACGCTCAGCAGACTACATACCAGCAGTAGTTGAAGAACTAACTGGAGCGTGATCTGCACTCAAAAAATGAAAAGCTCACAGACTACAGTGAACACTGAAACACAACTGTTCAGTAGCTGTGAAAGGCCCCTTTGTCTACTTCTATAGTGTTTGCAACCACTGTATTGTATACGGATGGAAGCGCGTCACACTAATAGATTAGATTTTTTTCAAATATAATGGAGCAGCACAATTAGAGAAAAATGTGAAGGATGAGGCAGTGACACACGCTCAGCAGACTACAACCAGCAGTAGTTGAAGAACTAACTGGAGCGTGATCTGCACTCAAAAAATGAAAAGCTCACAGACTACAGTGAACACTGAAACACAACTGTTCAGTAGCTGTGAAAGGCCCCTTTGTCTACTTCTATAGTGTTTGCAACCAATGTATTGTATACGGATGGAAGCGCGTCACACTAATAGATTAGATTTTTTGCAAATATAATGGAGCTGCACCAATTCCACAAAATCAAATAAAAAAAAGAGTCAGTGAGTGACACTTGCAGATGCCTACAAACAGCGGTGGATGCAGAGCAAACTGCAGCGTCACCTGCACTCTCACACACACCTTGCACAGAGCTGTTAAAACAACACTGGCAAAAGGAAGCTTTACACAGCGGTTGGTAAACTAGCCTGCCTAAAGCACAGTAGAGTACACAAAATCGCAATGTCTAACTGTCCCTCAGAGTCAGCACAGCAGCGTTCTGTCCCTAACTGAGTTCACAGCACAGTGACGCTAAAATGGAGGCGGCGCCTTTTATAGTGCATTCTGACATCATTTCAGCAGCAATCACAGCCATGCCATTAGTTAAGATGACCGCAGCATTACAGGATGTGCCCACACTTCATAAGATTCCTCATTGGCTGACTAAAATCACATTGCCTCTCAAAGAATTATGGGAACTTCCGATTCCGGTATACGATATATGAAAAATATCGGAACTAAGTATCGGAATTCCGATACAGCGAATATCGGCCGATACCCGATACTTGTGGTATCGGAATGCTCAACACTAAGAGGGACCTCTTTTTGTCTGATGATTCTAATTTTAGTGAGCGTGTCCCATTTTGGACACGTTATATAGATGATTTTTTTTCATTTGGCACGATTCGGTTGACACATTATTTGAGTTTATAGATGCACTTAATCACAATGTTATGAATATTCGATTATCTTTTTGCTACCATTCCAATACGATTGACTTTTTGGATGTTCGTGTTATGAGGGACTTGAATAATTGTTTACAGACTGATTTATTCAGAAAACAAACGGCAGTGAATTCTCTAGTTCACGCCTCTTCCTCACATCCACGGGCTCTAATCAATTCAATCCCATTTGGACAATTCTTACGGCTTAGACGTATTTGTTCCAGTGATCAAGACTTTGACATTCAGTCTGAATTAATGGGAAACAGATTTTTGGAGCGTGGATATAGTCGTAGATCGATCAAACGTGCGTATAACAGAGCCTGGCATACTACCCGCCATGATGCCCTATATGGGCAAGGTAGACCGAAATCTAATAGCTCTATAAGGTTTATCACCCAATATAATGGACAAAGTGATAATTTTAGAGCTTTGTTGTCTAAACATTGGGCAATTTTGAAAATCAGATCCAGTTATAAAAAAATTTTTGGGTGACAGACCATCTATGGCATTTAGAAGGTCACCTAACTTGGGCGATCACCTTGTGAAGAGTTTATATACAGGAGTTCCTATCGGCGATTCTTTGACATTTGGATCATCTTGTATGGGCTTCAGACCATGTGGATCATGCGTAGCATGCCCAAATGTGGATAGGGCCTGCAAGTTTTTGAGTTCAGATAAAAAAAACTCTTATGACATCAGACATTCGATTTCCTGTATATCAACAGCTGTCATATATTATGCTACATGTCCCTGTTCCCTCATATATGTGGGTATGACCACGAGACAGCTTAAGATGAGGGTGCGGGAACATGTTTTGGGCATTGTAGCAGCAAAAGACGTGACTGATGTCGCTTCCCTCAAGACTCTTCCGAGGCATTTTAAGTTGTATCATAACTGTGATTCGAGATTGCTGAGGGTGATTGGTATTGATCTATTCAATGGAGGAATTAGGGGTGGTAATATTACTAAAAGGCTGGCCCAAATTGAAACTAAATGGATATGGACATTACAGACGGTATCCCCCTTAGGCCTTAACGAGAATATTTCCTTTGTTCCATTTTTGTAATATTCCATGTTTTTATTCTTTTACTAATTTTTTTATTATTTTATTTGTAGTAACCATGAGGCTATTTTCATGTGACATATTGTGAGTTACATCAGAATCCTATGTATGGAGAATTATGATGACATCAACAATCAAGATATGATTCCTCTCAAATAATTATACTGTATTCATATGTAATATTATTATGTATAATGAGATGATTTCTATGGTCACATATGTTGGCAATTGCATTATGTATATTGATATTATATTTTTCAAGATTTTTTGATACAATTTGATTAATTATCTATTCATATATGTACCGTATTGTATGGCAGATTGTGTTATGGTCTATGACTAATTGTGGGCATTTCTGTATTATTCATTATGTATATATAATTTTTTTGCTTGTATTTTTTCGTTGTTATAGTATGTGGTTATATACATGTAATATCTTGAACTATCTGTGCACACTGTGTGGGACAGTGCGCATGCGGTGGCTGAGGGGTTGATCGTTGCCGTGACATTGGCGTCTTTATGTGGAAGCTTGGCCTGTATGACACTTGAAAGGTTTTCGCATGACGCCATTTGTCACGTCACTTTTGGCTCCATGTGGCCGGCGCATGCGCCATTTTTACCCACATGGGTGTGGCACTAGTGGTACTTCTGGCATTATATAGCCAGCGTTTGCGCCATATATACACTTATATAGTTGTGGTGCTAGTGGATCTTGCATGACACTATTTGTCATTTTTTGGCACCACACAACTGACGTGTATACCATATCGATGTGGGTATTTGCATTTTATATTACACTAATTATCACGTCATTCTTTAACGTGTGTACTATGGATATGCCCACATATTGATATTGTGTTTATCATCGCTATTTGAGTATATTGTGTTTTTTTGTTTGTTTTTTTTTTATATATTTTTAATATTACCTATGGATATATATATACATCAGTACTGTATGAATATTTATTGCGATTAACTGTTAATTCTATTTGGCACATTGATCAGAGTCATCGCTCTGATCAACAACGAGCTTTATACTTACCAGGCATTATTTGGTTGCAGCGACGAATTACTGATGTCTGATTTATTATGTATGCCTACATGATGTGCTGCGCATGCGCGCGCTGTGGTTTTAGTTGAGTTGTGGCGGTGGCGTCTCCATGGTAGCTTCGGGCGTGGTTGTCAGTCGGAGGTTCCTGGATGACGCGGTTGCCACGTCACTTCTGGCCTATAGCGGCTCGCGCATGCGCAATGACCATATTTACACAATCTGATATTCTTCTGTGACGTTAGGAGTTTTGGCAATTGCAATGCGCATGCGCAATGGCCTGCATCACACAGCAGGATGTCATTATGATTATGTAGCTATCTATAAATAGCCTCTGAGTTCAGAGGCTTACTACATCCCCCTGACGAAGGATCTATATATCCGAAACGCGCGTCGGGGCGCGTTCGTAGCAGGCACACCAATCTGATCTCTTTTGCTCCCAGGTATAGTGCTTTTCACTCTGTGTATTCACCCGCACGATGTTGTGTTTTTTTCTTGTATGATTTTTGTTTCACACATTGTGGTTCACATTGGATATATTTATTTCAGGAGGTTTTTCACTTTGTATCTATTTATACACTTTCTTTATATTGTGCACATTAATTTTACACTAATACATATATTGAATTTTGCACATTGAAGTTTATTTTGTTTAAATATATATATGATTAATTTCCTTTATATATATATATATTATAGTTTATCGCTTTTTCATCTAATAAATTATGGGTGTCACGGCACACATATAAATTTATCTACACCTGGTTTATTAAATGAGCAGTATATTAATACAAATAGTATAGTATATATATATACTAGGTTATATCAGATTTATTATTATATTTGTTTATTATTAGATTGTATCTTATTGCTGTGCTCTGCTTTTTTATATTTATTTTAATTACATGGTATATTGCATATTTGTGAAGCCAAAATTGTGTTTAATAAAGGCGTATTTTTTTACTCTATACTCCTGGTCTCGTTGTCCTTTTCCCTTCTAATTAGGCACTTCTCTCCACAACCTGGGTGAATTTGTTTTACTATTTCCGGGTGGTCTGCCATCTAAAAAATTTTTTTAGGGCATATAGGCACGTAATATATCTATATTATTATATATATATATATAATTTTTTTATTTTATTATTTATCGTGTGCATTCTATATCTCTGAATTTTTTCTTTTGTTTAAAACTTGATGCAGTATACAACTAAAAATAGCGTACCTTAGTTTGACGTTTAGTTTTCCAAGGGTGTTAAGTAGCTGCGAGGGTTATATATTACTCTTTTGGAATTTTGGAAAACTGTAAGGGGTATCTGTATAGGAAACAGAAGCAATTGACTAGGATCGTACTAAAGGAAAATTGCATTAATTTTTTTATGGGGTTCAGGAGAGTTGAGGCATTAGCTAACTTACTGGCAGCTCAAGAAAGGTTAACAGGGGGAGGTCTTCCTGAAGGAAAAGCATAAAGAATGAGTGAGTTTGGTGGGACAGGGAAGCATCAAATAAGGAAGGTTAACCAGTGCCAGGATGTTTATTAACTGCACTGGGAGGACTCCCAGGATCGTATTGTTCCCTTTGCCCCAATTTAGGTATCGATGTAGAAGAACATCTATCACTCCAGAGAGAAGACTTGACCTTTGCCCAAAGCTACCTCTTCCTGTCATTTTCCTCCTAGTCATTATAATGTATATTGGACTGTTTATAATCTGCAGGACCAAAAGACTGCCTGCCCAACTGCACAGAAGTCAGGCTGAGCATCATTAACTCAGCCAGAGAAGGGGGTTAAGGACATAAGAAAAATCCAGTCCTTTACCCCGGATCCAATATATATTGTATATAAATAATGATGTTATGTAAATTGATCGGTGTACTGCCTAGGGAAATTCCATATGTGTGCATATAGACACTTCAGGTGTGAGTGCGGAACTACCTGTACATGGACATACTGAGTAAGTGTGTTCATGTGAAGGTGTTCATGCACTTACAGCCGTTAGATCCATGCTATTTTATCTTAAGCCTCTATATGTATTCAAACCAAAAGCTTATTTTGGAATAGAATTGTAATATGTGTTTTGTGTGAATGGGGAAAAAGAGTGAGGTTCTCTAGGAACTGGTCCCCTCAACTTCTAAGGTATTTGCCACGTTAACCCTAGCAATGGTGAAGTTCGTAAGGGATGGATTGAATATCGGTTAGAATTAGACGGTGTTCTTTCCCGTAGTCAACTTAGGTATTGTGATATCACTCCCTACTCTAGAAATTCTGACCTGCCTAGTAAAGATCTGTGTAGCTATCCATGGAAGAAACACATCAACAATCTTCAATCAAGACTACAGGAGAAGTGACTGATAGAAGTTGTGTCTGATGGAAGTCGTGCCTGATGAAAGTCGTGTCTGATGGAAGTTGTGCCTAATGAAAGTCATGCCTAATGGAAGTCATTCCTCAGTTACAAAAATGCCGTGAGGCCCAACTACAGACTGTGACACCCAGCAGTCTCTTCAAGCCAGATATACTCAAAATCCCGATGAAGCTAGCTGCAGGAGAGTAACGTGAAGTCTGGCAGGGTGAGGGCTGTGCACAGGATGATGCTGGCTGACCTATGGACTGTAAGGGTGAAGCCATTCCAGAGTCTGACCAGTCAAACTTGAAGAAAGACGACATTGGGATAGGCGGATATCTGAAGATCAGTAACGACATGACTACAGAGAAAAGACATAGCAAAAAGACTTTGATAACAAAAAGACTTTGATTAAGAACCGAGAAAGAAGAAGGTGTATTTTGTGGATGGAGACGTTGGGTTACGGTGAACTGCAGGGAAGAGCTGATGGCCGTGTGGATGATTTCTAGGTACCTAAGTGCAGCGTTATACTTCATTCCATCCTGAACTGTCACAAGTTATAAATGGGTTGATTAGGCAAATAAATTCCAGCACACTTCCCTCAAATTTCATTGTCATGTTCTCGACAACAGGGTGATTGTAGAAGGGAAGTGCCCCAAAAATGTACATCTTTATATAGAGATTAGTGATGGGTGAGTAGCATCGTTGCCCAGCTCTCCCCGAGCATGCTCAGGTGATCTCCGAGTATTTTGGCGTGCTCGGAGATTTAGTTTTCGTCGTCTCAGCTGCATGATTTGCGCCTGCTAGACAAGCTGAATACATGTGGGAATTTCCTAACAAACAGGCATTCCACACATGTTATCAGCCTGCCTAGCAGTCACAAATCATGCAGCTGAGACGACGAAAATTAAATCTCCGAGCACGCCAAAATACTCGGAGACCACCAGAGCAACGAGTATACTCGCTCATCACTAGTAGAGATGTATATAGTGCATGATCTGTCTATATACACATCTATATATAATCCCCCCACATGTATTCCACATGTAGCAGAAGCCCCTCTTCCTGCTTGCTGTATTCCTGACTTGTGCTAGAAAAACAGGTTTAATCAGGATTGAGGGGATGTTCTTTACTGGACAATATACTGTGACATCATCCCCCACACCTGGGGCTGGATACACCTCTTTTTAGCTGGACATAAATAGACAAGACTTGCTTTTCTCGCTGCTCTCTCTTCTCCTGGGATGATGATGGAGACACATCGCTGAGTATACTCTGTAACCTGTTGCTAGGCCTTAGGAATAGTAAGCTTCAGGTGGGAGGGCTGATATTGCATGTGTGATTTGGGCAACTCGGGCAGTTAATTGTGGGTTTGTACTGTGTGATATTACTGTATTAGCATTGTAGTATCAGCATATGTGTATATATATATATATATATATTTACAGTCGTCTGCTTGGGTGTAAACATATATGTATATAACAGACTGTAGACTTGTGTGTGTAATAAATATCCGTTATTGATACACTGTTTTGTCTCAGCTAGTATACAGGTCCTTCTCAAAAAATTAGCATATAGTGCAAAATTTCATTATTTTCCATAATGTAATGATTACAATTAAACTTTCATATATTTTAGATCATTACACACCAACTGAAATTTGTCAGGTCTTTTATTGTTTTAATACTGATGATTTTGGCATACAACTCCTGATAACCCAAAAAACCTGTCTCAAAAAATTAACATATTTCAACCGTCCAATAAAATAAAAGTGTTTTTTAAAAACAAACAAAAAAACCATCAAATAATAAAGTTCAGTTATGCACTCAATACTTGGTCGGGAATCCTTTTGCAGAAATGACTGCTTCAATGCGGCGTGGCATGGAGGCAATCAGCCTGTGACACTGCTGAGGTGTTATGGAGGCCCAGGATGCTTCGATAGCGGCCTTAAGCTCATCCAGAGTGTTGGGTCTTGCGTCTCTCAACTTTCTCTTCACAATATCCCACAGATTCTCTATGGGGTTCAGGTCAGGAGAGTTGGCAGGCCAATTGAGCACAGTAATACCATGGTCAGTAAACCATTTACCAGTGGTTTTGGCACTGTGAGCAGGTGCCAGGTCGTGCTGAAAAATGAAATCTTCATCTCCATAAAGCATTTCAGCCGATGGAAGCATGAAGTGCTCCAAAATCTCCTGATAGCTAGCTGCATTGACCCTGCCCTTGATGAAACACAGTGGACCAACACCAGCAGCTGACATGGCACCCCACACCATCACTGACTGTGGGTACTTGACACTGGACTTCAGGCATTTTGGCATTTCCTTCTCCCCAGTCTTCCTCC
Source organism: Oophaga sylvatica (assembly GCA_033576555.1). Lineage (NCBI taxonomy): Eukaryota > Metazoa > Chordata > Amphibia > Anura > Dendrobatidae > Oophaga > Oophaga sylvatica. The sequence continues at coordinate 490,671,691 of JARQOD010000004.1, read as the reverse complement.
AGACTCTGGCACCTTGATTTCCGAATGACATGCAAAATTTGCTTTCATCAGAAAAAAGTACTTGGGACCACTTAGCAACAGTCCAGTGCTGCTTCTCTGTAGCCCAGGTCAGGTGCTTCTGCCGCTGTTTATGGTTCAAAAGTGGCTTTACCTGGGGAATGCGGCACCTGTAGCCCATTTCCTGCACACGCCTGTGCACGGTGGCTCTGGATGTTTCTACACCAGACTCAGTCCACTGCTTCCTCAGGTCCCCCAAGGTCTGGAATCGGTCCTTCTCCACAATCTTCCTCAGGGTCCGGTCACCTCTTCTCGTTGTACAGCGTTTTCTGCCACATTGTTTCCTTCCAACAGACTTCCCATTGAGGTGCCTTGATACAGCACTCTGGGAACAGCCTATTTGTTGAGAAATTTCTTTCTGGGTCTTACCCTCTTGCTTGAGGGTGTCAATGATGGCCTTCTTGACATCAGTAAGGTCGCTAGTCTTACCCATGATGGGGGTTTTGAGTAATGAACCAGGCAGGGAGTTTTTAAAAGCCTCAGGAATCTTTTGCATGTGTTTAGAGTTAATTAGTTGATTCAGAAGATTAGGGTAATAGGTCGTTTAGAGAACCTTTTCTTGATATGCTAATTTTTTGAGACAGGTTTTTTGGGTTATCAGGAGTTGTATGCCAAAATCATCAGTATTAAAACAATAAAAGACCTGACAAATTTCAGTTGGTGTGTAATGAATCTAAAATACATGAAAGTTTAATTGTAATAATTACATTATGGAAAATAATGAAATTTAGCACTATATGCTAATTTTTTGAGAAGGACCTGTATAATATAAGGAAAAGATAATGTTAAGGCATTACTAAGTGAGTATTAATTATTAATAGTCAAGTTTGGTGTTAATAGTTCGACCTCAATAGAGGTTTCCGGTGAGAGTTCCCCTTTAATAATGATAATTTAGTATTTTTGGAGGGAAACAGGCACGCTGTGGGGCTCAGAAGGGAGGGGGCATTTTGATTTGTGAGCGCAGAATTATCTGAATTTCTTTTGGGGGGTGAGGCACCATAGAGCTTTTTTAGACCCTTTGTACTACCAGTAACTTGAAAGCCCACTATATTTCTGTCAACAGATGATGGACCTGAGTGGGGACTTGCTTTTTTGTGGAATGAGTTGCAGCTTTTATTGGGAACATTTAACACAACGTTTGGCATCACAGTTATCCTATGTTCTACGCTGTCCACTTATATCGTGGTTTACATGTAAATCTCTGAGTGACGTGATTCAGATGAAACTTCTGAATCACATCACTCAGAGATTCTGAGTGAATCACGTCACTCAGAGATTCACTATAATGAGGCAGTAGAGTTACTCTGGACTCTGTCTGGCCTCTGTTTAGCAGAGTTCTTCTTTTCAGAAGTGCACAAAACTGGGCCAACCACACTTCTATGCACGCCTAAAAAGATGAACACCAATGGATCATAGTCCAGACAGCGTCTACAGTGCCTCCATTGGCCTCATTATAGGGAATCTTCTGCCGGGGGCTCCATTGGAATAACGTATTTCAGAGATTTACATGGAAACCCCGATGTAAGCACTGTGCTTGCATGCAGTGACAGTTTAACATCATGATGGACATAACACATCATGGTGCGGAAACGGACACCCACTCATGATGTGCTATATCTGTCATTGATCGTAAAAGGGTTAAAATGATTTTCTGCTTCATTTTAGGAAAATAAAAATGGAGCCACTGGAAAAAAATGCATGCATCCTATGATGACTACTATTGGCACCAAATAGACTTTGTTCCCTATAATGGAGGCCATTTGGTTTCTGTTGAGGAAGTCATCACTTTAACTGAAGACTTGGGATGAGCGGACCAATCGAAGTCCTGGTACTGGTACACGATCTGAACTTTTTTCCAAAGTTCTGTCTGAATACCAGAACTGTACCTGAACTTGAGTAGGAACCTGAATTCCTTTGAAAACATTTTGGACCTGAAGTTTTGAACTGGAAAATTGTCTCTCTCTGTAACCGACTTCCCTCGGAACTCCGAACTTTGCAACGGAGCTCCGGGAGAAGTCTGTGTTCAGCGTTTAGCAACGGACACTAACTATCCGGTACAAATCAAAATCTTTTAAGTTCAGGTTCGTTCATGTCTAGTGATGACCCAATGTAGTATATTGCACACTCTCTTCCAGCAAGAATGAGGGAACACAATAAAGGCTCCGATGGAAGTATGAACCTAGAAATGGCTTTGGAAGACAATGACCATTTAATTCATGCCAATAGACTTGGCCAACTGTAACAATCTGAAGACCAACATTTCACATTTAGGCTAGAGTTACACAGCAACATTTGTCACATAACACTGAAGTAGGAGTGTTGCATTGCGATATCACATCTAATGATTTCCTATTGTGTTGGATTGTGACCTGAGATATTCTGTGACTGTAGAACAGAGTCACAAATGTTTCCAAATGAGTTGGATTTTCTGTTGCAAGTCGCAATATGCATAGACTTGCCAAAGACTTCAATGCAAGTCATAAACTTGGCTGATTTATTTTACAGCAAAATCAGAGCTCTGAAATAGTTGCATGACAGCAAATTACACAGATGTTTTTCTTGTGCGCCTTTTCTGCAAGTTGCTGTTGACAAATGTTGCTGTGAAGCCCTTGACTTACATATACTTTTACTCTAAGTCAAGAATTGATTTCACAACTTGTGTTGAACCTTTGATAAATTTGTGGATACATTTCTAACTATTTGGGATTACAAGTTGAAAGATTATGGTGTACAATAATAAATTATATTGTGGTACCGTGTTAGCCAGAAAAATCGATGTGAATACTTTTCCGTCAAATTATGACAAGGCTCCTTCTTCAGGCAGGATTACATTTGGAATAATTCCAAATGTAATCTTGCCTAAGAAGAAGCCTTTGGGCTCTGAAAGCTTGCGAACATATAATTTTCTGGTTAGCCAATAAAGGTATCACTTTAAGAATGCTCTTGTCATAATTTGACGGAAAAGTATTCATGTCAAGTTGAAAGATTAATTATTCTCCAAAGAATTGAACATTAAAATTGAATTGATGGAGTGAGGCGTAGCCACTTTAAAGGATATACCACTTTTCGTGTCAAGAAAATATATAGATATTTAATAAAATTGAAGAAAGCGGGTGTTTCAAAACAGAGTATGACAAATGCGTCACTCCTTTTTCTGCTCTTAAAGGGAGCCTGTCACTCAATTCATGGTTAGCATAAGTCAAATTGCAGACAGGTATGATATCCTCTGGAAGGCTTAAGCGGTTTAAAGCAGGTTTAGGCCCAATTCATCCAAGTGTTTATGCCAGAGATCTAACATAAAATACTTTGAACAGTCCCAAAGTTGTTGCTCAACGTGAGGTTGCTCAAAAATGTTGCAACTTTTGGCAAACTCTACCAAAATGGACAGAGTTGGGAAGGGACACAACATAGTGATGCCCAGTCATCTATTTCATGATGAGTTGTTGCATACCTTACACCGCAACCTGTACTCCAAGAAAAATTTGAGGTGAGGTGCTTGGAGCACAAGTCACTTTTAATGCCTCATTCATTAACTAATGATTGGTGAATTAGGTGCCTCAGACTCCACCCTGACCCACATTAAGTCAGGCATAAATAGTGCAAGTTTTGATGAACTGGGGCCATAGTTTGAAGAGATGGCAAGGGACTATAAGAAGACACCTAACTTGTCCAGTGCTGCCTCTGGCCATCTTCTCCATGCGCCTCTCTATTTTAATGACAGTAGAATGGTATAGAGAGAAGTTGGCTGGAGGCGGCACCGGACTAGTCATGCCTACTCCTATACAGTCATGGCCAAAAGTTTTGAGAATGACACAAATATTAATTTTTACAAAGTCTACTGCTTCACTTTTTCTAATGGCAATTTGCATATACTCCAGAATGTTATAAAGAATGATCAGCTTAACAGCAATTACTTGCAAAGTCAATATTTGGCTAGAAAATGAACTTTATCCCCCAAAACACATTTCAACATCATTGCAGCCCTGCCTTAAAAGGACCAGCTAACCTCTTTTCAGTGATTGCTTCATTAACACAGGTGTGGGTGTTGATGAGGACATGGCTGGAGATCAATCTGTCATGATTAAGTAAGAATGACACCACTGGACACTTTATAAGGAGGCTGGTGCTTGGCATCATTGTTTCTCTTCTGTTAACCATGGTTATCTCTAAAGAAACACGTGCAGTCATCGTTGCAATGCACAAAAATGGCCTAACAGGGAAGAGTATCGCAGCTAGAAAGATTGCACCTCAGTCAACAATCTATCGCATCATCAAGAACTTCAAGGAGAGAGGTTCCATTGTTGCCAAAAAGGCTCCAGGGCGCCCAAGAAAGACCAGCAAGCGCCAGGACCGTCTCTTAAAAGTGTTTCAGCTGTGGGATCGGGCTACCAGCAGGGCAGAGCTTGCTCAGGAATGGCAGCAGGCAGGTGTGAGTGCATCTGCACGCACTGTGAGGCGGAGACTCTTGGAGCAAGGCCTGGTCTCAAGGAGGGCAGCAAAGAAGCCACTTCTCTCCAGAAAAAACAACATGGACAGACTGATATTCTGCAAAAGGTACAGGCAGTGGACTGCTGAGGACTGGGGTAAAGTTATTTTCTCTGATGAATCCCCTTTTCGATTGTTTGGGACATCAGGAAAACGCCTCATTCGGAGAAGACAAGGTGAGCGCTACCACCAGTCTTGTCTCATGCCAACTGTTAAGCATCCTGAAACCATTCACGTGTGGGGTTGCTTCTCAGCAAAGAGAATCGGCTCTCTCACAGTCTTGCCTAAAAACACAGCCATGAATAAAGAATGGTACCAGAATGTCCTCCAAGAGCAACTTCTCCCAACCCTCCAAGAGCAGTTTGGCAATCAACAATGCCTTTTCCAGCATGATGGAGCACCTTGCCATAAAGCAAAGGTGATAACTAAATGGCTCAGGGAACAAAACATAGAGATTTTGGGTCCATGGCCTGGAAACTCCCCAGATCTTAATCCCATTGAGAACTTGTGGTCAATCATCAAGAGACGGGTGGACAAACAAAAACCTAAAAATTCTGACAAAATGAAAGCATTGATTGTGCAAGAATGGACTGCTATCAGTCAGGATTTGGTCCAGAAGTTGATTGAGAACATGCCAGGGAGAATTGCAGAGGTCCTGAAGAAGAAGGGTCAACACTAGTGTTGAGCGATACGATACTGCAAATATCGGATATCGGCCGATATTAGCTGTATCGGTCTTTCGATTCCGAATACCGATATTTTCGTCATATCGGATACCGGAATCGGGATTGTCACTGTCACTGTCAGTGTCCGTCGGTCGGGTCTGTCACTGTCAGTGTCCGTCGGTCGGGTCTGTCAGGAGTCAGCGGCACTTACCTGGCAGAAGATCTCCGGCGGTCACGGCCTGGACTGCTTCATGGCCGCCATCATCTTTCCCCGGCGGTCACATGCAGTTTCTCGCGATAACTGCAGTGACTGCTGGGTAATCCCGGCCGTAAAGCAGTCAGTCCGATGACGTCACCGCCGGGGAAGCAGGTAATCATCTGTGCTGCGTCGCGATGACAGGCTCTGCCTGTGATTGCGATGTAGCAGAGCTGGATCGTCGTGGGACAGTCGTTACTATGGACTGCGTCGGACAGGTGGTATACTGTTGGTTTTTTTTTTTTTCTTTTTTTACAGAGAATCGATGGCGTCGCAGGGATGAGAGTGTAATAAAAGAAATGAAAACTGTGTTGTCTCTTTTATTTCATTAAAATACTTTTTTCTTGCTTTGTCTTTTTTTTTATGCATTTAATAACTTTGGGATTAATAATGGATCGGTGTCTTATTGACACCTCTCCATTATTAACCGGGCTTATTGTCACCGTGCAATCAACGGTGACATTAACCCCTTATTACCCCACTTGCCACCGCTACAGGGCAGTGGGAAGAGCCGGGTAAAGTGCCACAATTGGCACATCTTTTGATGCGCCAAATGTGGGGCTGCTGTAGCCTGGTATTATCAGGCTGTTGAGGGCCAAAATCCATGGGCCTTGACAGTCTTTTAATACCAGGCCGCAGCAGTCTGCATTTTACTTGGCTGGTTAACAAAAATAGGGGGACCCCTACGCCGTTTTTTTTTCAAGGGATCCCCTATTTTTGTTAACCAGCCAAGCTAAGCAGACTGCTGTGGCCTGGTATTATCAGGCTTGCAAGGTCCATGGATATTGGATCCTTACCAGCCTGAAAAACCAGGCCTCAGCGGTCTGCTTCATCTGGCTGGTTAACAAAAATAGGGGGGACCCCACGCCAATTTTTTTCGAGGGGATCCCCTATTTTTGTTAATCAGCCAAGATATGCAGACTGCTGTGGCCTGGTATTATCAGGCTGGCAAGGTCCATGGATCTTGGCTCCTTAACAGCCTGAAAATCCAGGCCTCAGCGGTCTGCTTCATCTGGCTGGTTAACAAAAATAGGGGGACCCCACGCCAATTTTTTTCGAGGGGATCCCCTATTTTTGTTAATCAGCCAAGATATGCAGACTGCTGTGGCCTGGTATTATCAGGCTGGCAAGGTCCATGGATCTTGGCTCCTTAACAGCCTGAAAATCCAGGCCTCAGTGGTCTGCTTCATCTGGCTGGTTAACAAAAATAGGGGGACCCGACGCCATTTTTTATTCGAAGGGAACCCCTATTTTTGTTAATCAGTTCCCTCTGACGTCACTGATTGTGTCCCTGGCTGACCTGAAGTGAAAGTGGAAAGCAATCAATTAAGCTTTCCACTTCCTCTCCTGTCAGCCAGGAGAGGAACTCATTCATTTGGGGGTTTACTGTGAGGCTGCAGCATTAGCTGCGGTCCCTGCAGTAAACATTAACCCTTTCTGAAGGATTACACCGTGGGACCTGACTGTGCATGGGATAGGTAAGAATAATTTTGCTTTTTTATTTTATTTTTATTACAGGAAATGGTTTTTGCAGTCAAATAAAAGATGGTCAAAAACATGTGTCTTTATTTCATTAAAATGATTTTTAATTAAAGTGTGTGTGTTTTATTTTTATTTCATGCAATAGGATTAATAATTGATAGTTGTCTAATTGACAGCTCTCAATTATTAACCTGGCTTAAGGTCACCTTTCAATTGCAAGGTGGCTTTAACCCCATATTAACCCATTCGCCACCGCTACAGGGCAATGGGAATAGACGGGCAAAGTGCCAGAAAGGGCGAATCTAATTATAGATTTGTCTTTTCTGGGGTGTCTGGGGGCAGATGTTAGTAGCCAATGGGGGGCCAAAAATAATGGTCCCTCTCTGGGCTATTATTATCTGCCCCCATTCGCTGGCTTTGTCTGTCTGGTTGCGAAAGTAGGGCGGGAGCCCACGCATTTTTTTTAAACAATTTTACACCTCATATATATATATATATATAATATGTATATATATATATATACATGTCATTGAATTTGTGACACATATATATATATTTATATTTATAGTTCATACACTTCTACATAGTATAATAGCCGCTAATTCAATTGCAGGCTTTTGTGAAAATGCAGAACCCGACATGAAATGACACTTGGTTTACATAGAGTTAACCATGTCTTTTCATGTCCTTTGCTATCTGATTTGCACAAACAATTACATCAGTCTATGTGTGCAAAATTTCACACCTGTAGGGGTTAATTAAAGGTGTAAATTCGTAGCAAAAAAGTCTGTTTTTTTTACAACAAATTTACACCTTTAATTAACCCCTACAGGTGTGAAATTTTGCACACATAGACTGATGTAATTGTTTGTGCAAATCAGATAGCAAAGGACATGAAAAGACATGGTTAACCCTATGTACACCAAGTGTCATTTCATGTCGGGTGCTTCTGTCTTTTCACAGAAGCCGGCTTTACCCGGCAATTGAATCAGAGGCTATTTTACTATGTAGAAGTGTATAAACTATAGATATATGTATATATACATGTCACAATGACATGTATATATATATATATATGTATTCTATGTGTGTATATTTAGTGTTTACAAGGAAATAAAGGTTTTTTTTAGTTGCAATATTTTGTTCCCATAGACTTACATTGGACTTCCGGTATCGGAATCGGATATCGACGATATTTAGTGATATCGGCGATACCATTTCGATACGATATTTTTAGATATCGAGCAGTATCGCTCAACACTAGTCAACACTGCAAATATTGACTTGCTGCATTAACTCATTCTAACTGTCAATATAAGCTTTTGTTACTCATATGTTTACAATTATATTTCTGTCTGTGATAAAAACATCTGTCAAACACACATAAAAACCAGAGGGCAGCAGATCATGTGAAAATATAATATTTGTGTCATTCTCAAAACTTTTGGCCATGACTGTAGACTGTGGCCAGGCTCTGATTCATGCTGCCTGTGGATTGGGTAGCATGAATGGAGTGAGAGCTTCACTTTAAGAGATTGATTATATATATTCACAATCAAATAAAACGTGAATTTTCTCAAGCAGGATATTAATAATATGGAAATTTATATTTTTTATATGGCAATTAGAGGGATAAGACTGATTTTCACTACAATTTACATTCCTCCACCTTTCAATAATAATTAAATATGGCACAAATTATACACTTCTTTATTAGACTGAAAAATTGACTACAGTCAGGGATTTTAATTATTTATTAGACCTGAGAATATGAATTAGAACATATCTGACACCAGGGTATTCACGACTTTTACATGAATATCACAAGATGGATTTATGGTAATAAGAATATCTACATGTACTAAAATATTGTTATTTTAAAACCTTTTACAAGTTACAACTAGATTTAGCTATGGGGAATCAGAATTTTTTTATTGTCTTCACAAAATTTTTCTTTTCTGGTAAGCATCAATAAGAGAGAAAAAGGTGATACATCAGGAATAATATGAGCTTATATACTGTTTAGTTGAAATATTTAAAAATAAAAACAAAAATAAGTGAAGTGATATTTTTTTTAAATTGGATGTATATGTTATAGACAAATGCTAAGGCACCAATATCAACAATAGAAAGGGATATTTAGACTATAGTACGCCAAATAATTTTGAAGAAATTGTAAATGCTTGAAGAATTGAATCAAAATGTAATAACACCAGAAGCTCATACATCAATACAATATTGTGATATTTCTTTTTCTGAGGGCAATATTCCCAGTAGTGTGTTAGCATATTTTTATAAAAAAAATCTATATATATCATCAGCTAATGTTTTTATAATAAAAAATTTAATTTAGGCGATTTAATATTTGATACTGTACAAACACTGAATAATTTTTGATCTTTTATTCTGAACTAAAAAAATTTCAAATATTCATATTCCTTGAAGAACATTCTAGACTATTTTGGCAATGTGAGTCTCCCCAAATTATCTATTAACTCCTTAATAATCTGAAATGTACAGTTTTATCACATGTTGCATGTGAGTCTGTGAATAGAGCAGACTCAGAAGGTGAACACTTGTCTCCGTTAACTCCCCACAACATAATCCTGGGAAGCCGAGGAGTTATCATAGCATCCTGAGGCCTGATGAAGTCTCTCATAGATGCTATTTTAGTCCTCACATGAAGCCCAGCCTAAGGCTGTGCTTCATAGGAGAGCATGATTTACACTATATACTGCAATATTGCATAGGAGTGATAGTAGGCTTATGTACCCTATAGACACCAAAATAAAAAGTAATAAAAAAAAATAGTGTAAAAAATATTAAAATAAATAAGATTTTATATCACCCGCCTTCCCTACTAATAAAAAATAGTAAAAATTAACACATTAGGTATAATCATGTCTGTAAAAAGATCAATCTAAAATATAAAAATCTTTAGAGAGAATCTGTCAGTAGGCTGAAGCCAACTATGCCATCCATCTGGGCATGCAGGTCATAGAAATTGAATAAAATGATACCTTGAGATCTGCGATCCGATTTCTTAATAATTGCACACTCCCCAGGTCACACACTGAAAATACTGCTGGCAGAAAGTCACAGTGGCATTTAACATGTTAACAGCAATGCATGGAGCTCATCTCTACTTGTTTCTGGTAGAGGCAGATGATGGCTGAATAACACAGCCATCATCTGCCAATTTCTGATCACGCATCACAGACAGGGACCTGACATTAGATGTACTAGTACTTTTAATGTCAGTGTTAGGCATCGGGCGATGGCAGGATCCAAACCTGGATCTGAGGAGTCTGTGGTCTCCCATCCAGGCCTAGCCAGATGCTGCTCAGCTTAGCCGTCGATCCCAACACCTAGCTAATACCCGAGCGGTACAAGCTGTTACTAGAGTCTTTGTTCATAGTAGCCTTAAACCTAGGTTACAGAACAGGAAAAGGCTGTTATAAGCCTAAGTCCAGAAATGCCTGCACTGAGCATGTCCGTGACATGGTGAACCGTGATTGGTGGTTAATGTCAGCTGATCCTCTGACCTGGCATCGCCTGATTGGTCACGGATGACGTCATCGGTGATGCGATTGACGAGATGGCTGGGGGTGGAGTTTAGCCCTTAAATAGCTTGTCTGTCCACGGCGCGGTCAGATCATACTAAAAAAGGCAGTGCTCATGTGTGGGCGTACCAGAATCTGGGCTCCACGTGCTCTCTAGCTTTGCTCTCCGGGACCTGCCGATGCCAGAGTTCGCTCGGCTAATTAGCACAGGTCCTTCAGGCAGGATTAGCTTATGCCAGGCAGGTAGCCAATGTGGCGCAGTCTTGCTACAACAAGAGGGTAGCGATACACCCTGAGCAGTCTGCGGGGCGCGTAACCTGGGCATCGCCTGCCAGCTGAACAGAGAGTTGCTCAGTCCGGTCGCACACCGGCTGGCAGCACGTGGGCATCGCCGCCAGCTGAACAGTCAGTTACTCAGTCTGGTCGCACACCGGCTGACAACACGTACGCCTGGCGGGAGTCGCATGCACTACCTAATCGTCTGGTAAGTGGCTTCTGTGCAGTCAACAGGGCTACGTCTACGCCAGCCTATAGCACTTCTCTAGTGAAGTTAACGGAGATAGTGCAAATATCTCTCTCCTCGTGTGAAGTAACACAGGTGAGATCTAATATTATTCTTTACTTGTCAGTTGTTACCTTCATACCCAAGGGGTGTTCGGCAGCAGTGACTCTAACTGCATCGCGGACCCCGGGTTCGGTTGCAATCCATTATCTAATAAATTTGTTGCAACCGAGCTCATAACAGTCAGTAAGGGGTTAATAGACATAATAGAGACTGTGGAGAAACGGAGGGTCAGCAGGCGCCCAAGTCTGCTAGCCAAAACCGCATGAACAAGGGATCGTACCGCCTAACGCCCACTCTCCTGTTAAACGTGGACATAACACTACACAGACAACACAGGGTTAGGGTAAAACAGTGTGGCAATACTTTATTGAACCACAACACCCAATAGCAAACAGAACAATCCCAGCAATTACCCCAAGATGGTGCACATTACAAGGTCTCACCCTTCCGCTGACTCACCGAGATAATGGTAGATGTTATGTCCGAGCTCCCAGGGTCGCTATTCCACCTGTGATACACACACAGAGAAGAGGTAACGACAAGCGTAGGGAGATGACAGTCCATGCAGTTCATACAAGGTCCAAAGCCAGTTGACACGAGAGTCACCACCTGGCTTATCCGACCAACTCCATGGAACCAGGTGACCAGCGGGTCCCAAACCTGGCTTTCTCCAAATGTTTCCATGGTTCAGCAATGGTCACTGGATCAGATCTGTATCCTTCCAACCGGAGCTGAAAACCCCTAGGTTGTTTCCTATAGAATCATAGATCCATGTCCCTCGTGATGGTGCCATGATGAATTGGCTGCAGTCCTGTCTCTCGTCCATTGAGGGATGTGCAAAATGTCCGACTAATAGCTCTCTGTTACTTCAGGAGTGATGAGATGAAAACTGCTCTCTCTGTCTCTTGAGTCTTTTTATACCCAAAGCATGTAAGCTATTTTTTGAATTACCCAGTAGTGTCCTTCAAACCACCCTCACATTCTTTTCCCTCTTTACTATCAAAGTCAAAAAAGTGGTTCCAGACTACAATACACAATTAGCATATCAGCACACATCAATAAACAAAGATAAACACACACTATGTACAAGTCACTATTACAAACTTAAGGGTATGCCACACTGAACAATATCGCTAACGGGATCGCTAAAAAACGTCACTATTTAGCGATCCCGTTAGCGATGTTGTTCAGTGCGGCAGCTGCCAGCGACGAGCTTCCTGCTGTGATCTCGCTCGTCGCTGGAATCGTTCCGGACCCTATTTTCTCGTCGGCGCTCCCGCTGGGTAAGTATATATCGCTAGTGTGGCACCTTTTCTTAGCGATTTAGCGGTACTTTTGTACCGCTAAAGTCGTTAAGAAGATCGCTAACGGTGATAGCGTCGTTAACTATATCGCTAAATGTGGCCGCACTTAGCGATATAGAAACAATCCCGCTAGCGATCGCATTAGTATGCGTCGTTATCGTGATCGCTAGCGGGATTGTTTAGTGTGGCAGTACCTTTACACAGTATGTTAAGGCCTCTTTTACACATCAGTTTTTTACAATCAGTCACAATCCGTCAAAGTTGTAAAAAAACAGATCCTGTGCAGATTGTAAAAAACTGATGCGACCGATCCTTTTTTTTTTAAGGATCCATCAAGGCTGCTGAGGTGAACTTTTGAACTTTGTTCCATGCGCTTCTGGAGAGAGAGATTTCTGTGTCAGAACAGATTTGGGGGTTAAATTTAAGGAATAGAAATTCTTCTGGGCATGGTCAGTTTAATAAAACGGAATCCGTCACTGGATTCCGTCATGTGATGGACGGCGATGCATCCATCGCCAATAGGCGTCCATTCTAGCAGACGATGGACGGTGACAAATCCGTCACCATCCATCTTTTTAACGCAGACAAAAAACGTTCCTATGGATGTTTTTTCCGGCCGACAGAAACGAAACGCAAGGCCGTCTGTCGTAATCCGTCTCTAATACAAGTCTATGGGGAAAAAGACGGATCCGCCAGGCAAATTCGTCGGATCCGTTTTTTATGCTAACGATGGATTTTGACTGACGCCAGAAAACTGAAGTGTGAAAGAGGCCTAAATGGTATGCAAGTCTGTCTTCTTGACTCAACAGACATAAACGCTTAAGTCCACAAGCCAACATACAGATAAAAAGTCAATTCTTCTGGTTTGCAAAAACATAGTCATCTGGATAATTAAGATATACTCTGGTTTCTTCAGAGACCTCATTAGTTTAAGATGTACAATTTTAGAACAGGTCCCAGATTTTCAGTCTATCAGGTATTGTAGATGGGCCAATAGAGAATATTTTGATTATTCACAATTTACTTCAACACCAAAGGGTATGAATAAAATGATAAAAATGACAGATTAGCCTTTTCTTATTGTATTAAAATTGTAAAATGACATCATCCTTTATTTGAACGTGATTGTTCTTATTATACTGAACCTGTATGTACTGTTATCTATATATGTGTATATTTATAATAACGCATTGTACATAATTATATTCTTTATAATCCATGTACTATTCCCAGAGCAGTATTTTCCAGAGGAGCAATGCATGGCTTATAAGTCTCTTTAGACTGTCATGTCACTCTCCACAAGCAGAGACGTAATCCAACCCAAAGGCCTTTCATACAACCAAATAAAATCTCTGCTTTACACCGATGAGGGGCAACACTCTTAAAAGATTGTGTCTGCAAATTGAGATTCTGGTTTAGCTTTTATGCTAAGTAATGTGGCAAGGCTCGTTAACGAGTCAATATTGACTTTAAAGTTTGCTGCTTCCAATAGGTGGCGCTATAGTGCAAGTTTTCTTTCTCTCTGAAAAAGCAATTTGCATATAAAATTTTAATTTCCCATAGTGCATTACGTGTCCTATAAGTTTCATTACATTGGCATGTCACAGTCCACAGGGAGAGATGTTACCCTTTAGACCCCAGTCATGCTTTGCACAGATGAGGAGCAACAACCCAAAACATGTGTCTAAAAACTGAGATTCTGGTTTGGCAAGGCTTGTTAAAGTAGAGTGGTCTAACGACTACAGTCGCAGAGGTTGTGACCGTGACCAAGTCCATGCGGGTGGGGGGTCTGCCGATGCCGGTTCAAACTTCAGCATGATTGGGGTCCATGGCATTGACTTTATGCGCTCTCATCGCTTGCACGCTGAAGTCAGCTGCCGGATTCAGAAGAGGTTGCCGCGTGGCTAGAGAGCAGATGTAAGATGAGTACAGTCATGGCCAAAAGTTTTGAGAATGACACAAATATTAATTTTTACAAAGTCTACTGCTTCACTTTTTCTAATGGCAATTTGCATATACTCCAGAATGTTATAAAGAGTGATCAGCTTAACAGCAATTACTTGCAAAGTCAATATTTGGCTAGAAAATGAACTTTATCCCCCAAAACACATTTCAACATCATTGCAGCCCTGCCTTAAAAGGACCAGCTAACCTCTTTTCAGTGATTGCTCCATTAACACAGGTGTGGGTGTTGATGAGGACATGGCTGGAGATCAATCTGTCATGATTAAGTAAGAATAACACCACTGGACACTTTAAAAGGAGGCTGGTGCTTGGCATCATTGTTTCTCTTCTGTTAACCATGGTTATCTCTAAAGAAACACGTGCAGTCATCATTGCAATGCACAAAAATAGCCTAACAGGGAAAAGTATCGCAGCTAGAAAGATTGCACCTCAGTCAACAATCTATCGCATCATCAAGAACTTCAAGGAGAGAGGTTCCATTGTTGCCAAAAAGGCTCCAGGGCGCCCAAGAAAGACCAGCAAGCACCAGGACCATCTCTTAAAAGTGTTTCAGCTGCAGGATCGGGCTACCAGCAGTGCAGAGCTTGCTCAGGAATGGCAGCAGGCAGGTGTGAGTGCATCTGCACGCACTGTGAGGCGGAGACTTTTGGAGCAAGGCCTGGTCTCAAGGAGGGCAGCAAAGAAGCCACTTCTCTCCAGAAAAAACATCATGGACAGACTGATATTCTGCAAAAGGTACAGGCAGTGGACTGCTGAGGACTGGGGTAAAGTTATTTTCTCTGATGAATCCCCTTTTCGATTGTTTGGGACATCAGGAAAACGCCTCATTCGGAGAAGACAAGGTGAGCGCTACCACCAGTCTTGTCTCATGCCAACTGTTAAGCATCCTTAAACCATTCATGTGTGGGGTTGCTTCTCAGCCAAGGGAATCGGCTCTCTCACAGTCTTGCCTAAAAACACAGCCATGAATAAAGAATGGTACCAGAATGTCCTCCAAGAGCAACTTCTCCCAACCCTCCAAGAGCAGTTTGGCGATCAACAATGCCTTTTCCAGCATGATGGAGCACCTTGCCATAAAGCAAAGGTAATAACTAAATGGCTCAGGGAACAAAACATAGAGATTTTGGGTCCATGGCCTGGAAACTCCCCAGATCTTAATCCCATTGAGAACTTGTGGTCAATCATCAAGAGACGGGTGGACAAACAAAAACCTAAAAATTCTGACAAAATGAAAGCATTGATTGTGCAAGAATGGACTGCTATCAGTCAGGATTTGGTCCAGAAGTTGATTGAGAGCATGCCAGGGAGAATTGCAGAGGTCCTGAAGAAGAAGGGTCAACACTGCAAATATTGACTTGCTGCATTAACTCATTCTAACTGTCAATATAAGCTTTTGTTACTCATATGTTTGCAATTATATTTCTGTCTGTGATAAAAAACATCTGTCAAACACACATAAAAACCAGAGGGCAGCAGATCATGTGAAAATATAATATTTGTGTCATTCTCAAAACTTTTGGCCATGACTGTAGAATTGTTTATTTTTTTCTATGCATTAAATAACAGTGGCAGAGTGGGGGACATATATACCAGGATAGGGGATATACACTGCTCAAAAAAATAAAGGGAACATTTAACAGAATATAACTCCAAGTAAATCAAACTTTGGTGAAATCAAACTGCCCACTTAGAAAGCAACACTGATTGACAATCAATTTCACATGCTGTTGTGCAAATGGAATAGAAAACAGATGGAAATTATTGGCAATTATCAAGACACACTCAATAAAGGAGTGGTTCTGAAGGTGGGGACCACAGACCACATCTCAGTACCAATGTTTTCTGGCTGTTTTGATCACTTTTGAAAGTTAGTTGTGCTTTCACACTCATGGTAGCATGAGACAGACTCTACAACGCACACAAGTGGCCCAGGAAGTGCAGCTCATCCAGGATGTCACATCAATGCGAGCTGTGGCAAGGTTTGCTGTGTCTGTCAGCATAGTGTCCAGAGGCTGGAGGTGCTACCAGGAGACAGGCCAGTACACTGCCTTTGTGCAAGGAGAAACAGGATGAGCACTGCCAGAGCCCTGCAAAATGAACTCCAGCAGGCCACAAATGTGAATGTGTCTGCACCGACTACATGAGGATAGTCTGAGGGCCCGACGTCCACAGATGGGCGTTGTGCTGACAGCCCAACACCATGTAGGACGCTTTGCATTTGCCACAGAACACCAGGATTGGCAAATTCACCACTGGCGCCCTGTGCTCTTCACAGATGAAAGCAGGTTCACACTGAGCACATGTGACAGACGTGACAGAGTCTGGAGACGCAGTGGACAGCGATCTGCTGCCTGCAACATCCTTTAGCATGACCGGTTTGGCAGTGGGTCAGTAATGGTGTGGAGTCGCATATCTTTGGAGGGCCGCACAGCCCTCCATGTGCTTGCCAAAGGTAGCCTGACTGCCATTAGGTACCGAGATGAGAACCTCAGACCCCTTGTGAGACCATATGCTGATGTGGTTGGCCCTGGGTTCCTCCTAATCCAGAGCAAGCAATGCCAGACCTCATGTGGCTGCAGTGTGCCAGCAGTTCCTGCAAGATGAAGGCATTGAAGCTATGGACTGGCCCGCCCGTTCCCCAGACTTGAATCCGTTTGAGCACATCTGGGACATCATGTCTCGCTCCATCCACCAATGTCACGTTGCACCACAGACTGTCCTGGAGTTGGCGGATGCTTTAGTCCAGGTCTGGGAGGAGATCCCTCAGGAGACTATTCTCCGCCTCATCAGGAGCATTCCCAAGCGTTGTAGGGAGGTCATACAGGCACGTGGAGGCCACACACACTACTGAGCATCATTTTGACTTGTTTTAAGAACATTACACCGTGTTCCAAATTATTATGCAAATTGGTTTTAAGTGTCATAGCGTTTTTTTTTTTTTGTAAATGAAACCCATTGATGGTATTATGTCTCAGGGTTGTTTGGATCACTGAAATCAATCTTAGATACCTGTGATAATTAGTTTGCCTTGTGAACCCAATAAAAAGAAAACTGGATGTTCCACACTATTAAGCAGGCCAGAGTTTTCAAGTAACATGGGAAAGAAAAAGGATCTCTCTGCTGCTGAAAAGCATCAAACAGTGCAATGCCTTGGTCAAGGGATGAAAACGGTAGATAGAACCTGAAAACTTAAGCGTGATCATCGTACTGTTAAGACATTTGTGGCTGACTCTGAGCACAGACGTGTTTATGCTGATAAAGGCAGAATGAGGAAGGTTTCTGCCCGGCAAGTTCATCGGATTAAGAGAGCAGCTGCTAAAAAGCCATTACAAACCAGCAAACAGATATTTGAAGCTACTGGTGCCTCTGGAGTCCCTCGAACCTCAAGATGTAGGATCCTTCAAAGGCTTGCTGTGGTGCATAAACCTACTATTCGGCCACCCCCAAACAGTGCTCACAAGCAGAAACGGTTGCAGTGGGCCCAGACATACATGAAGACTAATTTTCAAACAGTCTTGTTTACTGATGAGTGTAGAGCAAGCCAGGATGGTCCAGATGGATGGAGTAGTGGATGGTTGGTGGATGGCCACCATGTCCCAACAAGGCTGCGACGTCAGCAAGGAGGTAAGGAGGTGGAGGAGTCATGTTTTGGGCCGGAATCATGGGAAAACAGCTGGTAGGGCCCTTTCAGGTTCCTGAAGGTGTGAAAATGACCTCTGCAAAGTCTATAGAGTTTCTGACTGATAACTTTCTTCCATGGTATTAAAAAGCAGAAACGTGCCTTCAGGAGCAAAATCATTTTCATGCATGACAATGCACCATCTCATGATGCAAAGAATACCTCTGAGTCATTGGCTGCTATGGGCATAAAAGGAATTAAACTCATGGTGTGGCCACCATCTTCCCCTGACCTCAACCCTATAGAGAACCTTTGGAGTATCATCAAGCAAAAGATCTATGAGGGTGGGAGGCAGTTCACATCAAAACAGCAGCTCTGGGAGGCTATTCTGACTTCATGCAAAGAAATACAAGCAGAAACTCTCCAAAAACTCACAAGTTCAATGGATGCAAGAATTGTGAAGGTGATATCAAAGAAGGGTTCCTATGTTACCATGTAACTTGGCCTGTTAGGATGTTTTGGAGTTAAATAGCTTTTTTATTCAGTGAATGTGACCTCCTAATGCTGCAAATTCCACAAATGAGCATTTTCAGTTCTTTAACCCCTTACTGCCATCGGACGTACTATCCCGTCCATGGTACCTGGGCCCGTATGACCTGGGACGGGATAGTACGTCTCGTGCGATCAGACGCGCTCCCGGGGGGAGCGCAGCCGATCGCGGCCGGGTGTCAGCTGATTATCACAGCTGACACCCATGACTGTGTGTCAGGAGCGGTCACGGACCGCTCCCGGCACATTAACCCCTTGCACACCGCGATCAAACATGATCGCGGTGTACTGGGGGCACAGGGGAGGATCGCTCAGGGTGGGGGCTCCCTGCGCGCCCCCCTGAGACCCTCAGAGCAGCGCGATGTGATCGCGCTTTTCTGAGGGCTTCCTCCCTCCCAGGACCCGGATCCAAGATGGCGCCGGGGTCCTGGAGGGAGGCGGCTACCTCAGTGCCTGCCGAGAGCAGGCACTGAGAAGCCTGCTGCACTGCCTGAGCGATCGCTGGTGTGACAGAGTGCTGTGCACACTGTCACACCAGCGATCTGATAAAATACAGTGATGTCCCACCCTGGGACAAAGTAAAAAAGTTAAAAAAATAAAAATAAACATGTTTTAAAAAAAAATCCAAAATAAATAAAAAAAAAATATATATATTCCCCAATAAATTCATTCTTCCTGTAAATAAAAAAAACAAAGCAATAAAAGTACACATATTTGGTATCGCCGCGTCCGTAACGACCCCCCTATAAAATTGTCCCACTAGTTAACCCCTTTAGTGAACCCCTTAAAAAAAAAAAAAAAAAAACGAAGCAAAAAATCAATGCTTTATCATCATACCGCCGAACAAAAAGTGGAACAACACGCGATCAAAAGACCGATATAAAAAACATGGTACTGCTGAAAACGTCATCTTGTCCCGCAAAAAACGAGCCATCATACAGCATCATCAGCGAAAAAATAAAAAAGTTATAGCTCGCAGAATAAAGCGATGCAAAAATAATTATTTTTTATATAAAATTGTTTTTATTCTATAAAAGCGCTAAAACATGAAAAAATGATATAAATGAGGTATCGCCATAATCGTACTGACCCGAAGAATAAAACTGCTTTATCAATTTTACCACACGCGTAACGGTATAAACGCCTCCCCCAAAAGAAATTCATGAATTGCTGATTTTTGTTCATTCTAACCCTCCCAAAAATCGAAATAAAAAGCGATCAAAAAACGTCACGTGCTCAAAAATGGTACCAATAAAAACGTCAACTCGTCCCGCAAAAAATAAGACCTCACATGACTCTGTGGGCCAAAATATGCAAAAATTATAGCTCTCAAAATGTGATGATGCAAAAACTATTTTTGCAATAAAAAGCGTCTTTTAGCGTGACAGCTGCCAATCATAAAAACCCGCTATAAATAGTAAATCAAACCCCCCTTTATCACCCCCTTAGTAAGGGAAAAATAATAAAATTAAAAAAAAGTATTTATTTCCATTTTCCCATTAGGGTTAGGGTTGCGGCTAAAGTTAGGGTTAGGGTTGGCGCTAAAGTTAGGATTAGGGTTAGGGTTGGGATTAGGGGTGTGTTAGGGTTAGGTTTGTGGTTAGGGTTGGGACTAGGGTTAGGGGTGTGTTGGGGTTAGGGTTGGAGTTAGAATTGGGGGTTTCCGCTGTTTAGGCACATCAGGGGCTCTCCAAATGTGACATGGCGTCTGATGTCAATTCCAGCCAATTCTGCGTTGAAAAAGTCAAACGGTGCTCCTTCACTTCTGAGCTCTGCCATGCGTCCAAACAGTAGTTTATCTCCACATATGGGGTATCAGCGTACTCTGGACCCCAAGAGTTATTGTGCAATTTGTCCTATTTCTTCTGTTACCCTTGGGAAAATAAAAAACTGGGGGCGAAAATATCATTTTTGTACAAAAAAAAATTTTTTTTGGTTTTTACGGCTGTACATTATAAACTTCTGTGAAGCACTTGGGGCTTCATAGCGCTCACCACACATCTAGATAAGTTCCTTGTGGGGTCTATTTTCCAAAATGGGGTCACTTGTTGGGGATTTCCACTGTTTAGGCGCATCAGGGGCTCTCCAAAGCGACATGACGCCCCAGACCATTCCATCAAAGTCTGCAATCCAAAACGTCACTACTTCCCTTCCGAGCCCAACGTGTACCCATACAGTAGTTTTCTCCCACATATTGGATATCAGCGTACTCAGGACAAATTGGACAACAACTTTTGGGGTCCAATTTCTCCTGTTACCCTTGTAAAAAAAAATATTGGGGCGAAAAAATCATTTTTGCAAAAAAAAAAAAGATTTTTTTATTTTTACGGCTGTACTTATAAACTTCTGTGAAGCACTTCGGGGTTCAAAGTGCTCACCACACATCTAGATAAGTTCCTTGTGGGGTCTATTTCCAAAATGGGGTCACTTGTGGGGGGTTTCCACTGTTTAGGCGCATCAGGGGCTCTCCAAATGCGACATGACGCCCCCAGACCATTCCATCAAAGTCTGCAATCCAAAACGTCACTACTTCCCTTCCGAGCCCTGACGTGCGCCCATACAGTAGTTTTCTCCCACATATTGGGTATCAGCGTACTCAGGACAAATTGGACAACAACTTTTGGGTTCCAATTTCTCCTGTTACCCTTGTGAAAATAAAATATTGGGGGCGAAAAAATCATTTTTGTAAAAAAAAAAAAAGATTTTTTATTTTTACGGCTGTACGTTATAAACTTCTGTGAAGCACTTCGGGGTTCAAAGTGCTCACCACACATCTAGATAAGTTCCTTGTGGGGTCTATTTGCCAAAATGGGTCACTTGTGGGGGGTTTCCACTGTATAGGTGCATCAGGGCTCTCCAAATTGACATGACGCCCCAACCATTCCATCAAAGTCTGCAACAAAACGTCCTACTTCCCTTCCGAGCCCTGACCGTGCGCCCATACAGTAGTTTTCTCCCACATATTGGGTATCAGCGTACTCAGGACAAATTGGACAACAACTTTTGGGTTCCAATTTCTTCTGTTACCCTTGTGAAAATAAAATATTGGGGCGAAAAATCATTTTTGTAAAAAAAAAAATGATTTTTTATTTTACGGCTGTACGTTATAAACTTTAGTGAAACACCTTGGGGTTAAAGTTCTCACCACACATCTAGATAAGTTCCTTGAGGGGTCTAGTTTCCAAAATGGTGTCATTTATGGGGGTTTCCACTGTTTAGGCAGATCAGGAGCTCTCCAAACACGACATGGCGTCCAGCCAATTCTGCGTTGAAAAAGTCAGACGGCGCTCCTTCCCTTCCAAACTCTGCCATGCACCCAAACAGTGGTTTACCCCCACATATGGGTATCAGCGCACTCAGGACAAATTGCACAATAACTTTTGGAGTCCTTGTTACCCTTGGAAAAATAAAAAATTGGTGAAAAAGATCATTTTTGTGGAAAAAATAGATTTTTAATTTTACGGCTCTACGTTATAAACTTGTGTGAAGCACTTGGGGGTTCAAATGCTCACCAAAGATCTAGAAAGTTCCTTAGGGGGTCTAGTTTCCCAAATGGGGTCATTGTGGGGGGTTTCCACTGTTTAGGCACATCAGGGGCTCTCAAATGCAACATGGATCCATCTCAATTCAGCCAATTTTGTTGGAAAAAGTCAATGGTGCTCCTTCCATTCCGAGCTCTGCCGTGCGCCCAAACAGTGGTTCCCCCCCCACATATGGGGTATCAGCGTACTCAGGACAAATTGGACAACAACTTTTGTGGTCCAATTTCTCTGTACCTTGGGAAAATAAAAAATTAGTGACTAAAAATAATTTTTGTGGGAAAAAATAGGATTTTTTTTTTTCATGCCCAGGCATTATAAACTTGTGTGAAGCACTTGGGGGTTCAAAGTGCTCACCAAAGATCTAGATAAGTTCCTTAGGGGGTCTAGTTTCCAAAATGGGTCACTTGTGGGGGTTTCCACTGTTTAGGCTCATCTGGGGCACTGCAAACGGAACATGACCCCCATTAAGTCTGCATTCAAAACGTTACTACTTCCTTTCAAGCCTGCCGTTGCACCCAAACAGTTTCCCCCCCCCACATATGGGGTATCAGCGTACTCAGGACAAATTGGACAACAACTTTTGGGGTCCAATTTCCTTGGGAAAATTCAAAAATTTGGGACTAAAAAATCATTTTTGTGGAAAATTGTTTTTTTTTTTTTTCACACCCAGGCATTATAAGCTTTTGTGAAACACTTGGGGGTTCAAAGTGCTCACAACAGATCTAGATAAGTACCTTAGGGGGTCTAGTTTCCAAAATGGTGTCACTTGTGGGGGTTTCCACTGTTTAGGCGCATCAGGGGCTCTCCAAACACGACATGGCGTCCAATCTCAATTCCCGCCAATTTTAGTTTGAAAAAGTCAAACGGCGCTCCTTCCTTACGAGCTCTGCCGTGTGCCCAAACAGTGGTTTTCCCCCACATATTGGGTATTGGCGTACTCAGGAGAAATTGCATAACAACCTTATCTGTCCATTTTCTCCTTTTACCCTTGTGAAAATAAAAAAAAAGTTTGTAAAAGATCATTTTTGTGGCTATAAAGTTAAATATTCATTTTTTCCTTCCACGTTGCTTTAGTTCCTGTGAAGCACCTGAAGGGTTAATAATCTTCTTGAATGTGGTTTTGAGTACCTTGAGGGGTGCAGTTTTTAGAATGGTGTCACTTTTGGGTATTTTCTGCTATATAGACCCTCAAAGTGACTTCAAATGTGAGGTGGTCCCTAAAAAAAATGGCTTTGTAAATTTTGTTGTAAAAATGAGAAATCGCTGGTCAACTTTTAACCCTTATAACTTCCTAACAAAAAAAAATTTTGGTTCCAAAATTGTGCTGATGTAAAGTAGACATGTGGGAAATGTTATTTCTTAACTATTTTGTGTGATATATTTCTTGTTTTAAGGGAATAAAAATTCAAAGTTTGAAAATTGCAAAATTTTAAAAATGTTCGCCATATTTGCATTTTTTTCAAAAATAAACGCAAGTTATATCAAAGAAATTTTACTTCTAACGTGAAGTACAATATGTCACGAGAAAACAATCTCAGAATCGCGAAGATCCGTTGAAGCGTTCCAGAGTTATAACCTCGTAAAGAGACAGTGGTCAGAATTGTAAAAATTGGCCCGGTCATTAACGTGCAAACCACCCTTGGGGGTGAAGGGGTTAAAACATATCAAATGTTTAGAAATTCTACTGTGCCTAATAATTTGGAACAGTGCATTTTGAGTTTTTATTCATTTTGGAGATTATACTGTTATCATTGCGAGGTTTCTTCAATAAAATTCGATGTATACACTAATGGGTGATGACTTTTATTAGACTGACTGTCATTTGCACCGACCACTTAGGAAAATCAGAGAAAAATATAATTTGCATAATAATTTGGAACATGGTGTACATTCCACTTTAATTTTGTGGGTGACTCCAAATCCAGGCCTCCATTGGTTAATAAATTTGATTTCCATTTATGATTTTTGTGTGATTTTGTTGTAAGCACATTCTACTTTGTACAGAACAAAGTATTCAATGAGAATATTTAATTCATTCAGATCTAGGATGTGTTATTTGAGTGTTCCCTTTAGTTTTTGAGCAGTGTATATACCAGGAAGAGGGATATACAGTTGTGTGAAAAAGTGTTTGCCCCTTTCCTAATTTCCTATTATTTTACATGTTTATCACACTTAAATGTTTCAGATCACCAAACAAATTTAAATATTAGAAAAAAATAGCACAAGTTATCAACATCCCCAGACCATCACACTACCACCACCATATTTTACTGTTGGTATAATGTTTTCTGAAATGCTGTTTACTTCTATGCCAGATGTAATGGGACATAAACCTTTCAAAAAGTTCAACTTTTGCCTCATCAGTCCACAAATATTCTCATAAAAGTCTTGGAAATCATCAAGATGTTTTCTGGCAAAACCGCGATGAGCCTTTATGTTTTTATTGCTCAGCAGAGGTTTCTGTCTTGGCCATTTTGCCCAGTCTCTTTCTTAGGACGGGGTCACACTAGCGATGAATATAGACGAGTGCTATGCGATAAAACATCGCATAGCACTTGGACCAGTATTCATCTATGGGGCAGCTCCCATAAGCGTTTTTTTTTAACGAGTAAGTGAAATCGCAGCATGCTGCGATTGTCACCGACACTCGGCTGAGTCTCGGCTCACTCGCACCCATATAAGCCTATGGGTGCGAGTGAGACAACGCACATCACTCTGATATAATCTGAGTGATGTGCGATAAACGCTGACCCCGGCAATGGAGGAGATGGAGAAATTACTTTCTCTGCCTCCTCTGCAGCTGTGTTCCGATCAGCTCTGTGCGAGAGGCTCGGAGCACAGTCGCATGACACTCGACTCCTGCTCGCAGTAGAGCAGGAGCCGAGGGTCATTAGCAAATCGCATCCAATTCTCTCGCATCTGATGCCATATGCTAGTCGGACCCCGGCCTTATTGTGGAATCATGAATACTGACCTTAACTGAGGCAAGTGAGGCCTGCAGTTCTTTGGATGTTGTTGTGGGGTCTTTTGTGACCTCTTGGATGTGTCATCGCTGCTCTCTTGGGGTAATTTTGGTCAGCCGGCCACTTTTGGGAAGGTTCACCGCTGTTTCATGTTCTTTTCATTTGTGGATAATGGCTCTCACTGTGGTTCGCTGAAGTTGCAAAACTTTAGAAATGGCTTCATAACTTTTTTCAGACTGATAGATCTCAGTTACATTGTTTATCATTTGTTCCAGAATTTCTATGTATCGTGACATAATGTCTAGCTTTCTAGCATCTTTTAGTCCACTTCACTTTGTAAGGCATGTCCTATTTAAGTTATTTCTTTATTGAGAACAGGTATGACAGTAATCAGGCCTGGGTGTGGCTAGGGAATATTAACTCAGCTTCTCAAAGATGAAGGAGGGATATACAGTGAAGGAAATAATTATTTGATCCCTTGCTGATTTCATAAATTTGCCCACTGACAAAATCATGAACAGTCTATAATTTTAAGAGTAGGTTAATTTTAACATTGAGGGATAGAATATCAAAAATAAAATCCAGAAAATCACATTGTATAAATTATATAAATTTATTAGCATTTTGCAGTGAGAAATAAGTATTTGATCCCTCTGGCAAACAAGGCTTAATACTTGGTGGCAAAACCCTTTTTGGCAAGCACAGCAGTCAGACGTAAATTGTAGTTGATGATGAGGTTTACGCACATGTCAGGAAGAATTTTGTTCCACTCCTCTTTGCAGATCATCTCTAAGTCATTAAGATTTTGAGACTGTCGCTTGGCAACTCGGAGCTCCTACTCCTTCCATAATTTTTGTATGGGATTAAGGTCTGGAGACTGGCTAGGCCACTCCATGACCTTAATGTGCTTCTTTTGAGCCACTCCTTTGTTGCCTTGGCTTTATGTTTTGGTCATTGTCTTGCTGGAAGATCCAGCCACGACCCATTTTTAACCCCTCTCTGACATTAGATGTACTATCCCGTCCATAAAACCCGTGCCATTCTGCCCATGGACGGGATAGTACGTCATAGGCGATCAGCTGCGCTCCTGAGGGGAGCGCAGCTAATCACCGCCGGGTGTCAGCTGATTATCACAGCTGACACCCGTGACTGTGTGTCAGGAGCGGTCACGGACCGCTCCCGGCACATTAACCCCTAGCACACCGCGATCAAACATGATCGCGGTGTACTGGGGGCACAGGGGAGGATCGCGCAGGGTGGGGCTCCCTGCGCGCCCCCCTGAGACCCTCAGACCAGCGCGATGTGATCGCGCTGTTCTGAGGGCTTCCTCCCTCCCAGGACCCGGATCCAAGATGGCGCCGGGGTCCTGGAGGGAGGCGGCTACCTCAGTGCCTGCGAGAGCAGGCACTGAGAAGCCTGCTGCACTGCCTGAGCGATCGCTGGTGTGACAGTGTGCTGTGCACACTGTCACACCAGCGATCTGATAAAATACAGTGATGTCCCACCCTGGGACAAAGTAAAAAAGTTAAAAAAATAAAAATAAACATGTTATAAAAAAAAATCCAAAATTAAATAAAAAAAAAAATATTCCCCAATAAATTCATTTCTTCCTGTAAATAAAAAAAACAAAACAATAAAAGTACACATATTTGGTATCGCCGCGTCCGTAACGACCCCCCCTATAAAAATGTCCCACTAGTTAACCCCTTTAGTGAACCCCTTAAAAAAAAAAACGAAGCAAAAAATCAATGCTTTATCATCATACCGCCGAACAAAAAGTGGAATAACGCGCGATCAAAAAGACCGATATAAATAAACATGGTACCGCTGAAAACGTCATCTTGTCCCGCAAAAAACGAGCCGCAATACAGCATCATCAGCGAAAAAATAAAAAAGTTATAGCTCGCAGAATAAAGCGATGCAAAAATAATTATTTTTTATATAAAATTGTTTTTATTCTATAAAAGCGCCAAAACATAAAAAAATGATATAAATGAGGTATCGCCATAATCGTACTGACCCGAAGAATAAAACTGCTTTATCAATTTTACCACACGCGGAACAATAAAAACGCCTCCCCCAAAAGAAATTCATGAATTGCTGATTTTTGTTCATTCTAACCTCCCAAAAATCGAAATAAAAAGCGATCAAAAAATGTCACCTGCTCAAAAATGGTACAAATAAAAACGTCAACTCGTACCGCAAAAAATAAGACCTCAAATGACTCTGTGGGCCAAAATATGCAAAAATTATAGCTCTCAAAATGTGGCGATGCAAAAAACTATTTTTGCAATAAAAAGCGTCTTTTAGCGTGACATCTGCCAATCTTAAAAACCCGCTATAAATAGTAAATCAAACCCCCCTTTATCACCCCTTAGTTAGGAAAAAATAATAAAATTAAAAAAATGTATTTATTTCCATTTTCCCATTAGGGTTAGGGTTAGGGTTGCGGCTAAAGTTAGGGTTAGGGTTGGCGCTAAAGTTAGGATTAGGGTTAGGGTTGGGATTAGGGGTGTGTTAGGGTTAGGTTTGTGGTTAGGGTTGGGACTAGGGTTAGGGGTGTGTTGGGGTTAGGGTTGGAGTTAGAATTGGGGGGTTTCCGCTGTTTAGGCACATCAGGGGCTCTCCAAATGTGACATGGCGTCTGATCTCAATTCCAGCCAATTCTGCGTTGAAAAAGTCAAACGGTGCTCCTTCACTTCTGAGCTCTGCCATGCGTCCAAACAGTAGTTTATCCCCACATATGGGGTATCAGCGTACTCTGGACCCCAAGAGTTATTGTGCAATTTGTCCTATTTCTTCTGTTACCCTTGGGAAAATAAAAAACTGGGGGCGAAAATATCATTTTTGTACAAAAAAAATTATTTTTTTGTTTTAACGGCTGTACATTATAAACTTCTGTGAAGCACTTGTGGCTTCATAGCGCTCACCACACCCCTAGATAAGTTCCTTGTGGGGTCTATTTTCCAAAATGGGGTCACTTGTTGGGGATTTCCACTGTTTAGGCGCATCAGGGGCTCTCCAAATGCGACATGACGCCCCAGACCATTCCATCAAAGTCTGCAATCCAAAACGTCACTACTTCCCTTCCGAGCCCCAACGTGTACCCATACAGTAGTTTTCTCCCACATATTGGGTATCAGCGTACTCAGGACAAATTGGGCAACAACTTTTGGGGTCCAATTTCTCCTGTTACCCTTGTAAAAATAAAATATTGGGGCGAAAAAATCATTTTTGCAAAAAAAAAAAAAGATTTTTTATTTTTACGGCTGTGCGTTATAAACTTCTGTGAAGCACTTCGGGGTTCAAAGTGCTCACCACACATCTAGATAAGTTCCTTGTGGGGTCTATTTTCCAAAATGGGGTCACTTGTGGGGGGTTTCCACTGTTTAGGCGCATCAGGGGCTCTCCAAATGCGACATGACGCACCCAGACCATTCCATCAAAGTCTGCAATCCAAAACGTCACTACTTCCCTTCCGAGCCCTGACGTGCGCCCATACAGTAGTTTTCTCCCACATATTGGGTATCAGCGTACTCAGGACAAATTGGACAACAACTTTTGGGGTCCAATTTCTCCTGTTACCCTTGTGAAAATAAAATATTGGGGGCGAAAAAATCATTTTTGTAAAAAAAAAAAAAAAGATTTTTTATTTTTACGGCTGTGCGTTATAAACTTCTGTGAAGCACTTCGGGGTTCAAAGTGCTCACCACACATCTAGATAAGTTCCTTGTGGGGTCTATTTGCCAAAATGGGGTCACTTGTGGGAGGTTTCCACTGTTTAGGTGCATCAGGGGCTCTCCAAATGTGACATGACGCCCCCAGACCATTCCATCAAAGTCTGCAATCCAAAACGTCACTACTTCCCTTCCGAGCCCCGACGTGTGCCCATACAGTAGTTTTTGCCCACATATTGGGTATCAGTGTACTCAGGACAAATTGGACAACAACTTTTGCGTTCCAATTTCTTCTGTTACCCTTGTGAAAATAAAATATTGGGGGCAAAAAATTCATTTTTGTAAAAAAAAAAAAAGATTTTTTATTTTATGGCTGTACGTTATAAACTTTAGTGAAACACCTGGGGGTTCAAAGTTCTCACCACACATCTAGATAAGTTCCTTGAGGGGTCTAGTTTACAAAATGGTGTCATTTATGGGGGTTTCCACTGTTTAGGCAGATCAGGAGCTCTCCAAACACGACATGGCGTCCAGCCAATTCTGCGTTGAAAAAGTCAGACGGCGCTCCTTCCCTTCCAAACTCTGCCATGCACCCAAACAGTGGTTTACCCCCACATATGGGGTATCAGCGCACTCAGGACAAATTGCACAATAACTTTTGGAGTCTTGTTACCCTTGGAAAAATAAAAATTGGGGTGGAAAGATCATTTTTGTGGAAAAAATATGATTTTTAAATT
This sequence comes from Oophaga sylvatica, assembly GCA_033576555.1. Lineage (NCBI taxonomy): Eukaryota > Metazoa > Chordata > Amphibia > Anura > Dendrobatidae > Oophaga > Oophaga sylvatica. Next base: position 490,642,262 of record JARQOD010000004.1, on the reverse strand, counting down.
TTACGGCTCTACGTTATAAACTTGTGTGAAGCACTTGGGGGTTCAAATTGCTCATCAAAAATCTAGATAAGTTCCTTAGGGGGTCTAGTTTCACAAATGGGGTCATTTGTGGGGGGTTTCCACTGTTTAGGCACATCAGGGGCTCTCCAAATGCAACATGGCATCCAAACTCAATTCCAGCCAATTTTGGTTGGAAAAAGTCAAATGGTGCTCCTTCCATTCCGAGCTCTGCCGTGCGCCCAAACAGTGGTTCCCCCCCACATATGGGGTATCAGCGTACTCAGGACAAATTGTACAACAACTTATGTGGTCCAATTTCTCCTGTTACCCTTGGGAAAATAAAAAATTAGTGACTAAAAGATAATTTTTGTGGGAAAAAAATAGGATTTTTTATTTTCATGCCCGGGCATTATAAACTTGTGTGAAGCACTTGGGGGTTCAAAGTGCTCACCAAAGATCTAGATAAGTTCCTTAGGGGGTCTAGTTTCCAAAATGGGGTCACTTTTGGGGGTTTCCACTGTTTAAGCTCATCTGGGGCACTGCAAACGGAACATGACCCCCATTAACGTCTGCATTCCAAAACGTTACTACTTCCTTTCCAAGCCCTGCCGTGCGCCCAAACAGTTTCCCCCCCCACATATGGGGTATCAGCATACTCAGGACAAATTGTACAACAACTTTTGGGGTCCAATTTCCTTGGGAAAATTCAAAAATTTGGGACTAAAAAATCATTTTTGTGGAAAATTGATTTTTTTTTTTTCACACCCAGGCTTTATAAACTTTTGTGAAACACTTGAGGTTCAAAGTGCTCACAACAGATCTAGATAAGTACCTTAGGGGATCTAGTTTCCAAAATGGTGTCACTTTGGGGGGTTTCCACTGTTTAGGCGCATCAGGGGCTCTCCAAACGCGACATGGCATCCAATCTAAATTCCAGCCAATTTTAGTTTGAAAAAGTCAAACGTCGCTCCTTCCCTTACGAGCTCTGCCGTGTGCCCAAATAGTGGTTTTCCCCCACATATGGGGTATTGGCGTACTCAGGAGAAATTGCATAACAACCTTATCTGTCCATTTTCTCCTTTTACCCTTGTGAAAATAAAAAAAAAGTTTGTAAAAGATCATTTTTGTGGCTAAAAAGTAAAATATTCATTTTTTCCTTCCACTTGCTTTAGTTACTGTGAAGCACCTGAAGGGTTAATAAACTTCTTGAATGTGGTTTTGAGTACCTTGAGGGGTGCAGTTTTTAGAATGGTGTCACTTTTGGGTATTTTCTGCCATATAGACCCCTCAAAGTGACTTCAAATGTGAGGTGGTCCCTAAAAAAATGGCTTTGTAAATTTTGTTGTAAAAATGAGAAATCGCTGGTCAACTTTTAACCCTTATAACTTCCTAACAAAAAAAAATTTTGTTCCAAAATTGTGCTGATGTAAAGTAGACATGTGGGAAATGTTATTTCTTAACTATTTTGTGTGATGTATTTCTCTGTTTTAAGGGAATAAAAATTCAAAGTTTGAAAATTGCAAAATTTTAAAAATTTTCGCCATATTTGCGTTTTTTTCAAAAATAAACGCAAGTTATATCGAAGAAATTTTACCACTAACATGAAGTACAATATGTCACGAGAAAACAATCTCAGAATCGCGAAGATCCGTTGAAGCGTTCCAGAGTCATAACCTCATAAAGAGACAGTGGTCAGAATTGTAAAAATTGGCCCGGTCATTAACGTGCAAACCACCCTTGGGGGTGAAGGGGTTAATGTCCTGGTGGAGGAAAGAAGGAGGTTGTCACTCAGGATTTTATGGTACATGGCTCCATCCATTCTCCCATTGATGTGGTGAAGTAGTCCTGTGCCCTTAACAGAGAAACACCCCCAAAACATAATGTTTCCACCTCCATGCTTTAAAGTGGGGACGGTGTTCTTTGGGTCATAGGCAGCATTTCTCTTCCTCCAAAGACGGCTAGTTGAAAGGGAACCTGTTACCACTTTTCTGTCCTACCAGCTAAAAATGTCATTTTATTCAGTGTCAGCTATGCATTCCCTAGTTATGTAACCCCCTGACTCCATGTATCACCCATAAATCCTTTTTTATTTCTGCTGTGATGTATGCTAATAGGGTCAGTCCGATCCGATGGAGGTGGCTTCGGTTCACTCACTCCACCCCTGTCCTCGTCTGCTGTACGCAGTCCTTGATGTGAACAATGCAGATAGCTGTGAGATATCGAGCCTGCGTAGTCAAACAGTTTCTCGCAAGTGCGCAGTATGCTTCGCCAAACTGCGGGCAAAGCCGAAAAGCAGAAGGGCGTAAATCTCTCTAGCCTCCTTCCTGTAACTGGCACTAGAGTTCAAGTCCTTGTACTCTCTGAAGAGGCAATTTGCAAATTTAACTAGTGTATTATTTGTTTTATATCTGTTTTAAAGGGTTATTTCCCAAATCACAATGTAGTCTTATAATAATGTACACATATATTTATGCATGTGTGCCAAGATTACTGATTTTAAATCTGTTCAGTTTCACACATATTAAACCCTAAATAAGACTCTCCACGCTCAATGTACCCTCCAGGTGCCATTGAAACCCTATAACAGTAGTTCAAACACATGGTTGATTATGCACAGTGCAGTCTTTCTGAGCTGGTACCCTGCCACCATAGCTCTACTCTAGGATGCAAGTTCTACTATGAGGGAGGAAGTTATGAACAATGGCAGAGTCTTGTTCATTACAGTGCAGAGAGCTCGTATCAGGAAGCAGTGATGCCTGAATACTGATAACTAAGAGAAGCAGAATGGGGCTGTAGATATAGAACTGAAAAGATACACACGTGGTCAAAATTGTTGGTACCCCTCGTTTAATGACAGAAAAACCCACAATAGTCACAGAAATTTGAATCTGACAAAAGTAATAATAAATCAAAAATCTATGAAAATGAACAAATGAAAGTCAGACACTGCTTTTCAACCATGCTTCCACAGAATTTAAAAAAAAAATAAAACTCATGAAATAGGCCTGAACAGAAATGATGGTACCCTTAACTTAATATTTTGTTGCACAACCTTTTGAGGCAGTCACTGCAATCAAATGATTCCTGTAACTGTCAATGAGACTTCTCACCTCTCGACAGGTATTTTTGTCCACTCCTCAAGAGCAAACTGCTCCAGTTGTCTCGTGTTTGAAGGTTGCCTTTTCCAGACGGCATGTTTCAGCTCTTTCCAAAGATGCTCAACAGGATTTAAGTCAGGTCTCATAGAAGGCCACTTCAGAATAGTCCAATGTTTTCCTCTTCGCCATTCTTGGGTGTTTTTAGCTGTGTGTTTTGGGTCATTATCCTGTTGCAAGAACCATGACCTGCGACTGAGGCCAAGCTTTCTGACACTGGGCAGCACATTTCTCTCTAGAATCTCTTGATAGTCTTGAGATTTCATTGTACCCTGCACAGATTCTAGACACCCTGTGCTAGATACAGCAAAGCAGCCCCAGAACATAACAGGGCCCCTTCCATGTTTCACAGTAGGGACAGTGTTCTTTTCGTGATATGCTTCATTTTTCCATCTGTGAACATAGAGCTGATGTGCCTTGCCAAAAAGTTCCATTTTTGTCTCATCTGTCCATAGGACATTCTCCTAGAAGCTTTGTGGCTTGTCAACATGTAGTTTGTCAAATTCCAGTCTGGCTTTTTTATGATTTTTTTTCAACAATGGTGTCCTCCTTGGTCGTCTCCCATGAGGTCCACTTTGGCTCATACAAAGACGGATGGTTCAATCTGACACTGATGTTCCTTGAGCTTGAAGTTCACCTTTAATCTGTTTAGAAGTTTTTCTGGGCTCTTTTGTTACCATTCGTATTATCCGTCTATTTGATTTGTTATCAATTTTCCTCCTGCGGCCATGTCCTGTGAGATTGGATACAGTACCATGGAGCTTAAATTTCTGAATAATATGTGCAACTGTAGTCACAGGAACATCAAGCTGCTTGGAAATGGTCTTATAACTTTTACCTTTAACATGTTTGTCTATAATTTTCTTTCTAATCTCCTGAGACAAGTCTTTCCTTTGCTTCCTCTGGGTCTATGTTGAGTGTGATACACACCATGTCACCAAACAGCACAGTGAGTATCTGTAGCCCTCTATAAAGGCCCACTCACGGATTCCAAGAGTGTACAGTCATGGCCAAAAGTTTTGAGAATGACACAAATATTAATTTTTACAAAGTCTACTGCTTCACTTTTTCTAATGGCAATTTGCATATACTCCAGAATGTTATGAAGAGTGATCAGCTTAACAGCAATTACTTGCAAAGTCAATATTTGGCTAGAAAATGAACTTTATCCCCCAAAACACATTTCAACATCATTGCAGCCCTGCCTTAAAAGGACCAGCTAACCTCTTTTCAGTGATTGCTCCATTAACACAGGTGTGGGTGTTGATGAGGACATGGCTGGAGATCAATCTGTCATGATGAAGTAAGAATGACACCACTGGACACTTTAAAAGGAGGCTGGTGCTTGGCATCATTGTTTCTCTTCTGTTAACCATGGTTATCTCTAAAGAAACACGTACAGTCATCATTGCAATGCACAAAAATGGCCTAACAGGGAAGAGTATCGCAGCTAGAAAGATTGCACCTCAGTCAACAATCTATTGCATCATCAAGAACTTCAAGGAGAGAGGTTCCATTGTTGCCAAAAAGGTTTCAGGGCGCCCAAGAAAGACCAGCAAGCACCAGGACCGTCTCTTAAAAGTGTTTCAGCTGCGGGATCGGGCTACCAGCAGTGCAGAGCTTGCTCAGGAATGGCAGCAGGCAGGTGTGGGTGCATCTGCACGCACTGTGAGGCGGAGACTTTTGGAGCAAGGCCTGGTCTCAAGGAGGGCAGCAAAGAAGCCACTTCTCTCCAGAAAAAACATCATGGACAGACTGATATTCTGCAAAAGGTACAGGCAGTGGACTGCTGAGGACTGGGTAAAGTTATTTTCTCTGATGAATCCCCTTTTCGATTGGTTGGGACATCAGGAAAACGCCTCATTGGGAGAAGACAAGGTGAGCGCTACCACCAGTCTTGTCTCATGCCAACTGTTAAGCATCCTGAAACTATTCATGTGTGGGGTTGCTTCTCAGCCAAGGGAATCGGCTCTCTCACAGTCTTGCCTAAAAACACAGCCATTAATAAAGAATGGTACCAGAATGTCCTCAAAGAGCAACTTCTCCCAATGTCAGGAATTGAACCCAGTACCTCTTGTTCACCGGCCAGCAGCTCTACCATCTGAGCTATTCTGCTGGCTGCAAGGTTCCTTGCTGAACCCAGATACCATTGACTGTTCTTCCTGATCGGCTCCACCCAGTGCTCTCTTGATTGGCCTCTGATTGCCAATTACACACCCTATATAAACCTGGCCCTGTGGGTGTGTCATTGCGAGATTATTGTGCTCTTAGCCTCTAGTCAAGCGTTTCCTGCTGTTCCTGCTGCTACCAATACCGCTCTCCTGTGAACTGACCTCGGCCTGCCCTTCTGACTACGCTCTCCGCCTGATCCATTGCTACCAATACCGCTCTCCTATGAACTGACCTCGGCCTGCCCTTCTGACTACGCTCTCCGCCTGATCCATTGCTACCAACATCGCTCTCCTGTGAACTGACCTCGGCCTGCCCTTCTGACTACGCTCTCCGCCTGATCCAGTGCTACTATTAACGCCTTTCCAGTGTACCGTCCCGGCTATCTCTGACCACGTTACCTGTCTCTGCTTCCCCTAGTGTTTGCAGTAACATCGGCTCCAACCCAGACGGGATCCTGACAGAATAATCTCGCGCCAAAATGGAGTCCGCTGTAAGCACCCTGAGGCAGCAAGTTACGGAACTTCAAAATTTTTGTACTATCAAGGAAAATATTCCAAGTTACAAACGGAGTTCACGGGTCTACAACAGGAAGTAATTGAGCTACAAAAACAACTTCTGGACGTGCGCAATTCAGGGTCCGAATCAAACGCGCGGCTGCCGCTGCCTGCAAAGTTCAGTGGGGATCGCCAGCAGTACCGAGGATTCCTCAATCAATGCCGCATTACTTCCAGATGCAACCTGCTCCCTTTACCAGTGAGAGGAAGAAAGTTTTTTTCATGATAAATCTCTTGACGGATGAAGCTCTTGCTTGGGCTTCACCTTATGTAGAAAAGGACTATGGCCTCCTTAATGACCTGGAAGCTTTTACCGCAGCTATGAATCAAGTTTTTGATGACCCAAACCGCTGTGCCACAGCAGAAACCAAATTACATAATTTGCGCCAAGGACGTCGCTCTGTTGCGGAATATACATCGGAGTTCCGTCGCTGGGTGGCCGACACCACCTGGAATTCAGCGGCCCAGAGAAGTCAATTTCGACGAGGGTTATCAGAACCAGTGAAAGACGAGCTTGCCAGGGTTGAGACCCCTGACCAGTTGGAGGACTTTATTCAACTGTGTATCCGGATAGACCAGAGACTTACTGAAAGGAGAAAGGAGAGACTGCGAGCACTTGGGAATAGCCCTGGCTACTCATTTTCAGCATCAGACCACCAAGAAAAGAAACAAGGCGTGTCTGAACCGATGCAGATCGACGTCATCCGAAGACCACTCTCTGCACAGGAGAAGGAGAGGCGACGTGCAGAACATCTCTGCCTCTATTGTGGGGATCCTGGACACTATGCCATCAACTGTCCTAATAAAAGGACTATAGCCTTTACCAACAACAGGTCTGCCAGCAATGTGGACCTTTCTCAGCAGTCGGATTCCATCATGCAGACTATCTCATCAGTAACACCAGAAACAGACAAAATACATACTACATCATCTCATTTTGTAATCCCCATTCAGGTTGTAATGGGCACCCAAAAAATACAATGCTCTGCCCTGTTGGATTCGGGAGCAGGAGGAAATTTTATGGACTTAAAATTTACACATGATAACAATATTTCCAGTAGGACCAAATCCACACCAATTGAAATGGAAACTGTGGATGGATCACCCTTGTCTTCTGGACCTGTCACGCATGAGACAATCAAACTTGAGATTTGTATCGAACCGGATCATTATGAAGCTGTCAGTTTCCACCTTATTTCATCTCCGAAATTTCCGGTTATCCTAGGGATCCCCTGGTTTTCAGTCCATAACCCTTCTATCAACTGAGCATCAAGGACCATCACCTTTCCATCTGACTACTGCAAGAATAATTGTCATAAGGAACCCCCTGTTCTCCAACAAGTCCAAATCTCTGAGATTTCGCATGAGAAGGAAGAGAAACTACCACCTCAATATCAGCAGTTCTCTGATGTCTGCAGTAAGAAGAAAGAAGATCAATTACCTCCTCACCGTCCTTACGCCTGTCCCATTGAATTGCTGCCAGGAACAACCATTCCATTTGGGCGGATTTACAATCTTTCTGAACCTGAATTGAAGGTATTAAGAGAGTTCCTGGATGAAAATTTAGAGAAAGGCTTTATTCGACCTTCCACATCTCCAGCTGGGGCACCCCTGTTCTTTGTTGAAAAAAAAGACTCCACTCTGCAGCCATGTATTGACTACAGAGAGATTAATAATATCACCGTCAAGAATCGCTACCCACTACCCTTGATTCCTGAACTATTCGAGAGACTCCGTTCTGCGAAAACTTTACGAAGCTGGATCTTAGAGGGGCTTACAACCTCATACTGATTCGCCCAGGAGATGAGTGGAAGACCGCCTTCAGAACGAGATATGGACATTTTGAATCTCTGGTTATGCCCTTTGGCCTTAGCAATGCCCCAGCCACCTTTCAACATTTTATTAATGATGTATTTCGAGATTTCTTGGATCAATTCGTTGTGGCTTATCTCGATGACATTCTTATATTTTCAGACACCTTGAAGAGCATCGCAGGCACGTCCAGTTAGTCTTGGAACGACTACAGGAGAACCATCTTTACATTAAACTTGAAAAATGTGAGTTTGAACAAACCAGTATCCAATTTCTGGGATATATCATCTCCCCAGAAGGTCTGAGCATGGATCCCAGCAAAATCAATGCTGTAGTGGACTGGCCTGTTCCAAGAAATTTAAAAGACGTCCAGCGTTTCATAGGATTTGCAAATTTTTACCGAAAATTTATAAAGAACTTTTCACGGATTATACTACCAATTACCACACTAACAAAAAAGACCAAAGCATTTTTCTGGTCTCCGGAGGCACAGGAGGCTTTTGACAAGTTGAAAACTCTATTTACGTCTGCTCCATTGTTAGTACACCCAAATCCTGAATTGCCATTTACTGTCGAAGTGGACACCTCGGACTCTGCAGTGGGAGCCATTCTGTCTCAGCGAGTTGGTGACAAAATGCAACTTCACCCATGTGCGTTTCTTTCCCACACCATGTCACCTGCAGAAAAAAACTACGACATCGGTAATAAAGAACTGTTAGCCATTAAAGTTGCCTTCTCCGAGTGGAGACATCTTCTGGAAGGCGCTAATCACCCTGTGACTGTCCTCACGGACCACAAGAATCTTGAATTCCTCCGTACAGCAAAAAGATTGTCTGCAAGACAAGCACGATGGGCCTTATTTTTCTCAAGATTCAATTTTATAATTTCTTACCGGCCTGGTTCAAGAAATGGCAAGGCTGATGCCCTGTCCAGGATGTGTTCGGAACCTCAGGAGAGGTCTAGTAATGACGATACAATTCTAGGCCCTAAAAATTTTTGGGGAATATTGCACTCTAAAGGACTATGTAATAGAATTAAAGATGGATACCAAGAGGACTCTTTCCTTAACCATCCTTCGGAAGACTTCGATCTTTCATTCAAAGAGGGGTTTTGGATGCAGAAACACAAAATATATGTACCTGAATCTTCTCGCCTTGAAGTCCTCAAAAGTGTCCATGATTCTAAACTGGCAGGACATCCTGGAGTTGCAAAAACATAAGACTTACTACTTCGTTTCTTTTGGTGGCCTAATTGTAGGAAGGACGTGAGGAAATATGTTTCAACCTGTTTAACATGCGCACGAAACAAGACCCCACGATCGTCTCCTCTAGGACTCCTGCAACCACTCCCAGTTCCATCCAGGCCTTGGGGATCTATTTCCATGGATTTTATTGTGGAACTACCCCCTTCCAAACAGATGACCGTCATCCTTGTCATAGTGGACCGACTCACAAAAATGGCCCACTTTATTCCAACTGAAGGAGTTCCTACTGCTGAAAAAACTGCAGAACTGATGATCAAAGAGAGTCAGTTCAGGATTCCTACAGGTGGTCGACAGAGGCGTTCAGTTTACGTCAAAATTTTGGAAGAGTTTCTGTACAGCCTTGGGAGTCACGGTGAATCTTTCTACCGCTTTCCATCCTCAGTCCAATGGCCAAACGGAGAGAACGAACCAGACTTTTGAGCAATACCTCCGTTGCTTCATTTCCTATCTTCAGGATGACTGGGTGGACTATTTACCAACAGCAGAGTTTGCCTACAACAACTCCATGCATAGCGCTAAATCTCAAACCCCATTTTTTGCTAACTATGGATTACATCCAGTATTTATCCCTAATCTGCCAGTGAACACTCCCATTCCTGCTGTTAATGACAGGCTTGCAAAATTACAGGAATCCCAGAAGGAACTATCAGAGATGTTACTCAAGACCCAGGAAGAATATAAGGAAGCAGCAGATAAACATCGGAGAGTGCCCCCTGCTCTTCAGGTTGGAGACAAAGTTTGGCTGTCCACTAAAAATCTAAAGACACATGTAACATCCTCCAAATTTGGTCAAAAATTCATTGGACCTTTTCAAATTTCTGCAAAAATTATCCAGGTTGCTTTTCGTTTAAAACTTCCCAACAATCTAAAGATTCATCCAGTATTTCACATATCCTTGCTCAAACCCTTTTGTGAAAACCCGTTTCCAGGAAGAATTCAGCCACCTCCTCCACCAGAAAGGATCCGTGGTGAAGAAGAATACTGTACATTGTGGATAAGATTCTGGACTCCCGAAAATTCAAAGGTAAACTGCAGTATCTGGTGCAGTGGAAGGGTTATGGACCAGAGGAAAATTCATGGGAACCAAAGGACAACGTCCATGCTCCTAGACTGACAAGAGCCTTTCATCAGAGGTACCCAGATAAGCCATCTCCTGAGATGTCCAGAGGCCATCCTGGAAGGAGGGGAGTACTGTCAGGAATTGAACCCAGTACCTCTCGTTCACCGGCCAGCAGTTCTACCATCTGAGCTATTCTGCTGGCTGCAAGGTTCCTTGCTGAACCCAGATACCATTGACTGTTCTTCCTGATCGGCTCCACCCAGTGCTCTCTTGATTGGCCTCTGATTGCCAATTACACACCCTATATAAACCTGGCCCTGTGGGTGTGTCATTGCGAGATTATTGTGCTCTTAGCCTCTAGTCAAGCGTTTCCTGCTGTTCCTGCTGCTACCAATACCGCTCTCCTGTGAACTGACCTCGGCCTGCCCTTCTGACTACGCTCTCCGCCTGATCCATTGCTACCAATACCGCTCTCCTGTGAACTGACCTCGGCCTGCCCTTCTGACTACGCTCTCCGCCTGATCCATTGCTACCAACATCGCTCTCCTGTGAACTGACCTCGGCCTGCCCTTCTGACTATGCTCTCCGCCTGATCCAGTGCTACTATTAACGCCTTTCCAGTGTACCGTCCCCGCTATCTCTGACCACGTTACCTGTCTCTGCTTCCCCTAGTGTTTGCAGTAACATCGGCTCCAACCCAGACGGGATCCTGACACCCAACCCTCCAAGAGCAGTTTGGAGATCAACAATGCCTTTTCCAGCATGATGGAGCACCTTGCCATAAAGCAAAGGTGATAACTAAATGGCTCAGGAACAAAACATAGAGATTTTGGGTCCATGGCCTGGAAACTCCCCAGATCTTAATCCCATTGAGAACTTGTGGTCAATCATCAAGAGACAGGTGGACAAACAAAAACCTAAAAATTCTGACAAAATGAAAGCATTGATTGTGCAAGAATGGACTGCTATCAGTCAGGATTTGGTCCAGAAGTTGATTGAGAGCATGCCAGGGAGAATTGCAGAGGTCCTGAAGAAGAAGGGTCAACACTGCAAATATTGACTTGCTGCATTAACTCATTCTAACTGTCAATATAAGCTTTTGTTACTCATATGTTTGCAATTATTATATTTCTGTCTGTGATAAAAACATCTGTCAAACACACATAAAAACCAGAGGGCAGCAGATCATGTGAAAATATAATATTTGTGTCATTCTCAAAACTTTTGGCCATGACTGTAGACACCTACGATGCCAATTAGTGGAAACACCTTGTTTTAACATGTCCCTTTTGTCACATTATTTTCAGTAGTACCATCATTTCTGTCCAGGCCTATTTCATGAGTTTTATTTTTTTTTAAATTCTGTGGAAGCATGGTTGAAAAGCAAAGTCTGACTTTCATTTGTTTATTTTCATATATTTTTGATTTATTATTACTTTAGTCAGGTTCTAGTTATTTCTGTGACCATTGTGGGTTTTTCAGTCATTAAACAATTTTGACCACGTGTATATATAGGGTGCAAAAGGTTGCTGAAATGAGTGATGTACTGCAGGATACGGCTCTGAATAGAGGGGTTGAGAGGTTATACTGTAGTATGGGGCTCTGTTGTGAATACTTTGGAGGCGACTTCTGAGCTGGGGCTCCCTCTGGTGGTTGCTGAGGGTAATGAACTAATTACTGAATGGACTTCAGCTGGCTCTGAATGGTATGATATAAGTGACCTGAGTTCCCATCAGCCTTGCCGGTAATCAATTGTTCCTCCTGGTCTTCCTTGGAGCACAGCTTGCTTTCCTGCTCTCATTCAGACAAGTGTTTTTTTTTTTTTCCTCTGTTGGATTTTCACTGCTGGTTTGCTGCTTGCAGTGGACTACAGCCTGGTCCCCTTTTGGGGTCTGGCGCTGCAATTGTGCTCATTTTGTGTTTGCACTTTTGCTTTGTTCCTTTGTCACTTTTTATTTGCTGAATTGTTGTGAGTTACACCAGAGATCTGATTTAGGTGGTAGAGATCGTGTGATCTCAGGTTTTTTGTTAAACAGAAGTGTTGGTATTTTTGTCAGGGTTTTTTGGGGTTGCAGTCAGAATTCTTTCCTATACTTTTCTATCTAAGTTTGCTCATTCTATTTTCTGTCTGTGTCCGTGTTTTCTTCTTGTCTAACCGCCATTACATGTTTGGGGGCTTCCTATTTTCTTTGGGGATCTGCTCTGGGGCAGATAGCTTTCATCTTTCTGCCTTTAGGCGTAGTTATCTCTCCGGCTGTGACGAGGCGTCTAGGATCACCGAAGGTACGCTCCACGGCTACTTTTAGTGTGGCGGTTAGTTTAGTGTACTGCAGTCCAATAGTTTCTAGCCTCTCTGGTGTATTACTACTTTGGCTATTTTTTGCAATTTCTCCTCAGCTACCGAAACATAACAGGGCTCTGTTTATAGAGGCTGAGATTAGTTGAGCTGGGTTTGTTGCTTGCTGCTGAGAGACCAGTAATGTGAAACTGGAAATGCCACTCTGTTAATGCATATGACAAAGGCCATTTGCATCACTAGAGCGCTATTTGAAGTTTAAGAAAACTGATCTGTCAGCAGCAGGCATTGTGAAGAAGTTGTAGTGCAGCAGAGTTGGTGCAGTGTGACAGACAGGCAGTGACCACAGGAAATTTCAAAGCAAAGTCTCTTTCATGTTCGGCGTACTCACAAATGGAAACAAAACGTATCCTCCGGATTGCAGCCGGAAAACAAGACAGTCCGTATCCAAGACCAGTTGCCATGGGCAACTGCAACAGTGTGTCATGCTAAGGAGTGCCAGGCCTTTTTGGCTCCGTGTTACTTCACACAGGATGAAGTTTTGGAGGGCCTCCTGCTCTGCAAGTTTGCAAACCAAGACTGACACACCCAATCCTCTGCTGCAGTGTTTTTAAAGTGGAATCTGTGGCCATGAGCCACTTGTAAAACCCGGCCTGGAGGAAGCGGACCGCACCACTATCATCCTGGAGTCCACTTCAAAAATAAAAGCTCTTAATGGGTTTTCCTGAACATTGCCTTGGCCAAATAGCTTGACCAGGTCCACACTTACTTATATTTTTCCTCGTGACTCACATGCATCCTGCTGTGAATACAAGGCACTCCAGCGGGTCTAAGAGGACTCTGTCTGCATCCTGGAGGACACATAGCAACCCTCTCATATAACACATGTCACTGGTTCACAAAGTGCAGTACAGTAGAGCTGCGCTAGAACCAGCTACAGGTAGCAATGATGTAAAACCCCTCAGTAGCTATTCTGATGTAAACGGCAGAAGACAAAATCAAAAGGCAGAGAAAACAGTGATTTTATAAAAACTGCAGCAAGCATCCCAGTAAGTAACACAAAAGTATCCCCCCCTCCTTGGATTTTTACCTATTCTGTTATATTACAACCTATATTTAAATAATTTTGTAAATCTATTTGTGTGTTATGCATCAGCACTGATTAGTTTAAGTTGGTGAACTGAAGAGAGAAAAATACAGGCATTAGGCATATATTAAATTTATGGGATCAAATAACTAAAAATTGGCATGTTCATATGTATTCACCCTTTTGCTAGTAAGCCACTAAAAATTTCTGGTGCAAGCAATTACCTTCACAAGTCACATGCTTAGTGAAAGGAAATCCACCTGTGTGCAATCTAGGTGTCACATGGTTTATAAGAATATACACCCTTTCTGAAAGGCTACAGAGGCTGCAACACCTTTAAGCGAGAGGTATCACTAACCAAACAACACCATGAAGACCAAGGAGATCTCTAAACAAGTCAGGAACAATATTGTTGAAAAGTATAAGTCAGGGTTTGGTTGTAGAAATATATACCAATCTGATGATTCCCTGGAGAACCATCAAATCCATTATCATTAAATGGAAAGAATATGGTACCACAACAAACTATCGAAGAAAGGACTGCCAAGCAAAACTCTCATCCCGAGCAAGGAGAGCACTGAACAGACAGGCAGCATAGGGACTAAAGGTAACTTTGAAGGAGTTGCAGAGTTGCCGATACTGGAGTATTTGTCCATATGACCACAATAAGCTGTACACTCCATAGAGGTAACCTTCATGGAAGAGTGGGCAGAAAAAATCCTTTACTTACACACAAAAATTGTAAGGCTTGTTTTGAGTTGCCAAAAGATGTGTGGGAGACTGCTCATATGTATGGAGGAAGATGCTGTAGATAGATGAGACCAAAATTAAACTTTTTTGGCCACCAAGGTAAACGCTAATGTAAAGTGCTGCAGAGCTGTAGTCATGACCGAGCTTCTATCCAATTTCACTCTGGCACTTTACAGGCTGCCCCTAGCAACCCACATCTAAACTTGATCTTTACTGTGCACTTCACGAACTCATCCTAACTCATGCACTACCAGGAAGTTCCCCTTTTTATTAACGTTAGTTCCCACTCACTGAGCTAGTTCTATCATTAACTAATCCCTATACTTTCTTACCCTGTGAACTGAGCCTATTATTCTTATCCTATGTCCTATACTTCTGCTAAACCATGTACTTACTTTACTTGACTTATAAAATTTACACTACCATACTTCATTGCATAAGATACACATCACTATTACAGATAATTAAAATTTGCATAAAACATATAAAAACTAATAGTCTCCTCTCTACAGGGTAAAGTAGTCCATTGCCAGTAAGTGCACTGACCGCAGAATAAAAGAGCTCAAGTTCTTGAGCCTTTAGGCCAACATAACAAACGCCCAACAGTCCTTGGGTGCATATCATGTCCTTCTACTGCGCAAGACTTTAAGTAGGCATTCCTCTTGGTCAGAATCGCAGACCAATGTCCATCTGAGTCCATGTGTCAGAAAAATAATGGCCTTTAGGCCCACACAACAACAGTTGCCTGACAGTCCATGGGCATAGTCCAGTTTTTTAATGGGTCTGCATGACCCTAGTCTCACCAATTTGTAGACCCTGACACAGCATGTCCAAGTTCCTTGTAATCACAGGTCCATTAGCAAACACATCAAGAGCTCCAGCAGTCCAGGAGCACAGTTCAAACAGTGCCTTATCAGTCCTTTAAGACAAGGGTACAGTTCACACAGTCGTGACCTGGCTCGAACCTTCTGGTCATCCGTTTCCGCCACTCCCCCTTTTGTGAACAACAGTCCCTTTAAGTTGCATAGTCCATAAAGGTAGAAAGAATTTAAGACCCTTAGTGAATCATAATCCCTCAATCCAGCAGGGTCTGCAGAGCTGGCATCAAAACCTGGCACACCCGGGCAGGTTCCAGGGCCCTGGATAAGCATGGGCCCCCACTCACCATGGGGGACATTGGCATGCTCTAGGGCTCGTGAGACGGGGGAGCCCAGTGCCAGCACTGCCACCGGAGCCCCCCTCAAATACTCACCTCTCCTTGTTCCACACTGCTCTGGTTTCTTCAGCGTCTTTTGACTCTCTGTGACGTCTCAGGGCAGATTGCATGATGACGTCACTACAGCGCACTCTGCGCTGTGCATTGCAGAGTCAGAAGACAATTAGGTGACCGCAGCAGTGGCAATATATCGGTCTATTATACTGCATGGAGCAATATATGGGGCCATTATACTGTATAAAGCATTATATGTGGCCATTATACTGTATAAAGCATTATATGTGGCCAGGGACGGCTCCAGGTTTTCATGGGCTCTGGTCGAAAACGTCTCAATGGGCCCCTTTAACACATGCGATTCATGATGCACATTTAAGAAAAATAGATATAGTACAATGCCAAAGATTTAACTTACTTTTTACATTACATGAGTGATATCAGAATGTGATGACGGGCACCAAACTCCTTTATGGACCCCCACTTCCGCTGTGGGTCATAAGTAATGGCCTTCCTTCGGGACACCAACTGTTGGAACCTTGCGGCTAGTGGGCCTGACAACATGTCTGCACCCCTGGTCCTGGCTCACCTCCTCTTCTCTTCTGACCAATCCAGGCCCTCAGGTTGCTCACTAGTCACTGGATCTGAGCTCTTCCATCCTCAGCTCTCAAGAACCCCAGCGGTGAAAGCAATGACCTGGATTCGGGCCTTGATGGCTCCATGAAGTCAGCTTGTTCTGGACCGCAAGCTCTTGCCCCCTCTGTTGCCTGTCTGACCTGCTCCAGACCTTCCACTCGCAAACTTAGAAACCTCACTTATCTCTGCCATTATCTCACCCTGTTGCTCTTTCGACGATTCACTGCCAATGAATGGCGTAGTCTCTTTCGGCTTCTGGGGCTCGTCATGGTTCTGCCCCTTCCTGGGTGAAGCCACTTCAGGCTCACCTGCCCTTTTTCTGGCAGTCTCCACCCATTCTCCATTGACCTGCTGCAATGGGCATGGTTTCTTTTTCTTCCGCTGCACTCATTGTGGAAGGGCACTGCTCACTACGAGTCAGCCTCTCTGGACAAACCTTTTGTTAAGCTGGACAGATTTTTGTGCAGTTTCTCTTCTTGTGTGCCCATAATGGACTGATCCATCTTGACATTTCTCGTCGCTCACCGCAATCTTGTCGCCAGTGTTCAGCGCCATCTTTGTTTTCACTGGATCCTTCCCCACATCTGTCAAGTTTTCTTGATGCATGGATTGATCCTGCCGACTATCCCAAATGTAAAATGCTGCAGAGTGGTAGTAATGACCGAGCTTCTGTCCAATTTTGCTCAGGCACTTTAGAGACAAACAGTGTTCCAGTCCCAATGTGCTAAAGGTTGTGGGGTGCATCACACTCACTTGTAGACCATAAGCCTCCGCTGCCTCCAGGCTTCCGTCTTCAGGAGCTGCCACACACAATTCAGGGGACACCAAGTTCTTTACAACAGACAAATGTTTACTAGTCAGTTCAAGTTCATTAGGTGGTGACAGGTGGGATAGGGCACATCAATTCACATTTTCTTCCTCCTTAGTACAACTTCTCTTCAGTCCCGTCACTGACTCTGTCAGTGTCAGGGATTTCACGATCACCTCGGCAGTGCACCAAGGACCGGTCATCACCTTCCTCTATGCCGGTCTCTGTCCATCTTCCACTGTATGCCACAGGACACAATGTGTCTGGCAACCCCTACGCCAGATTTTGGGCTCTGGATGTGGCAGTAGTGACCGCACAGGATCCCAGTAATGCCTCCCAATGCCTGGAACAAGCAACACATGCGGCCCATAACAATCCACTGCACCTAAACTTGACCTTTACTGTGGACTTCACTAACTCCTCCTAACTCCTGCACTACCAGGAAGTGCCCACCCTCTTTTCATTAACACTAATACTTTCCACCCTCTTGTCTAATTTTATCATTAACTACTGCCTATACTTTCCTATCATGTGGACTGAGCCTATTATCCTTATCCTATGACCTATGCTGCTGCTAAACCTCTTACTATTTAAACCGTACTTATACTATGCTAAAGCTAACCCTACTGTTACCTTGCACTATACGCTACTCACATTATACCTTCAAACTTTACATGACTTATATATTGTACATTACCATACTACATTGTATAAGTCACACATCACTATTTGATATAATATTGCATGACGCTTTACACAGTTGTTGTCTTCAGGGGGAGGAACAGGGTAAGAAAGTCCACATCCCTACACTATATCTGACACCAAACCAACACAGCTCAACACCCCAAGAACACCAAGAGCTGTTTTTTGGCAGGAGAATAGGGAAAATGGACTGAGTCAAGGGGAAGATGGATTATGCAAAATACAGGAATATTCATGCGCTAAACCTGTTTCAGTCTGTCTTTGATTTGAGACTAGGATGAAGGTTCACCTTCCAACAAGACAATGACTCAAAGCATACTGCTAAAGCAACACTTGAATGGTTTAAGGGTAAATGTGTAAATGCTTTGGAGTGGCCTAGTCAAAGCCCAGACCTTAATCCAAATGAGAATCTGTGGTCAGACTTGAAGATTGCTGTTCACCAGAGGAAACCATCTAATTTGAAGGAGCAAGCGCAGTCTTGCCTTGAGGAATGGGCAAAAATCCCAGTTGAAAGATGTGGAAAGCTCATAGAGACTTATTCAAAGCGCCTTGCAGCTGTAATTGCTGCAAAAGGAGACTTTACAAAGTACTGACTTTAGGGGGTGAATAGTTATGCACAATGAAGTTTTTAATTATTTTGTCCTATTTTTTGTTTGCTTCACAATAAAAAGAAAACCAAATGTTCACAGTTGTAGGCATGTTCTTTACATGAACAAATGCAAACCCTAAACAAAACAGTGAAATTCCAGGCTGTGAGGTAGCAGAACACAAAAAATGCCAGGGTGGTGTGTGTGTGTGTGTTTTGTGTGTGTGTTTGTGTGAATACTTTTGCAAGCCACTGCATATCATGCTGCTCTCAGATGGGCTAGCAAAACCTGATGACAGATTCTCTATAATAGTTGTTTGCTTTAAACAATTTGTATATTCTTGAAGAAGGAAACGAATCGATTCTGAAACGCGTTTCACTATAATAATAAAATCCATCATCTACCATTAATTACAATAGCTATATGACACATTGACAGTGCTCATGTTGATTCCTGCATTTTTTCTGCTGAATACTCAGCCCTTATTTGCGATAGACTCTCATTGGGTTTTTCCTGGACCACAACTTGAGCAGCAGCCAGTGTGATTCCCAGAAACCTTTTTCTACTTTCATCAGTGATGTGGTTGTAGTTTCCACAACCTGATTTGTTGAGCGTATTTCTGTTTATTTCCAGTAGAGTTGATTTTAATAGACACTGTCACCATGGAGTACTTTTCTTTTTTAAAAATGATGACAATGGGAAAAATAAAAAAAGTTATGACTCTTAACATAACAGTATGAAAAAAAAACGAAAGCACAAAAACTAAAAACATCTTGAAAGGATTAAGGAGAGAACCAATGGATGTCCTCAATTACTACTGAAGGACTTTGTGGTGCTTTGTCTGTATCAGTCCATAATAAATCTCCCAGATTGAATGGACATTCAATTAAATTTTATTTGCATCCCTAAAATCTTGTTAAAAGAATTCTAGAATGTTTTACGGTATTATAAATTGAGGTTAATGTCACCAGACTAAAGCAGAAAAGCTGAATTATTAATGATATTAAAACCAGGGTAGGATGCAACAAACGTGCAATCATACAAACCATTGTCAATGATAAATATAGACATAAAAATATTGTCTTAATTATCAAGAATAAGACTTTTGAAAGTCATTCTTATTTTTATGTAAGGGCAATCAAACTGGTTTTATAGCCACTAAATCAACATCAATCAATATTGAACTTGAAGCTGTACCCAGACAATTTTGGAAAATGATTTATGGCGACTTAAGGTTCAGTCAAGCCAAATTGATACGGTAAAGTGTGAATTTTTATGGTGTCTATTAAAAATTACATAGCTTGGTGATTAATTTGTATGTAGGGTAAAGCTGTTAAATGAAGATACAACAGCACAAATATACAGTCATGGCCAAAAGTCTTGTCCCCTTTGAAATTGTTCCAGAAAATGAAGTATTTCTCCCAGAAAATTATTGCAATTACATGTTTTGTTATACACATTTTTTTTTCCTTTTTGTGTATTGGAACAACACAAAAAAAACTTAAAAAATGGCAAATTGGAGCACAGTGGCTCAGTGGTTCGCACTGCAACTTTTGGTGCGCTGAGGTCCTGGGTTCAAATCCCACCAAGGACAACATCTGAGAGGAATTTGCATGTTCTCCCCATGTTTGTGTGGGTTTCCTCTGGGTACTCCGGTTTCCTACCACACCCCAAAGATATACTGATAAGGAAGCTAGATTGTGAGCTCCAATGGGGAAAGTGCCGATAATGTCTGTAAAGAGCTGTGGAATTAATGGTGCTATATAAGTGAGTAAAATAAAAATAAATAAATAATTTCACACAACTCCAGAAATGGGCAGAACAAAATTGTTAGCACCTTTCCAAAATTGTGAGTAAACAACTTTCTTTCAAGCACTTCATGCGCTCGTCCAAACTCACCTGTGGAAAAGTAACAGGTGTGAGCAATATGAAAATCACTTCTGAAACCAGATAAAAAGGGGAGAAGTTGACTCGGAAATGTATTAGTCAATGCAAAGACTTATTGAAAGGAGGACTTGAGAGGGACATCCTTTATAGGATGATCATAAATACGATGATTTGAGAATGATCTTAGGTATAATGGTTCTGTATAGTAATCTATATGATCATCAGCAGCTTATTTTCTGTTTACAAGGGGAGATGTGCTGCCGTAAACGATGATTTAATGGTCAGTATTAACGATTCAGTCAGTTGACAAACTAAAATTTAGCTTATTATTTGTCATGGCTACATTGGCCAATGATTGGACAAGAGCATTCTCATGGATTGTAAGCTTGTGAGCAGGGCCCTCTCTGTATGAATTATTGAATAATGTATTGCTATGTAACGCCTTATATAGTTTGTATGCGTGTCCCGTGATTTGAAAAGTGCTGACACTATGGAAATAAAATTATTGTTATTCTCAGAAATGTTTGTTGACCCATTATTGGCTTGCGCATAAGAGTCTTAACTCTATTTTTGAATTAATAGTTTGGTTATTGCGATTAGACGAGACTGCAAAATTTTCAGGTACATACATGGTCAAGTGGAAGTGAAAATGGGGCATATTGATGACACTGGGATACTTGGGTTCATATACTTCTGTTTGTAACACCATTGAGGTACTTAAATGGTACAGAAAATAGAACAAGCAATCAAACATTTGCAGGTTCAAGTCCCCTAAGAAGACAAAGTTTTGTTTTTAAATATAAAAATTGAAATCATCGACCTTTTCCCCTGTTAAAAATAAAGAATGGAAAAAGAATAAAATAAATAAACATATTTGGTATTCTCATGTGCATAGAAGTCTGATCTATAACTATACAGAATTAATTGATCTGTGTGGTAAATATGTTTGTGACCTTACTTGCTTAATGCTTATATAGCACTATTAATATTTACAGCGTTCATCATCACTGTCCCTATTTGGACTCACAATCTATCAGTATGTCTTTGGAGAGTGGGAGGCAACCTGAGTACCTGGAGGAAACACACACATATATGGTGAGAACATACAAACTTCTTGCAGATGTTGACTTGATAAGACTGAAACACTGAACCCAGTGCTACAACGCTAACCACTAAGTCAATGTGCTGCTTGTAAAAAGTGAAAAATTCAAAAAACAGAGCTGCGTTTTTTGGCCCCCTCACTTCGCTAAAAAAATCAAAATGTTGTAATGTATACCACGATCAATAAAAACATTGGCTGTTCACGCCCTCACTCAACTCCATCAATGTAAAAAAATCGCTACAGGTTTCGGTAAATACAAGGAAGCAAGGTTGGCGTGCACTCGGTCAGGTATTGAGGTGCTGGAGGAACAGGGTGTATACCCCAGGATCATAGACTGAGTAATTCAGCACTGAATGCTACTTATACAGTCCCAAGAGTGCCGCATAGCCACATCCACTGAAGCAACTATTGTGACAAAGACCCAGGAAGGGTAGAAACATCTTAAGTCTATGTCGCTCACCTCCCAGTACCACTGACATTTTTTGGATGTTTGCTTTACACCAAATAAAGTTTGCTGCTTTCTTCACTTCCAAGAGTGTGCATTGAATTACTCAGCCTCGGTCTCAGTAAATGGCGACACAAAGTCCATATTTTTTTTAGAAAATTCTAAATTTTTTTCATTACTGAAATAGAAAAAAAATATATGCAAATTTATATTTCTGTAATCGTACTGATCTGGAGAATCATGTTTCCAGGTAATTTTTATAGTACAATAAACACCACAGAAACAAAACTCAAAACCAATGGCATAATTGAATTTTTTCATCATTTCATCTCACTTTCTTTACTTGTTTTCAGTACATTATATTATATGGAAAAATAAATGATGTCATTCAAAACTACATCTAGTTCCTCAAATACAAGCCTTCATACGTCTATGTCAACAAAAAATTAAAAATCTTATGGCTCTTTGAAGAAGGTGAGTAAAAAAGTGATAGTGCTATCAGTAGTAGGTTTGCTTCCTTTCAAAAAATAATTTTATTATCATTCTTAGATATTTCTGCAGTCTGATCTGCCTACCAGGAAAAAAAAATATTAGAAATTTTTTTGATTGATTTCATGTCAAAGGACAAACAACCTCAAATCATTACCTTCAAATGTTTACTACCCAGTAAGTGGAGATGAGTGAACCTGAACTTAAAAGTTCAGGGTTCTTACTGGACAGTTACTGCTAAACGCTGAATACTGACTTCTCCCGGAAGTCTGATGTAAAGTTCGGAGTTCCAGACGACTGCCAAATGAAGCAGAGATGTTTCACTCTCTAGTCCCGGAACTTTGAAAACTTAAATGGACTTCTGTGTTCAGACTTCAGCACCAGACACTGGGTGTCCGGTACGAACCCCGAACTAAAGTTTGGGTTTGCTCATCTCCACCAGTAAGTCAATGAGGAATGGCAATTCCTAAAATTGAACTGTACTATATGGCATCTTAAGTTGTCCTCATTTCAAACTTGAAAAATATTGCAATTAATCATATATACGATATTGGTCAAAAGTTTGTACAGCCCTGTTCATACAATGGTTTTCCTTCATTTTATTGGAATGTACACATTGTAGATTTAGACTAAAAGCACAAACATATATAGAAACACAAACAAAATAAAGACGTGAAATAAACTAGAATATGGGTTTCACGCTAGAGTCCTCAAAGTTCCTCCTTTTACTCTGATAATAGTTTTCCACCATCTTGGGAATCTCTCATGTAGATTAGTCAGGTAGTCACCTGGAATGGCTTCCAATGAACAGGTATGTCTTATTAAAGGGAATCTATCACCTCATTTAAAGATTTTTATGTATTTTCATTAGAGTTGAGCGATACTTTCCGATATCCAAAAATATCGGATCGGAATGGTATCGCCGATATCACTAAAATATCGGCGATACCCGATACCGATACCGGAAGTCCCATGTAGGTCTATGGGAACAAAATATCGCAACTTTCGTTGTAAACACAAAATATACACACATAGAATACATATATATATATATATACATGTCATTGTGACATATATATATATACATATATGTATAGTTTATACACTTCTACATAGTAAAATAGCCTCTAATTCAATTGCCGGGTAAAGCCGGCTTCTGTGAAAAGACAGAAGCACCCGACATGAAATGACACTTGGTGTACATAGGGTTAACCATGTCTTTTCATGTCTTTTGCTATCTGATTTGCACAAACAATTACATCAGTCTATGTGTGCAAAATTTCACACCTGTAGGGGTTAATTAAAGGTGTAAATTCGTTGTAAAAAAAACGGACTTTTTTGCTACGAATTTACACCTTTAATTAACCCCTACAGGTGTGAAATTTTGCACACATAGACTGATGTAATTGTTTGTGCAAATCAGATAGCAAAGGACATGGTTAACCCTATGTACACCAAGTGTCATTTCATGTCGGGTTCTGCATTTTCACAAAAGCCGGCAATTGAATTAGCGGCTATTATACTATGTAGAAGTGTATGACTATAAATATAAATATATATATATGTGTCACAAATTCAATGACATGTATATTATATATATATATAGGTGTAAAATTGTTTAAAAAAAATGCATGGGCTCCCGCCCTATTTTCGCAACCAGACAGACAAAGCCAGCGAATGGGGGCAGATAATAATAGCCCAGAGAGGGACCATTATTTTTGGCCCCCCCCTGGCTACTAACATCTGCCCCAGACACCCCAGAAAAGACAAATCTATAATTAGATTCGCCCTTTCTGGCACTTTGCCCGTCTATTCCCATTGCCCTGTAGCGGTGGCGAATGGGTTAATATGGGGTTAAAGCCACCTTGCAATTGAAAGGTGACCTTAAGCCAGGTTAATAATTGAGAGCTGTCAATTAGACAACTATCAATTATTAATCCTATTGCATGAAATAAAAATAAAACACACACACTTTAATTAAAAATCATTTTAATGAAATAAAGACACATGTTTTTGACCATCTTTTATTTGACTGCAAAAACCATTTCCTGTAATAAAAATAAAATAAAAAAGCAAAATTATTCTTACCTATCCCATGCACAGTCAGGTCCCACGGTGTAATCCTTCAGAAAGGGTTAATGTTTACTGCAGGGACCGCAGCTAATGCTGCAGCCTCACAGTAAACCCCCAAATGAATGAGTTCCTCTCCTGGCTGACAGGAGAGGAAGTGGAAAGCTTAATTGATTGCTTTCCACTTTCACTTCAGGTCAGCCAGGGACACAATCAGTGACGTCAGAGGGAACTGATTAACAAAAATAGGGGATCCCTTCGAAAAAAAAATGGCGTCGGGTCCCCCCTATTTTTGTTAACCAGCCTGATGAAGCAGACTGCTGAGCAGTGGCGTACCGTGAATGAAGCAGACCAAGCAGCTGCTATGGGGCCCGGACAGGTGAGGGGGCCCTCGACGGTCGGGTAGCTGTGCTGACACAGTACTACCAGGGGGTCGGCGGGGGAGGGGGAGCGCAGCTCTTCTATATACTCACCCCTCCTGGTGCGGTCTCTGCAGTCCCTGCTCTTCTCCCACGGTCTCCGACGCCTGTGTTCAGCGGTCAGGTGGTACCGCTCATTACAGTCATGAATACGCACATATTCATGACTTTAATGAGCTGTCCCGCGTGACCGCTGAACACTGGCGGCGGAGACCGTGGGAGAAGAGCAGGGGCTGCACAGACCGCGCCGGCGGAAGGGTGAGTATAAGGGATATTTACCTGTCCCGTTCCACCGTTGCTCGCGTCCTCTTGCTGCAATGTTCAGGTCAGAGGGCGCGATGACGTCGTTAGTGCGCGCCGCGCCCTCTGCCTGATCATTCACTGCTGGAGGACCACGAAGACAGCGGCACTCATTGGAGAGAGGACAGGTAAATATCTCAGGTGCCGGGGCCCTGAGCGAGCGGTGACATCGGCACCTGGTGTCACCCCCTGCTCAGGACACCGGCACCTGGCCCCCAGCGACGAAAGGTGAGTATGTCTTTTTTTTTTTTTTGGTTGCAGCAGCTGCGGCAGCATAAGGGCCTATACTATGGAGCATCTATGGGGGCACAATCTATGGGGGCATAATACATTTTTTTGTTTAATGTGTCCCCTCACTGTGCTGGCACTTTACATTTACAATGGCTCTGGGTTTTTTTTTTTTTGGGGGGGGCCCATTCAGACTTTTGCTATGGGGCCCCATGATTTCTATGTACGCCCCTGCTGCTGAGGCATGGTATTTAAGGCTGTTAAGGAGCCAATATCCATGGACCTTGCCAGCAGCGTCGGACTGGAGTACCTGGGCCCACCAGAGAAAAAATATTCTTGGGGCCCACCATCATACTTCCCAACCTTTGAAGAAGGGAAAGAGGGACAAAGGCTGTGGCACGCTGTGCCTGCTGCAGCAAATTTTAGGCCATGCCACGTTGCACCACAGACTGTCCAGGAGTTGGTGGATGCTTTAGTCCAGGTGTGGGAGGAGATCCCTCAGGAGACCATCCGTCGCGCTCATCAGGAGCATGGCCAGAAGTTGTAGTGAGGTCATACAGCATACCTCCCAAATTTTGAAGACAGGAAAGAGGGTTAAAGGCTGCGGCGCGCGTAGGGCGTCGCTGCAAATTTTAGGCCACGCCCCGACCACACCCATTTAACAGCTAATCACACCCATATCCTCGCCCCAAGCGTACCCATTTAGCACTGCTGATCACACTGACTGGTAATGAGGGCACAGTGGCTGGTACTGAGGAAAAGAAAGAAAGAGCAGCGAGAGAGAAAGAACAAACAGAGAAAGAAAGAGAGGAAAGAAAGAAAAGAGAGAGAGAAAGAAAGAACAGAGAGAAAAAAGAACAGAGAGCGAGAAAGAAAGAACAGAGAGCGAGAAAGACTAGAGAGAGAAAGAAAGACTAGAGAGAGAGCCAGAGGCGTAGCTAGGGTTTTGGTTTAGTGGGGGCGAAACTTCTGAGTGGGCCCCTAATCAGAGAACCTCAGCAAATGACCGCGCTGTTGCCAAAAATAATCTATATATAAAAAGACCAATATTGATATTACCGCCATATGGTGTGTGGTAAATAATACCAGTCCTACAGAACATATAATAGATTACAGCACAGGTACAGATAATGACTTACCGCTGATGTTCTTTCTAATGGAATTGTTCACTTTTCATTTCTTTTCCATCTGGCCCAGACCGACATGACGACTTCTCCAGCCAGGACTCGACTGCAGAGATTACAACAAAGACACATTTCACTTCTCATATTTTTAGCACTGTCTTGGTCACCAATTGGACTATTCTCAACCTGCACAAACTCCTCATCCTGATGATACCCCAATACTGAGCCGCTGCTGCCATATGTGTCCCTATTTCTGCACCTGATACCCCAATACTGAGCCGCTGCTGCCATATGTGTCCCTATTACTGCACCTGATACCCCAATACTGAGCCGCTGCTGCCGTATGTGTCCCTATTACTGCACCTGATACCCCAATACTGAGCCGCTGCTGCCGTATGTGTCCCTATTACTGCACGTGATACCCCAATACTGAGCTGCTGCTGCTGCTGCCGTATGTGTCCCTATTACTGCACCTGCTGTGTGGTTCTGTGTGACCTCTAAATTTTAAAGCACCCCTCTAGAATATAGTAATGCCGGGTGCAAGTGCCCTAGAAAACAGTGACCACATTTTGTCCCCTAGACTGTAATAATGCCCTGTGTGCCCCTTTGACAGTCACAGTAACCCGAGTTCCCCTATAACAATAAGTGTCCACTTTACATTTAATAATGTCCCAAGTCTCCCCCTGTACATCTCCCCTATACACAGAATAATGCCCCTCACTGGATATATACTGACCCCTTAATGTCCCCAAACTATTTAATGGGTCCAACACTGTATGATGGCCCCTAGATAGCATCCATACAGCATAATACACCAGATAGTCCTCAATATAGTATAATGCACCCCCATAGGCAGCCTCTATATTATAATAAACCCCCATAGGCAGAGTCTATAATATAATGCACCACCATAGGCAGCCGCTATATTATAATGCACCCCCATAGGCAGCCTCTGTAGTATAATGCATCCCCATAGGGAGTCTTTGTAGTATAATGCACCCCAATATGGAGCCTCTGTAGTATAATGCAGCCCCCATATACAGCCTCTGTAGTATAATGCACCCTCCATATACAGCCTCTGTAGTATAATGCACCCCCATTAAAAAAAAAAAAAAACAATACTCACCTCCCGGCTCCTGTGCTGCTCACTGTTCTCCCTCTCAGCATCTGACAGCGGGCGCCGGCAGGTGATGTCATCGCGCCCGCTGTCAGACGCTGAGAGGGGGATTATGGGAGAGAAGGAGCGCTCGCTCCTTCTCTCTCTATGCGGTCAGCTGTATCGGCTGGATGCCGATACAGCTGACCCTCCGATGACGGGTGGGGGGCCCACTGCTGGCACCGGGCCCCCCCAACGCCTGTTCAGGCCCCATAGCTTCTGGGCAGCAGAGCAGGAAGATCGATTCTCCCTGCTCTGCCGCAGAATGTAACTGTATCGGCGTGCTGTGCACGCCGATACAGTTACTGTAGCGTAGCTCCGGGTGGGCCCCCTCAGAGCGCGGGGCCCGGGGCCACCGCCCCCTCTGCCCCGCGACCTATCCTTTCAAATCAGGGCCCACCA
This sequence comes from Oophaga sylvatica, assembly GCA_033576555.1. Classification (NCBI taxonomy): domain Eukaryota; kingdom Metazoa; phylum Chordata; class Amphibia; order Anura; family Dendrobatidae; genus Oophaga; species Oophaga sylvatica. The sequence goes on along the minus strand of JARQOD010000004.1, from coordinate 490,614,547 downwards.
CGCAGGAGCTGGGGCCCACCGGAGGTTTCTCCGTGGCTCAGTCCGACCCTGCTTGCCAGCCTGATAATACCAGGCCACAGCAGTCTGCTTATCTTTGCTGGTTAACAAAAATAGGGGATCCCGTCGAAAAAATTTGGCGTGGGGTCCCCCCTATTTTTGTTAACCAGCCAGATGAAGCAGACTGCTGAGGCCTGGTTTTTCAGGCTGGTAAGGAGCCAAGATCCATGGACCTTGCCAGCCTGATAATACCAGGCCACAGCAGTCTGTATATCTTGGCTGGTTAACAAAAATAGGGGATCCCCTCGAAAAAAAATGTGGCGTGGGGTCCCCCCTATTTTTGCTAACCAGCCAGATGAAGCAGACTGCTGAGGCCTGGTTTTTCAGGCTGTTAAGGAGCCAAGATCCATGGACCTTGCCAGCCTGATAATACCAGGCCACACCAGTCTGCATATCTTGGCTGGTTAACAAAAATAGGGGATCCCCTCGAAAAAAAATTGGCGTGGGGTCCCCCCTATTTTTGTTAACCAGCCAGATGAAGCACACTGCTGAGGGCTGGTTTTTCAGGCTGGTAAGGAGCCAAGATCCATGGACCTTGCCAGCCTGATAATACCAGGCCACAGCAGTCTGCATATCTTGGCTGGTTAACAAAATAGGGGATCCCCTCGAAAAAAAAATTGGCGTGGGTCCCCCCTATTTTTGTTAACCAGCCAGATGAAACAGACTGCTGAGGCCTGGTTTTTCAGGCTGGTAAGGATCCAATATCCATGGACCTTGCCAGCCTGATAATACCAGGCCACAGCAGTCTGCTTAGCTTGGCTGGTTAACAAAAATAGGGGATCCCCTCGAAAAAAAAACGGCGTAGGGGTCCCCCTATTTTTGTTAACCAGCCAAGTAAAATGCAGACTGCTGCGGCCTGGTATTAAAAGACTGTCAAGGCCCATGGATTTTGGCCCTCAACAGCCTGATAATACCAGGCTACAGCAGCCCCACATTTGGCGCATCAAAAGATGTGCCAATTGTGGCACTTTACCTGGCTCTTCCCACTGCCCTGTAGCGGTGGCAAGTGGGGTAATAAGGGGTTAATGTCACCGTTGATTGCACGGTGACAATAAGCCCGGTTAATAATGGATAGGCGTCAATAAGACACCGATCCATTATTAATCCCAAAGTTTTTAAATGTATAAAAAAAAGACAAAGCAAGAAAAAAGTATTTTAATGAAATAAAAGAGACAACACAGTTTTCATTTCTTTTATTACTCTCTAATTCCTGCGACGCCATCGATCTCCTGTAAAAAAAGGAAAAAAAACAAACCAACAGTATACCACCTGTCCGACGCAGTCCATAGTAACGACTGTCCCACGACGATCCAGCTCTGCTACATCGGAATGCCAGAGCCTGTCATCGCGACGCAGCACAGCTGATTACCTGCTTCCCCGGCGGTGACGTCATCGGACTGACTGCTTTACGGCCGGGATTACCCAGCAGTCACTGCAGTTATCGCGAGAAACTGCATGTGACCGCCGGGGAAAGATGATGGCGGCCATCAAGCAGTCCAGGCCGTGACCGCCGGAGATCTTCTGCCAGGTAAGTGCCGCTGACTCCTGACAGACCCGACCGACGGACACTGACAGTGACAGTGACAATTCCGATTCCGGTATCCGATAAGACGACAATATCGGAACTCGGAATCGAAAGTCCGATACAGCTAATATCGGCCGATACCCGATATTTGCAGTATCGTATCGCTCAACACTAATTTTCATGACTATGAAAATTGTACATTCACACTGAAGGCATCAAAACTATGAATTAACACATGTGGAATTATATACTTAACAAAAAAGTGTGAAACAACTGAAATTATGTCTTATATTCTAGGTTCTTCAAAGTAGCCACCTTTTGCTTTGATGACTGCTTTGCACACTCTTGGCATTCTCTTGATGAGCTTCAAGAGGTAGGAACCGGGAATGGTCTTCCAACAATCTTGAAGGAGTTCCCAGAGATGCTTAGCACTTTTTGGCCCTTTTGCCTTCACTCTGCGGTCCAGTTCACCCCAAACCATCTCGATTGGGTTCAGGTCTGGTGACTGTGGAGGCCAGGTCATCTGGCGTAGCACCCCATATCTCTCCTTCTTGGTCAAATAGCCCTTACACAGCCTGGAGGTGTGTTTGGGGTCATTGTCCTGTTGAAAAATAAATGATGGTCCAACTAAACGTAAACCGGATAGAATAGCATGCCGCTGCAAGATGCTGTGGTAGCCATGCTGGTTCAGTATGTCTGGAATGGAATCCGCTTTGGTTTTCTTATTTTATTTTTTTTTCAAAGGTTGGAGAACCCCTTCAGGAACTAACTTCCATCTGTTCACCCTACTGCTTATGGTGAGCTTTATTTTTTTCCCATGTCATGCTTGTTTTAGAAATTGTTTTTTAGTTATTTCTTCTCATTTTAACACTCCATGCATAATGTTATGTTTCGGTAGCTGAGGAGTGCAAGTAAAAAAGGCAATACACCAGAGCAGTTGGAATCTATGAGATTGCAGTACCCTGACTAACCACCACAACTAGAGGCAGCCGTGGAGCGTTCCTACGTTGGTCCTAGACGCCTCGTCACAGCCTGAGAAACTAGCTACACCTAAGGATAGAAAGAGGAAAGCTATCTGCCCCGGAGCAGATCCCCAAAGACATAGAAAGCCCCCAAACATGTAATGGCGGTTAGACAAGAAGAAATACTGACACAGACAGAAAATAGAATGAGCAAACGTTGGGGCCCAAACTATCTAAATAGGAAAGGATAGGAAGGGTACTTACTGCAATCTCAAAAAACCCTGAAAAGCACCAACTCTACTAATTTCAAAAACACCTGAGATCACACGACCTCTACCACCTAAATTAGCTCTCTGGTGTAACAAAATCAAAACAGCAGCCACTGAAAAAACTGAAAAAAGCAAAATGTACAAACATCAGTGGCTGAACAAAACTGAGAGGGCAAAATCCCCCGGAGGGGACCCTGAAGGCCCCCACAGAAGTGCAGGACAAAATGCAAAAATCAAGCACAAAAACAAAAAGAAGAAAACGTCTTATCTGTTAGCAGGAGATGCAGACTCGACACAGCAGGCTACAAAGGAACAGGAATCAAGGATTGAGACCAGAACAATTGATCACCGGCAACCCTGATGGGAAGGCAACTCCCTTATATAAGACCAGTCAATAACACCTGATTCCCAATCCTCACAATCTTCACTGGGCAGACCAGTACCGCTTGTAACCATCAGAGGGAGCCTCTGCTCAGAACTCATCTCAAGTCCATTTACAACAGTACCCCCCCCTTGAGGAGGGGTCACCGAACCCTCATTTGAGCAACCAGGTCGGTCAGGATGAGTTCTATGATACGCACGGATGAGTCTCCTAGCATGGATGTCCGAAGCAAACACCCAAGAATTGTCTTCCTGACCATAACCTCTCCACTTAACCAAATACTGGAGTTTCCGTCTAGAAAAACGAGAATTCAATATTTTCTCAACCACAAACTCCATGTTGCCCTCAACCAGAACAGGGTCAGGAGGCAAAGCAGTAGGAACCACTGGCTCAACAAACCTCTTCAACAAGGACTTGTGGAACACGTTATGGATCTTAAATGTCCCTGGAAGAAGCAAACGAAAAGAAACAGGATTAAGAATCTCCATGATCTTATAAGGTCCAATGAACCTAGGCTTAAATTTAGGAGATGCCACTCATAGGAATATTTTTTGAGGACAACCAGACCAAGTCCCCCACTTTAAACCGAGGACCATCAGTCCTATGCCGGTTAGCAAACCGCTGGGCTCTCTCCTGAGAGAGGGACAACCTCTCCACTACCTGGTCCCAAATCTGTTGCATACGCTCCACAACAGAGTCAACACCCGGACAGACAGAAGCCTCCGTCTGTCCTGAAGAAAATCGAGGGTGAAAACCAGAATTACAGAAAAATGGAGACATCAAAGTGGCAGAGCTAGCCCTATTATTAAGAGCAAACTCAGCCAAAGGCAAAAAAGAGACCCAGTGTCACGGGTGTGTCGCGGCGGAGATCGTCGCGATTGCACACCCTGACTTCGCACAGCTGAGTTTCTGGTGCTGGGTGTTTTTCGGCACTGAGGGAGTTAATTCTTTCTCTCTCGGTGCTGGGCTGACCAGCCTCCCCCAGCTGCGATTGATGTTTTGTTAATTAGCTTCCTTCATATACCTGCTGGTCTGCTGGGGAAGTTGCCGGTGAAAGCATTCATTCAGACCAGCAGAGCGGATAGTTTCTGAGAAGACTTAAGCTAAGAGTGCCTGTTGTGGTTTTTCCTCTCCTCGCTTATTGTTTATCTCCTTAACCTTTTGTGTTCCTCTGTAGTGGAAGTGTTGTATGCAAGGCTGTGTTTTCTTTACCCCTTGTCTGTCTCGTTTGTCTTAGACTGTGTGTAAGCTGTGACCTGCCCATTCCCTGTGGTGGTAATCAGGGTCCTTCTCAGGACTAGATTACAGTGGTCAGGGATCTACAGGAGACAGGGTTACGCTGGCGGCCTGGACCTCTGTACCATTAACAGTACCTCCAGGTAGAGGGACTAGTCAGGACCCCAGTTCAGGGTCAGCATAGACCCCGGTCCACCTCTTTCCAGGGCCAGCGTGACACGTACACAGTATTGACCCACAATACATAGGATATTATGTCAGGTAAGACATTGCTGGCAGATACTATGTATACATGTTGATTTTCTCTATTATATGAAATTTAGAATGATGTCACATTAGATATAGGTTGCTATCTTTGAATATATCTGTTATACGTCGTGACATTTTCACCGGCCACTCTAAAGATTCTCCCCAGCCACCATGGATCCAGTAGCCCATTTAGCTCAGCAGTTGCAGAGTTTGTCCATGGAGCTGACGGACGTTAAATCCAAGGTTTTGTACCCCCGGGAGCAAACCAGATTTGAACCTAAAGTAGCTCTCCCGGACAGGTTCACTGGTGGGCGGGACAAGTTTTTTACTTTCCGGGAAGCATGTAAATTGTATTTTCGGCTGCGGCCGCAGTCGTCGGGGAGTGAGGATCAGAGGGTGGGAATTGTCATCTCGCTCTTACAAGGGGACCCTCAATCCTGGGCGTTCTCTCTCCCCCGGGCTCCCCGGCTCTCCAGTCAGTGGACCGATTTTTTACAGCCCTGGGTCTGGTATATGATGACCCGGATCGGGTCTCCCTTGCTGAAATGAAGTTACGTAGGATACAGCAGGGAGATCGTCCGGCGGAGGAATTTTCTTCAGAGTTCCGTAGGTGGGCCACGGATACTCAATGGAATGACCCGGCTCTTAAGAGCCAGTTTTGTCAAGGTTTATCTGACAAATTAAAAGATGTGTTGGCTCAGTATGATTCTCCCCCGTCACTGGAGGCCGCTATGGCTCTTGCTATTCGCATTGATAGACGGCTTCGGGAGAGGTGTGGGGTAACTCCGCCCCCTGTGATGACTCCACCTCCTTCTAAAGTCCCTAATATTGAGGTTCCCCTGGTTTGTTCCGAGGAACCTATGCAGTTGGGAGGGACATCATTCCGAGGGAGGGGATCGGCGGTGCGCCGCAAAACAAGAAGGTGTTTCTTCTGCGGGAGAGAGGGACATTTTATTGAGGGGTATCCATCCCGTACTGTACTGAGCAAGAAGTCGCCGGAAAACTATTAATCCCAGGTTGTGTGGTGGACGACAATCTGGGAGTATGTATTTCGTCCCCAAGTCCATCTCAGTTTCTCGTACCAGCGGAGGTGGTGGTAGGTACGAGAACTGAGAAGATTTCTGTTCTTCTGGATAGTGGGGCCGCGGCTAATCTGGTGGACGCTCGGTTTGCCCAGGTGCAAGGTATGCAACTGAGTGTATTGGCCAAACCTATCCCTATATTCTCTATTGACGCCAGGCCTCTCGGTCAAGGTAGCTTTGTGCAAGCCGTGCATAACATAGACCTTCGAGTGGGGGCAATACATAAAGAACTATTGTCTTGTTATGTGTTGGAGGGCCTTCCCACTCCTATTGTGTTGGGACTTCCTTGGTTAACTAAACATAACCCAGTTATTAATTGGCAATCCAGAGAGATAAGCCAGTGGGGTGAATTTTGCAATAGTAACTGCATGAACACAGTCATCGGTACGGTCGTGCCTAGAACCTTACCTCCTTTTCTGGAGGACTTTGAGGATGTGTTTTCAGAGGAAGGGTGTCAAGAATTACCTCCTCATCGCGCATATGACTGTGCTATAAAATTGCTTCCTGATGCTAAGTTACCAAAATCTAGGTTATATAACCTTTCTGGTCCTGAGAGGCAAGCTATGAAGGATTACATTTCGGAAAGTCTGGCCAAGGGGCATATTAGACCTTCATCTTCCCCAGTGGCCGCGGGGTTCTTCTTTGTGAAGAAAAAAGATGGAGGCCTACGCCCTTGCCTGGATTTCCGTGAGCTTAATCGGATTACGGTCCGAGATCCGTATCCGCTCCCACTTATTCCTGATCTCTTCAATCAGATTGTGGGCGCCAAATGGTTCTCTAAGTTGGATCTCAGGGGGGCGTATAATCTGATTAGGATAAAGGAGGGGGATGAGTGGAAGACGGCGTTTAACACTCCGGAGGGACATTATGAGAACCTTGTCATGCCTTTCGGTCTGACTACTGCCCGGCGGTGTTTCAACATTTTGTTAATGACATCTTTCGCCACCTAGTGGGACAGTTTGTTGTCATTTATCTAGATGACATCTTAATTTACTCGCCGGATCTTGTGTCTCATCAAGAGCATGTGAGACAAGTGTTGCAGATCTTGCGAGATAATAAACTGTACGCCAAATGGGAGAAGTGTGTATTCGCTGTACAAGAACTTCAGTTTTTAGGATTCTTGATGTCAGCCTCCGGTTTCCGTATGGACCCTGGGAAAGTGAAGGCTGTGCTTGAATGGGATCGGCCAGAGGATCTTAAAGCACTGCAGCGTTTCCTGGGGTTTGCTAACTACTACCGGAAATTTATTCGTAATTTCTCATCTGTTGTCAAACCTCTCACTGACATGACAAAAAAAGGGACGGATTTTTCTAGGTGGTCTGACAAAGCTTGTCAAGCATTTTCCTCCTTGAAAAAATGTTTTGCTTCAGCACCCATACTCATCCAACCTGATGCATCACAACCGTTCATTGTGGAGGTAGACGCATCTGACGTAGGAGTGGGTGCGGTATTATCTCAAGGTCCGTCCCTGGTAAATGGCATCCGTGCGCTTTCTTCTCTAAAAAATTGTCGTCCGCTGAGAGGAATTATGATGTCGGCAATAGGGAACTCTTGGCCATTAAGTTGGCTTTTGAAGAGTGGCGTCACTTTTTGGAGGGGGCAGTCCACCCGGTCACCGTCATTACTGATCACAAGAACCTGCTGTATTTAGAGTCTGCAAACGTCTGAATTCCAGACAAGCTAGATGGTCGTTGTTTTTTACCAGGTTTAATTTTGTCGTCACATATCGTCCTGGGTCAAAAAATGTAAAGGCTGATGTCTTATCTCGTAGTTTCCCGGGGGCCGGGAAGACGGATGACCCGGTTCCTATTCTTCAGGAGGGAGTTGTGGTGTCGGCTGTATGCTCTGAGCTTGAGGAGGAGGTATTGGAGGCTCAGGGGGACGCCCCTGTAGGACCTCCAGGGAAACTGTTTGTTTCAGATCAGTTAAGACAAAAGGTTATTGAGGCACATCATAATTCTGCTTTGGCAGGACACCCAGGGAGTAAAGCAACTGTAGATCTCGTTTCTCGCCGGTTTTGGTGGCCTAACTTAAATAAAGAGGTGGTAACTTTTGTCGCGTCCTGTGGGGTATGTGCACGCTCTAAGACCCCACATACCCGTCCGTCTGGGCCCTTTAACCGTTGAAAATCCCGGAGCGTCCATGGACCCATCTGTCTATGGACTTCATTACGGACCTTCCTCCGTCTTCAGGTAAAACTGTCATACTAGTTGTAGTTGACAGGTTCAGCAAAATGGCACATTTTATTGCTCTTCCTGCTCTTCCTAATGCTAAAACTCTGGCGCAGGTGTTCATTGGGGAGATTGTGAGACTTCACGGGTTGCCTTCCGATGTGGTGTCGGATCGGGGGTCTCAGTTTGTGTCCAAATTCTGGAAGGCATTTTGTTCTCGTCGGGGGATGCAGTTGTCATTTTCTTCGGCTTTTCATCCGCAGACCAATGGTCAGACAGAGCGTCTGAATCAGAGCTTAGAGACATATCTCCGGTGTTTTGTCTCAGAGAACCAAGAGGACTGGTCTTCTTTCTTGCCTCTGGCAGAGTTCGCTCTTAACAATAGGCGGAGCGAGTCCACTGGTAAGTCCCCGTTTTTTGGGGCATATGGTTTTCACCCCCAGTTTTGTACTTTCAATGGGGGGGGCTTTTCTGGGGTTCCTGAGGAGGAACGATTTTGTCGTCACTTGCTTCAGTGTGGAGAGGAGTGCTTAATAATCTGAGCACTATGGGGAACCGATACAAACGTATGGCTGATAGGAAGAGAGTGTCTGGTCCGGACCTAAGTGTGAACGATCTGGTATGGTTGTCTACCAAGAATATAAAACTTAAGGTTCCCTCCTGGAAACTCGGTCCCAGATTCATCGGGCCATACAGGATCAGTTCAATAGTTAATCCGGTGGCTTTCCGTCTTGACCTCCCTCCTACATTTAAAATCCACAATGTGTTCCACAAATCGTTGCTTAAGAGGTACGTGGCACCAGTTATACCGTCACCTCTACCTCCTCCTCCAGTGGTGGTCAATGGTAATTTGGAGTTTCAGGTATCGAAGATCATTGACTCACGTCTGAATCGCCGGTCCCTTCAGTACCTTGTTCATTGGAGGGGGTATGGTCCTGAGGAGAGGATGTGGGTTTCTGCGTCGGATATTAACGCAGACCGTTTGGTTCGGGCCTTCCACACTACTCACCCAGATAGACCAGGCCCTGAGGGTCCAGAGGCCCCTCGTAGAGGGGGGGGTACTGTCACGGGTGTGTCGCGGCGGAGATCGTCGCGATTGCACACCCTGACTTCGCACAGCTGAGTTTCTGGTGCTGGGTGTTTTTCGGCACTGAGGGAGTTAATTCTTTCTCTCTCGGTGCTGGGCTGACCAGCCTCGCCCAGCTGCGATTGATGTTTTGTTAATTAGCTTCCTTCATATACCTGCTGGTCTGCTGGGGAAGTTGCCGGTGAAAGCATTCATTCAGACCAGCAGAGCGGATAGTTTCTGAGAAGACTTAAGCTAAGAGTGCCTGTTGTGGTTTTTCCTCTCCTCGCTTATTGTTTATTTCCTTAACCTTTTGTGTTCCTCTGTAGTGGAAGTGTTGTATGCAAGGCTGTGTTTTCTTTACCCCTTGTCTGTCTCGTTTGTCTTAGACTGTGTGTAAGCTGTGACCTGCCCATTCCCTGTGGTGGTAATCAGGGTCCTTCTCAGGACTAGATTACAGTGGTCAGGGATCTACAGGAGACAGGGTTACGCTGGCGGCCTGGACCTCTGTACCATTAACAGTACCTCCAGGTAGAGGGACTAGTCAGGACCCCAGTTCAGGGTCAGCATAGACCCCGGTCCACCTCTTTCCAGAGACAGCGTGACACGTACACAGTATTGACCCACAATACATAGGATATTATGTCAGGTAAGACATTGCTGGCAGATACTATGTATACATGTTGATTTTCTCTATTATATGAAATTTAGAATGATGTCACATTAGATATAGGTTGCTATCTTTGAATATATCTGTTATACGTCGTGACACCCTGTCATCCTGATCAGCAGACACAAAGCATCTTAGATAAGTCTCCAATGTCTGGTTTGTTCTTTCAGTTTGACCATTGGCTGAGGATGAAACGCCGAGGAGAAAGACATTTGAACACCAAGTTTAGAACAAAAGGTCCTCCAAAATCTGGAAACAAACTGGACTCCTCTGTCAGACACAATGTTCTCAGGAATGCCGTGTAAACGAACCACGTGCTGAAGGAACAACGGCACCAATTCAGAGGAGGAAGGCAACTTAGGTAATGGCACAAGATGTATCATCTTGGAAAACCTATCACAAATCACCCAGATGGCAGTCATTCTCTGAGAAACAGGGAGGTCGAAATGAAATCCATAGAGATATGGGTCCATGGTCTCTTGGGTACAGGCAATGGCATCAATAAACCACTAGAGCGAGAGCAAGGCTTGGAGCGAGAGCAAGTCCCGCAGAACTGCACAAATTCCCTGACATCACGAGACAAGGTAGGCCACCAAAAGGACCGACTAACCAAGTCTCTGGTACCAAAAATTCCGGGATGACCAGCCAACGCGGAACAATGAATCTCAGACATCACACTCTTTTTCCACTGGTCCGGGACAAACAATTTTCCAACAGGGCAGCGCTCGGGCCTATCCTCCTGACACCCCTCCAGAGCAAGTCTCAAATTGGTGAGATGGCAGAAAGAACTACACCCCTTTCAAAATAACAGAAGGATCAGATAACTCAGGAGAGTCCGAAAGGAAACTCCTCGAGAGGGCATCCGCCTTAACATTCTTAGTGCCAGGAAGAAAGGAAACCACAAAATTAAAACGTGTGAAAAACAAGGCCCACCTGGCCTGTCTAGGATTAAGTCGCTTGGCAGATTCCAGATAAACCAGATTCTTATGGTCCGTAAGGACCACCACCTGATGTTTGGCTCCCTCCAGCCAATGTCTCCACTCTTCAAAAGCCCACTTCATGGTCAATAACTCCCGATTACCCACGTCATAATTACGTTCAGTAGGAGAAAATTTTCGAGAGAAAAAGGCACAAGGGTTACTTTTAGAGGTCTCAGGATCTCTTTGGGACAAAACGGCACCTGCCCCAATTTCAGAGGCATCAACCTCCACCTGAAATGGCGGAGAAACATCAGGCTGCCGTAGAACAGGAGCAGAAGTGAATCTCTGCTTAAGTTCCTGAAATGCAGAGACTGCCTCAGGAGGCCAATTTACCACATCAGAACCTTTTTTGGTCAAATCAGTTAATGGTTTAACAATAACCGAGAAATTACCAATAAATTTACGATAAAAATTGGCAAAACCCAAGAATCTTTGAAGAGCCTTTAATGAAGTAGGTTGGACCCAATCACAGATGGCCTGAACCTTGACCGGGTCCATTTCAATAACAGATGGGGACAAAATGAATCCCAGAAATGAGATCCTCTGTACGCCAAAAAGACACTTTGATCCCTTCACATACAGAGCATTCTCTCTCAAAATCTGGAATACAGTTCGAACATGTTTCACATGAGAGTCCCAGTCATTGGAAAAAATCAAGATATCATCCAAATAAACAATCAGAAATTTATCCACAAAATCCCTGAAAATGTCATTCATGAAGGACTGGAAGACAGAAGGAGCATTAGTGAGCCCAAAGGGCATCACAAGGTACTCAAAATGCCCTTCAGGGGTATTGAATGCCGTCTTCCATTCATCCCCGTGCTTAATGCGAATAAGGTTATATGCCCCCTGAGGTCAAGCTTGGTAAACCAAGTAGCATTTTTCACCCTGGAAAACAGGTCAGAAATCAAGTGTAACAGATATTGATATTTCACAGTAATATTGTTCAAAAGACGATAATCAATACACGGCCTCAATGAACCATCCTTTTTGGCCACAAAGAAAAAACCGGCACCCAAGGGTGAAGAGGATGGTCTGATATGACCCTTCTCCAATGACTCCTTGATATAAGACCGCATAGCGTCATGTTCAGGTACAGACAAGTTAAAAAGGCGACCTTTAGGGAATTTACTACCAGGCACTAATTCAATAGCGCAGTCATAGCTCCTATGGGGAGGCAAGGATGCAGATTTACTTTCGCTAAACACATCAGAAAAATCAATCAAAAGGTCAGGAACATCCTGAGCCTGGGGGGAGGCAGAAAAAACAGGAGTATTGGTATTAACACATTGGCAGCCCCAACTGGTTACAGACACAGATTTCCAATCCAAAACAGGATTATGAGATTGTAGCCAAGGGAAACCCAGTACGATAATGTCATGCAGATTATACAGAACCAAAAATTTGCAGCTCTCCTGATGATCAGGTTCAACCCTCATTATCACCTGAGTAGAGAACTGAGGTTTATTCTCAGCCAAAGGGGTAGAATCGATCCCCAGAAGGGGAATAGACTTCCGTAGGTGTATCAAGGGAAACCCACAACGTTTAGCAAAATCATAATCCATCAGGTTAATAGCTGCTCCCGAATCAACGAAAGCCTGAGCAGAAAATGTGGACAGAGAGCATATCAGAGTAACAGTTAATAAAAACTTAGTCTGAACACTACCCAAGACAACTGAGCGTGCAAAACGTCTTCCCCGCTTAGGGCAGACCGAAATAGCATGAGAGGCATCACCACAGTAGAAACATAACCCATTGTGCTTCCGAAACTCATGACGCTGTGCCCCAGAAACCACTCTATCACATTGCATGGATTCAGAAGCAGGTTCACAAGGCAACACTATCCCACGCATACTTCTCCGCTCACGCAAACGTCTGTCAATTTGAATTGCTATTGACATAGAATCATTGAGACCAGAGGGGACAGGGAATCCCACCATAACATCCTTTACATTATCTGACAGACCCTTCCGAAAAAGGGCTGCCAAAGCGTCGTCATTCCATTTGGTCAGGACTGCCCACTTATGGAATCTCTGACAGTATAACTCAGCGTCATCAAGCCCCTGATTTAATGCCAACAAGGCTTTTTCAGCTTGATCAGTGACATTAGGCTCATCGTACAATAACCCCAAAGCCTGAAAAAATGCATCAACATCACTCAAGACAGGATCCCCAGGTGTCAGGGAAAAAGCCCAATCCTGAGGATCGCCGCGCAGGAGAGAGATGACAATTTGAACCTGCTGCGCTGCGTTCCCTGAGGACTTAGATTTTAAAGCAAAAAACAATTTACAGTTATTTTTGAAATTCTGAAACTTAGCTTGATCCCCTAAAAACAAATCTGGCATGGGAATCTTAGGTTCCACCACAGGCAACCTAGCAAGATATGCAGCAATACTCCGAACCTCAGTGGCAAGCTGATCCACATGGCCAGACAACTGTGCAAACTCCATTGAGAGAAAAACTCCTCCCCAGCACCCAGAGATACAGAGGGAAAAAAAAAAAAGCAACAAACAGAAAAATATCTCTGACAACTCTGACAACCGTTTTTTTCTTTCACAATATTTTTCCCTTCTGTGAGTACCATACAATTTTGTGGCCGGTGATACTGTTATGTTTCGGTAGCTGAGGAGTGCAGGTAAAAAAGGCAATACACCAGAGCAGTTGGAATCTATGAGATTGCAGTACCCTGACTAACCACCACAACTAGAGGCAGCCGTGGAGCGTTCCTACGTTGGTCCTAGACGCCTCGTCACAGCCTGAGAAACTAGCTACACCTAAAGATAGAAAGAGGAAAGCTATCTGCCCGGAGCAGATCCCCAAAGACATAGAAAGCCCCCAAACATGTAATGGCGGTTAGACAAGAAGAAATACTGACACAGACAGAAAATAGAATGAGCAAACGTTGGGGCCCAAACTATCTAAATAGGAAAGGATAGGAAGGGTACTTACTGCAATCTCAAAAAACCCTGAAAAGCACCAACTCTACTAATTTCAAAAACACCTGAGATCACACGACCTCTACCACCTAAATTAGCTCTCTGGTGTAACAAAATCAAAACAGCAGCCACTGAAAAAAACTGGAAAAAGCAAAATGTACAAACATCAGTGGCTGAACAAAACTGAGAGGGCAAAATCTCCCGGAGGGGACCCTGAAGGCCCCCACAGAAGTGCAGGACAAAATGCAAAAATCAAGCACAAAAACAAAAAGAAGAAAACGTCTTATCTGTTAGCAGGAGATGCAGACTCGACACAGCAGGCTACAAAGGAACAGGAATCAAGGATTGAGACCAGAACAATTGATCACCGGCAACCCTGATGGGAAGGCAACTCCCTTATATAAGACCAGTCAGTAACACCTGATTCCCAATCCTCACAATCTTCACTGGGCAGACCAGTACCGCTTGTAACCACCAGAGGGAGCCTCTGCTCAGAACTCATCTCAAGCCCATTCACAACAGCATAACTTATCTTGAGCACATGGATACACTATAGCTGTTGATAAATGTATTAGGTTTTATTTTATGTTTTATATACATTCCTATTGACTGATATGAGGTTTGGATTTTTTTGAAATGTAGCCAAATTATATATTTCATCAAGTCAGTTTGCATATTTATTTCTCAGCATGACTCGGCTGTGCCTTACGGGATTATTGTTGAGAGCAGTAAGTACCGTATATACTCATGTATAAGCCAAGATTTTCAGCACATATTTTTGTGCTGAAAACGCCCGCCTCCGCTTTCACACGAGTCATTGTCTAAAAAGCCGGCGGGGGAGGGGGAGCGGCGGAGCAGCGGTAGGAGCTAGCGGCTGTGGCACAGTGACAGCTGTAGCTGAAGCTGCCAGCTTCCAGAAGACATCAATAATCACCATCCTCACGCCGTCGCTGCATCTCCGTAACTGCATCTCTGTCCTGGCGTCGGCAGCTCTTCCTGTTCCTGTGCTGAGCGGTCACGTGGTACTGCTCATTAAGGTAATGAATCTGCACACATCTCCACTCCCATAGGCATGGAACGCATATTCATTACCTTAATAAGCAGTACCATGTGACGGCTCAGCACAGGAAGCGCTGCGGTGCCGGGACAATGGAGATGCAGGGATGGCGCGAGGAGGGTGAGTAGAATGGGGGGGAGCCATGCGGGAGCGGGGGTGCCGAGCCATACGGAACCAGGAAGCCGAGCCATGTGAGACCGGGGGAGTCGAACCAGCGAGACTGGGGAGCCATGCGGGACCAGGAAACCATGCATATAACGGGGGAGCCACACATAGCAGGACAGGATGGGGGGAGCCACACATAGCAGGACAAAATGGGGGAGCTACACATAGCGGACAAAACGGGGGAGCCACACATACCAGGACAGGATGGGGGGGAGCCACGCACACCAGGGATGAGGGGACAATGCATACCTGGCTTATACTCAAGTTAATAAGCTTACCCAGTTTTCCGTGGCAAAATTAGGTGCATCGGCTTATACTTGGGTCGGCGTATACTCGAGTATATATGGTAAATTACTTTGTGCTGCAGCCAATGAAACATGTAAAACAGATTATGCCATAACACATACACTCATACACATAAAAATAAATATTTGATATGTTCTGGATAATGTACCACTACACAGCTGTGTTATTTTCTGTTTCAATTTTGAAGGGGAGGAGATACATATACAGTACAGACCAAAAGTTTGGACACACCTTTCCATTCAAAGATTTTTCTGTATTTTCATGGCTATGAAAATTGTAGAATCACACTGAAGGCATCAAAACTATGAATTAACACATGTGGAATTATACATTACACTTTACAAAAAAGTGTGAAACAACTGAAAATATGTCTTATATTCTAGGTTCTTCAAAGTAGCCACCTTTTGCTTAGATTACTGCTTTGCACGCAGAAAAGGTGAACGGATGGATTCTACATGCCTGGTTCCACCGTTAAGCATGGAGGAGGAGGTGTAATGGTGTGAGGGTGCTTTGCTGGTGACACTGTTGGGGATTTATTCAAAATTGAAGGCATAGTGAACCAGAATGGCTACTACAGCATCTTGCAGCTGCATGCTATTCCATCCGATTTGCGTTTAGTTGGACCATCATTTATTTTTCAACAGGACAATGACCCCAAACACACCTCCAGACTGTGTAAGGGCTATTTGACCAAGAAGGAGAGTGTTGGGCTGCAACACCAGATGACCTGGCCTCCACAGTCACCAGAACTGAACCAAATCGAGATGGTTTGGGGTGAGCTGGACCGCTCACAGCTTAAATTTTGAATAAATCCCCAACATTGTCACCAGCAAAGCACCCCCACACCATCACACCACCTCCTCCATGCTTCACGGTGGGAACTAGGCATGTAGAGTCCATCCGTTCACCTTTTCTGCGTGCAAAGCAGTAATCAAAGCAAAAGGTGGCTACTTTGAAGAACCTAGAATATAAGACATATTTTCAGTTGTTTCACACTTTTTTGTAAAGTGTAATGTATAATTCCACATGTGTTATTTCATAGTTTTGATGCCTTCAGTGTGATTCTACAATTTTCATAGTCATGAAAATGCAGAAAAATCTTTGAATGAGAAGGTGTGTACAAACTTTTGGTCTGTACTGTATATTTAAATAGATTTGTGACCTAGCGATGATAACCTTTCCACTGTTTGATGTACATCATCTACAATTCTGTATCATGAAGCAGCATGGACAGAATTAGTTTTATTGACCCTCAGGCTCAACATTATAAATTGCCATCCTCATATTTCTTTACGTGTACAAAGAGGTCAGAAAATGGACTTTCTCAAAAACATTTGATTACCACCCGCATGAGTTAGGCATTTTTCAATATTTTACCCAGTTGTAACTAGAGATGAGCGAATATGTTGAGAAAATGATTGCCAAACATAAATTTGGCATAAATATGGCACATTCGGATTCGTGATTGGAAACACAAGCATTTTTTCTTAAGAACAGAAATAGTAACATTCTGTAAAAGTGCGGGAAAATAATTGCATTGCCACTATATATTTAGATAATAGATATATAACTAGATAGATACCATATGTACTGACGTATAAGCCGAGATTTTCAGCCCATTTTTTAAGGCTGAAAGTCCCCCTCTCGGCTTATACGCGAGTCATATACTGGGGGTCGGCATGGGAGGGGGAGCGCGGGTGTCAGATCATACTCACCCCCTCCTGACACGGTCTCTGCAGCCCCCCTGTTTCTCCCAAGGTCTCTGGCGCCTGTGTTCAGGGTTACGTGGTGCCGCTCAATAAAGTCATGAATATGTGCATATGCATGACTTTAATGAGGGGTACCATGTGACCGCTAAAACCTGGAAGAGCAGAGGTGCTGAGACCATAGAAGAAGAGGGACTGCAGAGACCGTGCGCCAGGAGGGTGTGAGTATGATGGGGGGAGAACGGGGAGCAGAGCAATATTCACCTGTCCCCTTTACACCGCCACGTCCTCTGACTGTGACGCTCAGGTCAGAAGGCGCGATGATGTAGTCAGTGCGCCCCCTCTGCTGAACGTCACTGCAGAGGACCCGGAAGACACAGCAGCGGCAGTGGAATGGGGACAGGTGAATATCGCAGATGCCAGGGGCCTGAGCCAGCGGCGACACCGGCACATGGACCCCATAGCGCGCCGGTGTCCCCGCCTGCTCAGGACACCGGCACCAGGCTCCCAGCGACGAGAGGTGAGTATGTCTTTTTTTTTAAATTGCAGCAGCAGCAATATATGGGGGTGGGTATTTATCTATGGAGCATCTTGTTGGGCCACCATTAACCCTTGTGCAGCATTTTATAGGGGGTATTTATCTATGGAGCATCTTCTTGGGCCACCATTAACCATTGATGCAGCATTTTATGGGGGTATTTATCTATGGAGCATCTTGTTGGGCCACCATTAACCCTTGTGCAGCATTTTATAGGGGGTATTTATCTATGGAGCATCTTCTTGGGCCACCATTAATCCTTGTGCAACATTTTATGGGGGGTATTTATCTATGGAGCATCCTTTTGGACCACCATTAACCCTTGTGCAGCACCACCCTCGGCTTATACATAAGTCGATTAGTTTTCCCAGTTTTTTTGTGGCAAAATTAGGGGTCTTGGCTTATACACAGGTTGGCTTACACACGAGTATATACAGTAGATAGATAGCTAGATAGATAATAAACAGCCGGCAATTCAGCAGCTGTGTACAGTAAAATCACAGCAGGACCTGACACGAAAGAATAGATGGATTACATACAATATATACACATAGAATAGATAGATATATAGATGTCAGTGACATATACAATTAGTGCAGTGTGTGCAGCTCACTGTACATGTATTTAAATATTAAAATATTATTTTTCTAAAAAAAATGGCATGGGCGACCGCATAATTTTCATAACCAGCGGTTCTGAGAGAGTTCTGCTCCCTGGCTAGCTTAGCGAGGTCACCTTCTTTTTTAGTATCAGTCAGATCCTCTCGCATAACTTGAATCTCCTTCCTTAAATCTTCCACCCATCCTGGTTCAGCGATCAAATTCATAGATGCATCCCTGCTCCAAACCTTCGCCGGCGGGACTGTCACCACCTGCTCTTGCTCGCGCACACACTACTTATCTCCAACTTCAGCGAAGATCATGCATGGGTTTACTCGCAAGCGATCTCGCAGGGCCTGTTTCAACAGCGCGTCCCTCATGCCGATCACTATCTGGTCCCGTAGCACTACGTCAGTCAACCCTATCCCCACGCCATATTTCCTAAATATGGCAGTGTGAATTTCCTGTAACACGTTCATGTATTGTGTCACCGTCTCCCCCTCTCTTTGAACTCGGCTAAACAGCCGCATGCGCAACTCCCCTACATCTGTGGGGTCCCCAAGGGTTTTCTCCAGTATGCGCAACACCTTGTCAAGCGTATCCCGTTCCCGGGGGGGTCGTAGCATCACCTCTCCCTCCTAGGCCATCATTGAGACCCCCACTTGCAGGGCCGGTACCATAGGGTGCATTCTCATCATACCTTTAATGCGCTCAGTCCAGCTCCACAACATGGTGTTACTCCCATTAAACTTCGGCAGATTGTTTAACATTGCCTCCAGCGAGATACTGGACCTAGGGCCCTCCCCAGATGCTTGGTCTGCCCCCTCTGTGCTGGTAGACTGCATCCTACCAACTACGCCAAGTGTGAGATACAGTGGTTGCAGGATGCAGTAACAGACCGGAGGCAGAGCAAGGGTTAATGAGAGGGTTTAATTCAACAAAAGGATACTCCACACAGGGAAAAATAGAGACAGGGTTAAATTGCAAGGGAATTTTGACAACTTGGGAGGAACGGGTGCGGGTAAATGGGACAAAGAAGTACAGGGGTAATAAACTTATCAGTCTGACGACGTCAGAGATAGGATTTCTGGATGCAGGCAGTGGCGCCAAGGCTGAGGCACATAAGGGGTCTGGTACAGTCCCGAAGAGGATGGCGTCCTGGATCCTGGCGGCGGAGACGACTACCGGTGGTCTTGACAGAGGTCCTGGGTCCGGATGATGAGGAGGCAGGAAGGATCAAGTCTTTGGCCCTGGCAAGACCTAATATAGCTCGGCAGCTGAATGCGGGCTTATCAGGGGATAGTTCACAGCGGGTCACCCGGCTCTGCTGCTGGTACAGACGTGCGTCTATGGCCTGACCACGGACTCTGTCACTCACGGTCAGCGGTAACAAAGGTGTCAGCGGTGAGCCTTTGTCGACAGTCCCTGGGCACGGATCTGAGGCCCCTCAGACTTGGGCATACTCCCTCCCAATACTCAGTTGTCAGAGCGCTGACACAGTCCCCCTGCGCTTTGCACGTTTCCTCCAAGACTGTCTGGATTCCCATGCATCACGGCTTTTTAAGCTTAGCCGCGTCACCTATCACTGGGTGCAAAGGTCGGTCCTGGGCCTTAAGCTTTCCCCATGCAACCTGGGTGACAGCCCCGACAATTCCGGATCCGTCACAGAGAAGGTACGCCTGATTTGGATCTTCTCCTTACACTTTCACAAGCCACTTGTCATGTGTGCATTGCCACGAAGATCGTCGCGGTTGCACATTTTGACTTCTCACAGCTGAGCTGCTGTTTCTTTGTGTTTGGCAGCTAGGGAGTTAATTCTGTCTGTGCTCGGTGCTGGGACTGGGTGCAGTTTCTCCCGGCTGCAATTGATTATTTGTTGATTGGTTTCCTTTAAGTTCCTGGTTGTCTGCTTGGGGAGTTGCCAGTGAAACCTTCATGCAGACCACAGATAGGAATGAATCTGTATAGACTTTAGTTGAGAGCTCCTTAGTTGTTCTAAGCTCAACTTGGTTAGAGTTTATTTCCCAGACCATTTATGTTCCTTTGGTGTTTGAGTGTGTATGCAAGCGAGTGTTATCCTGTCTGTCTTATATGTCTAAACTGTGTATTTAGCTGAGATCAGCCCATATCCCTTTGGTGGTAGTCAGGATCCTTCTTAGGACTGATTACAGGGTTCAGGGTCTGATAGGAGACAGTGTTAGGTTGGAGACTTGGACCTCTGAACCATTATCAGTACCTCCAAGGTCAGGGATTAGTTAGGACCCCAGTTTAGGGTCAGGTTAGATCCCGGTCCACCTCTTTCCTGTTTCAGCTCATCAAGTCCTCAAGATTAACCCTGAGTTCAGCAGATATTGTGTCAGGTAAATCTATTCTATACTTACATGTTGATGTTGCTATAATAGTTGTTGTATAGAGTGTTGTTCCTGTATTAATAGTTTACTGACATTGTATACATATCATTAGACAGCGTGACACCACTGTAGGTTATGAATGTATCCCTTAGGTTAGCTATGATTAAGAACCCGCAATGGGTTTGAAACGCATAGACTATGTGGTTTTAATTGAAATACAGGACTCATCACTCTGATCTGCGTTGACTATTCACCACATCTCACAGCATGCCGTCTCACTGACAATTAAAAATTAAATCTGCAGATGCATCTCCCTCCTCCCTGTTTACTATTTACTTTATTACTCTGGTAGTTTTTTCTTTTTTTGGTGGACAGAGGAGGTTTTTGTGGAGTTATAGAGAGCCCGCAGATAAGGAAAGTAGAACTACAGGTTGCTGGTAGGTGTAGAAGATACCACTTTCCCTAATAATTATTCCAAAATTTCATGTATTTACATGTACTCCTGAATGAGTCAGGGCTGGCTCCAGATTTTCGTAGTTCCTGGGCGAAAGAGTCTCCACCACATAATGTCCCATGAAGAATAATGAGCCCCATATATTGCTTCATACAGAATAATGTGCCCCATATACGGCTCAATACAGTATAATGAACCCAATATAATGCTACAAACAGTACAATGAACCCCATATAATGCTCCTTGCAGAATGATTGACCTCATATACTTCTCCATACATAATGAGCTCCATACATTGCTCCATAACTATGAATGACATATAATGCTCCATACAATATATGATGGGCTCCATATAATGCTCCAGTATATGATGGGCCCATATGTTTCTCCAGTATATGATGGGCCCCATATGATGCTCCAGTATATAATGGGTCCCATATGATGCTCCAGTATATGATGGGCCCCATATGATGCTCCACTATATGATGGCCCCACATGATGCTCCAGTACATGATGGGCCCCTTATAATGCTCCATATATAATGGGCCCCATATGATGCTCCATATAAAATGGGCCCCATATGATGCTCTTTATATAATGGGCCCCACATTATGCTCCAGTATATGATGGGCCCATTTAATAGTTCAAACATTAAAAAAAAAAACCTCTCCTCGCTGACCGCTGCTCTGCTCCAGACTCAAAGAAAATCAGAGATCTACCAAACAAAAAGATGTATGAGAAAGCAAGGTAGATGTGTGGATAAAATTTAACTTTGAATAATTCAAAGATAAAATAATGGAGCCCTTAAGGTCCACTAGAGATAGGACAATACATACAACACACAACAAAGACGTCACATAAAGAGCATCACTTAGGCATAGTGATGGAAATATGTAGATGTGGGTAAGGGAGTGATAATGCAAAGACATAAAAATTTCAACCACGAAACCCTAAACAACCAGCAGGCAAGATCTCATTTAACAAATTATATATAACCATTCAATCAATGCCCTGGTGAGTATTATAAAGTAACATACCCGTATATAAAAAAAGGAACAATCTCACCCAGTGTTGCTCCTCGTTCACCCAGATTTCGTTTAGGAAAATATTGCTTGTAAGATCCTATTTGTCCAAATTCAGTGGGTGAGACTCTCACATGTGTCTGTACATTACCCCACTGCAAGGACATACCATAGAACGCAATAGGGGTCTATTTCTTTCATGCGTTAAGGACATCACGCTGCAAATCCCCATATAATATCTTATATCTAATAGTCTATATCTTCCTTGATGATTTGACTAATGAAACGCGTTGGAAGCTGAACTTTGGAGACACATTGTGATAGGTCCTATGGCATGTCCTTGCAGTGGGGTAATGTACGAACAGCTCTGGTGATGGCGGTGTGGTGGCAGCTCTGGTGGTGGCATCTCTGGTGGTGGCGGCGAGGCGGCAGCTAGGGTGGTGGTGGCGAGGCGGCAGCTAGGGTGGTGACGGCGAGGCGGCAGCTAGGGTGGTGGTGGCGAGGCGGCAGCTAGGGTGGTGGTGGCGAGGCGGAAGCTCGGGGGTGGCGAGGCGGCAGAGTGGTTATTGAAGGCTGTAGGCTTTCCTGAAAAGATGGGTTTTCAGGTTTCGTCTGAAGGATCCAAGGGTGGTGGATAATCGGACATGTTGAGGCGTGGAATTCCAGAGGATGGGGGATATTTGGGAGAAATCTTGGAGGCGCTTGTGTGAGGAACAAATAAGTGTGGAGGATAGTAGGAAGTCTTGGGAGGATCGAAGATTACGTGAAGGAAGATATTGGGAGATTAGTTCAGAGATATAGGGAGGGGACAGGTTGTGGACGGCTTTGTAGGTCAATGTTAGTAGTTTGAACTGGATTCGTTGGGGAATTGGGAGCCAGTGGAGGGATTTGCAGAGGGGAGAAGCAGGTGAGTAGCGAGGGGAGAGGTGGATTAGTCGGGCAGCAGAGTTGAGGACAGACTGGAGTGGTGCAAGAGAGTTGATGGGGAGGCCACAGAGGAGGGTGTTGCAGTAATCAAGGCGGGAGATGATGAGGGCATGCACAAGAGTTTTAGTAGATTGAGGGTTGAGGAAGGGACGGATTCTGGAAATGTTTTTAAGTTGGAGGCGACAGGAGGTGGCAAGAGTTTGGATGTGTGGTTTGAAGGACAGAGCAGAGTCGAGAGTTACACCGAGGAAGCAGATTTCAGGTGTGGGAGAGATCGTGATGCCATTTACCATAATAGATAGATCGGGTAGGGAAGATACGAGAGATGGAGGAAAGATGATGAGTTCGGTTTTGTCTACATTGAGTTTTAGGAAGCGAGAGGTGAAGAAGGAGGATATGGCTGATAGACACTCTGGGATTCTGGACAGCAGAGAGGTGACATCTGGGCCAGAGAGGTAGATCTGAGTGCCGTCTGCATACAGGTGGTACTGGAAGCCATGGGACTTTATGACAGAGCCTTGAGGGACTCCAACAGAGAAAGGGCGGGATGAGGAGGTAGTGTGGGAGTGGGAGATGGTAAATGTGCGGTCGGAAAGGTAAGAGGCGATCCAGGACAGGGCAAGGTCTTTGATGCCAAGGGAAGAAAGAATCTGTAGAAGTAGGTAGTGGACGACTGTGTCTAAAGGCAGAGGACAGGTCAAGGAGGATGAGGATGGAGAACTGTCTGTTAGCTTTGGCTGTAAGTCATTAGTAATTTTGGTCAGTGCAGTTTCAGTGGAGTGGTGGGGGCGGAAGCCAGATTGGAGTTGTCAAGGAGAAAGTTAGATGAGTGGTGGGAGGAAAGTTGAGCGTGGACATGCTGCTCAAGAAGTTTGGAAGCAAACGGGAGCAATGATATTGGGCGATAGCTGGGCATAGCAGTTGGGTCAAGGTTTGTTTTTTTGAGGATGAGTGTGATGGTGGCATGTTTGAAGGCAGAGGGAAAGGTACCAGAAGATAGCGATAGGTTGAAGGGATGGTTTAGGGCTGGGATGAGCGTGTTAGTGAGGTTGGGGAGCAGGTGGGAAGGGATGGGGTCAAGTGCACAGGTGGTGAGGTGTGATTTGAAAAGGAGATGAGTAAGCTCTCCTTCAGTGATGTTGGAGAGGGAGGTTATTAGGGAAGGGCAGAGGTCTGGTATATGGAGTGGTTGGGGTGGTGGAACAGTAAAGGTTTGCCTTGTTTGGTCGATCTTATTTTTGAAGTAGGTGGCAAAGTCCTCGGCAGAGATGAGGGGAGTTGGAGGTGGCAGTGGTGGGCGGAGGAGAGAGTTGAATGTGCTGAACAGTTGTTTTGGGTTGTAGGATAATGAAGATACAAGGTTTGTGAAATAGGTCTGTTTAGCAGAGGTGAGGGCTATTTTGAAGGCAAGTGTAGCTTGTTTGAAAGCAGTGAAGTCGTCTGGCAGGCGTGTTTTCTTCCAACGCCGCTCCGACCCTGGATGATTGTCGAGGTTTTTTGGTGAGATTGTTGTGCCAGGGTTGCCTATTGATTCGTCGCACTTTGCCGTGCGTGAGAGGGGCGACTGAGTCTATGGCAGGGTGGTGTTATAGAAAGTGGTGGCACTGTCTGTGTCGTGGAGTGAAGATATGGAGGACAGAGGTAAAAGAGAGTATGGTTGATTGAATGGTTATATATACCATAATTATTTAAATGAGATCTTGCCTGCTGGTTGTTTACTGTTTCAGGTTTGAAATTTTTATATGTCTTTGCATTATCACTCCTTTACCCATATCTATATATTTCTATCACTATGGCTAAGTGATGCTCGTTATGTGACTTCTTTGTTGTGTGTTGTATGTATTGTCCTATCTCTAGTGGACCGTAAGGGCTCCATTATTTTATCTTTGAATTATTAAAAGTTAAATTTTATCCACACATCTATCTTGCTTTGTCTTCTCCGCACTCCTCATCATCGCCATCCTCCGGCTCTCTGCACTGACTGTCCAGGCAGAGGGTGCACAGATGACATGGAAGACTGAGCAGCGGAGTAACAAAGAGAAGTAAGTATTGTGAGTCGCACTGCCAGGGCCTGTGGGGTACTCGGCACCGAGCCCGTTCACTTCAATGGGGGATGTCACGGGTAGCACAGCTCGGTCCGTTGCCCTGGGCGATCACCATAAAATGTGGGATATTTACAGGGGAATAAAGTATTTACAGTTTGTTCGTGACACCACCTGTGGTATCTGGTCAGGGTGACCAGCGCTGCAGGGTAGATCCGCTGAGAGGTTGTTACTGGGCAGCAAGGTGTTAAGTCTTCCACAGGCAAGACTGATCCCTCAGGGTAAATGGCGGTGCAGGGGTGCAGGATCAATAATGCAGACACACACACACGAAAGTCTCTTTCTGTACCTTTACTGATGGTATAGTTGCAGGCACGTCCCGGGAAGCTGTCAGGGTGGAGGATGCACGTCCAGTAATCCCACTGAGTAGGTGTAGGGCCTCCGTACTCCTGTATGTGTGTGAGTTTCTGACCTGTATAAAACGAAGTCTAACTCTGTCTTCTCATATACGCCCGGCTGACTTTGTGGTGGAGCCTTCTCTTGGATAGAACTTAGTCTCTAATGGTTGCGCTGACCAGACTCCTGTTCTTCCTGACCCCGGTTACGTATCAGCACTGCTGGGCCCCTGCGACTTGAAGTCCCACAGGGTCTCCGGTTTCTCCTACTAGTCGTGTAGATGCTAGCAAGCTCTGACCCGGTGTCCGGTAGTGCAGAGTAGAGGTAAGCGATCAATGCTGTTTCAACCCCTGTCACTCTCTTTTCCTTTTTCCACTCGCCTTTCGTCCTACTCTCACCTTTAACATAAGCACACACTAGCAGTAGATGGCAGTTTTTCCTTCTCTTCACCGCTCTCAAAGCGTCGGCACGCTTGCTCACTGAAAATACCTCAGTTGACTCCGTTTTGACCAGGCTAAGTGGCAATCTTTTCCACCATTACTGGACTCCACAAAATAAACTAAGTGCAAGCTGTAGACTTCAGTAACTCTCTGTAACTGCTGTTCCCTTTCCTTCACTACCTTCTGAGGCTCTGTCTGAAGTAGCTATCAGGACCTTCCGTCAGACTGATCTATGCACACTTCAAGAGCTACTTTCCACTTTCCAGGGTAACAGACAGTCCTTCATGTTCTGAGGTAAAACCAACAACTCCTCTCAGATCAAACTCTCAACTGCACTCTCTGAGGCGATCTAACAACATCTAACTGCCGTCTCTCCACAACCCTTATATATATGCATACTCTCCAAGGGCTCCCTCTGGTGGCTCCAGGGAATAGTGAAGGTGTGAATGAGTATCAGGTGTGAGTGTGGGTTTACCTTCTGTGCATCCTCCAGGGTACATGTGGCTCCAAGCACAGCTGGGCTACACATCCCCCCCTAGTTATCATCAGCACTCCCGGACTGAAAAGAAATAAATTTTTATAACATCAACGTTAACAATAACTCGTCCCTTGTGGGAGGTAAGAACACTTCAAACGTTGCAATAAATACAAGTACAAGTAGAAAATAGCAAATACTTTAAAGTGCAAAGATGTACAAGATTCTTGTGGAGGACCCGTCCAAAACCTCCCACAGTGGTCCTGGGTGGGCTGCAGGACTTCTCTTCTGCAGACCTCACTCTAGGCCACACCATACGGGTTTTTCTTCAGAGGTAGAACGGTTTACGTAAAACCAAGATGGGGCACCGAGTGCCAACTATTTACATTAAAAGTTTTTGGGCTGGCAAAGTCCTCAGCC
>JARQOD010000004.1:490518507-490587964 GCA_033576555.1 Oophaga sylvatica | reverse complement strand
AAAATGCTGCAGAAAGGAATTATGTCAAAAGAGGGAAGAGGTTGGGCAAAAATAGTGGTAAGCGGGGGTGTGGGCAAAAAAATATGTGGGTTCTTTTAAGTGTTGTTGTGTGTGTGCGGGTGTGTGCTGGTGTTGGGGTGTGTGCTGGTGTGTGCAGGTGTGTGCGGCTGTGTGGGGGGGGTCTGTTTTCTGTTGTGTGTCTGTCTCTGTGTTTACCCATGCGACGTTGTGTACCCAGGTGTCGTCTGATGGGACTACTAATCCCATTTGGCTATGTCTGCTGTGACATATAACAGAGACAGAAATGAGCCGATGATGGGAGAACAGTCTCATCGTCCGGCCCCTGTCAATTGTAAAAAAAAATCAAAACATTGCCCATAATCAAATATACAATACATACTCACTGAAAACCTAATCCTCGTCGACCGCGTCTCCTGCAAGCAATCAAAAAAATAAACCATCATATACTCCCTATCTGCCATAGTCCATTTAATACTGGCTGACCCACGTCGATGTCCCCCGGCCGCCGGCGTACACTGACAGGAGGTAATCGCTCCAGCAGTGTATCACTGAGCCGCCGAGAGAGTTCACCGAGTCCATCAGCTGATCAGCTCGGTGCTCTCACATACGGCACCGATGCGTGGGAAAGGGTTCTCAGCGGGTTAAGTGCTGTAATGAGAGCACCGGAGCTGATGAACTCTGGTGAACTCTCACGGCAGTGCAGTGATACACTGCGGGAGTGATTACTTCCTGTCAGTGTATCATCAGAGGCCGGGTTAGAGCGGTCACATCTCCCGATGTGACTGTTTTACACGTGAGATCGCCGTGGGACACTCGGCATTAAATTGACAATGTCGGACAGGATAGTATTATATGTTGGTTTATTATTTTATTTTTGTTTCAGGAGATCGAGGGCTTCGGTGGAATTAGGCAATCAGTAAGTATGGTAAATTAAGATTCAATAAAGGAGTCTGTGATTACTTCAAATAAAGGACTTTATTCTGGCTGTGTGTTTATTTACCATATAACTATAGGATTAGTAATGGATAGGTGTCTTATAGAGCTTCTCCATTACTAAGCCATGGGCTTGATGTCACCTGACAGTGCAAAGGTGACATCAACCCCACAAATATGAACCCCACTTGCCACCGATACAGGGCAAGTGTGAAAAGTGAGGCTAAGTGCTAGAACTGGCGCATCTATAAGATGCGCCATTTTTGGGGTGGCTGAGAGCTGATCTTTTTAGCCTGGGGGTGCCAATATACATAGCCCCTTCTCAGACTATTAATATCAGCCCGCAGCTGTCTGCCTAGCCTTTGCTGGTTCGATTTTATAGGGGGACCCCATGTGAATTTTTTTCTGGAGTTCCCCTGTAAACTAGCCAGTAAAGGCTAAACAAACATCTGTGAGCTGATATTAATAGTCGGTGAACCTTTATGGCTATTGGCTCCTTCCCAGAATATTAACAACAGCCCTACTGGTTATGAAAATTATGCGGGAGTCCACACAATTTTTTTTAAATTTAAAAAAAATAAACATATTGCATTTCACGCAGATTTCGTGTGTGTGTGCGAGTATTTATTTAACTCTTTATGCACGGGTTTATTAATGAGGGTATCTGGCTGACACCTGTTCATTACTAAACCTCAGGCTTGGTATTACTTTGTATATATACAGTTGTGCTCAAAAGTTTACATATCCAGGCAGAATTTTTGCTTTCTTGACCTTTTTTCAGAGAATATGAATGATAACACCAAAACTTTATCTCCACTCATTGTCAGTGGTTGGGTGAAGCCGTTTATTGACAAACTACTGTGTTTTCTCTTTTCAAATCATAATGACAACCCAAAACATCCAAATGACCCTGATCAAAAGTTCACATAGCCTGGTGATTTTGGCCTGATAACATGCACAGAAGTTGACACAAATGGGTTTGAATGGCTACTAAAGGTAACATCCTCACCTGTAGAGTTGAGCGAAACAGGTCGGTCAGATTCAAAAATCACCGACTTTCGCCAAAGTTGGGTTTCGCAGAGCAAAACCCGACCATAGCGTGAGGTCGGCCATGCGGTCGTCGACCCGAGCACCAAAGTCGGTTTTCCCATAATGCTTGCAAGCGCCTTTTCTCAGCCAATGAGCAAGGAGGCACACTGTGGGCAACGAGATGACATGGGCAGCGGCCACCACCATCTTAGAGCAGGGCATTGCAGTGATTGGCTTGCTGTTATGATTTGGTAGGCTGAGGAGAGCAGGCAAAAAAGGCAATACACCAGAGAGGTTGGAATCTACTGGATTGCAGTACCCTGACTAACCACCACAACTAAAGGCAGCCGTGGAGCGTACCTACGTTGGTCCTAGACGCCTCGTCACAGCCTGAGAAACTAACTACACCTAAAGATAGAAAGAGGAAAGCTATCTGCCCCGGAGCAGATCCCCAAAGAACATAGAAAGCCCCCAAACATGTAATGGCGGTTAGACAAGAGAAAATACTGACACAGACAGAAAATAGTATGAGCAAACGTTGGGGCCCAAACTACCTAAATAGAAAAGGATAGGAAGGGCACTTACTGCAATCCCAAAAAACCCTGAAAAGCACCAACTCTACTAATTTCAAAAACACCTGAGATCACACGACCTCTACCACCTAAATTAGTTCTCTGGTGTAACAAAATCAAAACAGCAGCCACTGAAAAAACTGGAAAAAGCAAATGTACAAACATCAGTGGCTGAACTAAATTGAGAGGGCAAAAGCCCCCGGAGGGGACCCAGAAGGCCCCCACAGAAGTGCAGGACAAAATGCAAAAATCAAGCACAAAAACAAAAAGAAGAAAATGTCTTATCTGTTAGCAGGAGATGCAGACACGACACAGCAGGCTACAAAGGAAACAGGAATCAAGGATTGAGACCAGAACAATTGATCACCGTGATGGGAAGGCGACTCCCTTAAATAAGACCAGTCAGTAACACCTGATTCCCAATCCTCACAATCTTCACTGGACAGTCCAGTACCGCTTGTAACCACCAGAGGGAGCCTCTGCTCAAACTCATTTCAAGTCCATTCACAACAGTACCCCCCCCTTAAGGAGGGGTCACCGAACCTCACTCTGAGCAACCAGGTCGGTCAGGATGAGTTCTATGATATGCACGGATGAGTCTCCTAGCATGGATGTCCGAAGCAAACACCCAAGAATTGTCTTCCTGACCATAACCTCTCCACTTAACCAAATACTGGAGTTTCCGTCTAGAAAAACGAGAATTCAAAATTTTCTCAACCTCAAACTCCATATTGCCCTCAACCAGAACAGGGTCAGGAGGCAAAGCAGTAGGAACCACTGGCTCAACAAACCTCTTCAACAAGGACTTGTGGAACACATTATGGATCTTAAATGTCCTTGGAAGAAGCAAACAAAAAGAAACAGGATTAAGAATCTCCATGATCTTATAAGGTCCAATGAACCTAGGCTTAAATTTAGGAGATGCCACTCTCATAGGAATATTTTTTGAGGACAACCAGACCAAGTCCCCCACTCTAAACCGAGGACCATCAGTCCTATGCCGGTTAGCAAACCGCTGGGCCCTCTCCTGAGAGAGGGACAACCTCTGCACTACCTGGTCCCAAATCCGCTGCATACGCTCCACAACAGAGTCAACACCCGGACAGACAGAAGCCTCCGTCTGTCCTGAAGAAAATCGAGGGTGAAACCCAGAATTACAGAAAAATGGAGACATCAAAGTGGCAGAGCTAGCCCTATTATTAAGAGCAAACTCAGCCAAAGGCAAAAAAGAGACCCAGTCATCCTGATCAGCAGACACAAAGCATCTTAGATAAGTCTCCAATGTCTGATTTGTAGAGTTGAGCGATACTTTCCGATATCCAAAAGTATCGGAATCGGAATGGTATCGCCGATATCACTAAAATATCGGCGATACCCGATACCGGAAGTCCCATATAAGTCTATGGGAACAAAATATCGCAACTAAAAAAACCTCTTTCTTTCCTTGTAAACACTAAATATACACACATAGAATACATATATGTATATATACATGTCATTGTGACATGTATATATACATATATGTATAGTTTATACACTTCTACATAGTAAAATATCCTCTGATTCAATTGCCGGGTAAAGCCGGCATCTGTGAAAAGACAGAAGCACCCGACATGAAATGACACTTGGTGTACATAGGGTTAACCATGTCTTTTCATGTCCTTTGCTATCTGATTTGCACAAACAATTACATCAGTCTATGTGTGCAAAATTTCACACCTGTAGGGGTTAATTAAGGTGTAAATTCGTTGTAAAAAACTGACTTTTTGCTACAATTTACACTTAATTAACCCCTACAGGTGTGAAATTTGCAACTTAAGGTACTGCCACACTAAGCTATCCGCTAGCGATCTCGTTGCGTTGCATACTATGAGATCGCTAGCGGGATTGTTTCTATATCGCTAAATGCTGCCGCATTTAGCGATATAGTTAACGACGCTATCGCGTTAGCGATGTCTTAAGACTTTAGCGGTACAAAGTACCGCTAAATCGCTAAGAAAAGGTTCCCACACAGAGATTAGATACTACGGGGAGCGCCAGCGATGAATAGGGTCCGAGCATTCAGCGACGAGCGAGATCACAGCAGGAAGCTCGTCGCTGGAAGCTGCCGCACTGAACAATATCGTAACGGATCGAAATAGTGACGTTTTTTAGCGATCCGTTGCGATATTGTTTAGTGTGGCATACCTTACACTCATGTAATTGTTTGTGCAAATCAGATATAAACTACATGAAAAGACATGGTTAACCCTATGTACACAAGTGTCATTCATGTCGGGTTCTGCATTTTCACAAAAGCCGGCAATTGAATTAGCGGCTATTATACTATGTAGAAGTGTATGAACTATAAATATATATATATATATGTGTCACAAATTCAATGACATGTATATATATATATATATGAGGTGTAAAATTGCTGAAAAAAATGCGTGGGCTCCCGCCCTATTTTCGCAACCAGACAGACAAAGCCAGTGAGTGGGGGCAGATAATAATAGCCCAGAGAGGGACCATTATTTTTGGCCCCCCCGGCTACTAACATCTGCCCCCAGACACCCCAGAAAGGGCAAATCTCTAATTAGATTTGCCCTTTCTGGCACTTTGCCCGTCTATTCCCATTGCCCTGTAGCGGTGGCGAATGGGTTAATAAGGGGTTAAAATGACCTTGCAATTGAAAGGTCACTTTAAGCCAGGTTAATAATTGAGAGCTGTCAATTAGACAACTATCAATTATTAATCCTATTGTATGAAAGAAAAATCAAACACACACCACTTTAATAAAAAAGAAGTTTAATGAAATAATCACACAGTTTTTGACCATATTTTATTTACCTGCTAAAACCATTTCCTGTAATAAAAATAAAATAATAAAGCAAAATTATTCTTACCAATCCGACAGTCAGGTCCCACGGTGTAATCCTTCAGAAAGGGTTAATGTTTACTGCAGGGACCGCAGCTAATGCTGCAGCCTCACAGTAAACCCCCAAATGAATGAGCTCCTCTCCTGGCTGACAGGAGAGGAAGTGGAAAGCTTAATTGATTGCTTTCCACTTTCACTTCAGGTCAGCCAGGGACACCATCAGTGACGTCAGAGGGAACTGATTAACAAAAATAGGGGTTCCCTTCGAAAAAAAAATGGCGTTGGGTCCCCCCTATTGTTGTTAACCAGCCAGATGAAGCAGACCGCTGAGGCCTGGATTTTCAGGCTGTTAAGGAGCCAAGATCCATGGACCTTGCCAGCCTGATAATACCAGGCCACAGCAGTCTGCATATCTTGGCTGATTAACAAAAATAGGGGATCCCCTCGAAAAAAATTGGCGTGGGGTCCCCCCTATTTTTGTTAACCAGCCAGATGAAGCAGACCGCTGAGGCCTGGTTTTTCAGGCTGGTAAGGATCCAATATCCATGGACCTTGCAAGCCTGATAATACCAGGCCACAGCAGTCTGCTTAGCTTGGCTGGTTAACAAAAATAGGGGATCCCCTCGAAAAAAAAAACGGCGTAGGGGTCCCCTATTTTTGTTAACCAGCCAAGTAAAATGCAGACTGCTGCGGCCTGGTATTAAAAGACTGTCAAGGCCCATGGATTTTGGCCCTCAACAGCCTGATAATACCAGGCTACAGCAGCCCCACATTTGGCGCATCAAAAGATGTGCCAATTGTGGCACTTTACCCGGCTCTTCCCACTTGCCCTGTAGCGGTGGCAAGCGGGGTAATAAGGGGTTAATGTCACCGTTGATTGCACGGTGACAATAAGCCCGGTTAATAATGGAGAGGTGTCAATAAGACACCGATCCATTATTAATCCCAAAGTTTTTAAATGTGTAAAAAAGACACAGCAAGAAAAAAGTCTTTTAATGAAATAAAAGAGACGACACAGTTTTCATTTTTTTTATTACTCTCTCATTCCTGCGACGCCATCGATCTCCTGTAAAAAAATAAAAAAAACAAACCAACAGTATACCACCTGTCCGACGCAGTCCATAACGACAGTCCCACGACGATCCAGCTCTGCTACATCGGAATGACAGAGCCTGTCATCCCGGCGCAGCACAGCTGATTACCTGCTTCCCCGGCGGTGACATCATCGGACTGCTTTACGGCCACGATTACCCAGCAGTCACTGCAGTTATCGCGAGAAACTGCATGTGACCGCTGGGGAGAAGAGGATGGCGGCCATTAAGCAGTCCGGGATGTGACCGCCGGAGATCTTCTGCCGGGTAAGTGCCGCTGACTCCTGACAGACCCGACGGACACTGACAGTGACAGTGACATTCCGATTCCGGTATCCGATATGACGAAAATATCGGTACTCTGAATCGGAATTCCGATACAGCTAATATCGGCCGATACCCGATATTTGCAGTATCGGAATGCTCAACCCTACTGATTTGTTCTCTCAGTTTGACCATTGGTCTGAGGATGAAACGCCGAGGAGAAAGACAATTGAACACCAAGTTTAGAACAAAAGGTCCTCCAAAATCTGGAAACAAACTGGACTCCTCTGTCAGACACAATGTTCTCAGGAATGCCGTGCAAACGAACCACGTGCTGAAGGAACAAAGGTACCAATTCAGAGGAGGAAGGCAACTTAGGTAATGGCACAAGATGTATCATCTTGGAAAACCTATCACAAATCACCCAGATGACGGTCATTCTCTGAGAAACAGGGAGGTCGGAAATGAAATCCATAGAGATATGGGTCCATGGTCTCTTGGGCACAGGCAATGGCATCAACAAACCACTAGAGAGGGAGCTAGGCTTGGAGCGAGAGCAAGTCCCGCAGGACTGCACAAATTCCCTGACATCACGAGACAAGGTAGGCCACCAAAAGGACCGACTAACCAAGTCTCTGGTACCAAAAATTCCGGGATGACCGGCCAACGCGGAACAATGAATCTCAGACATCACACTCTTTTTCCAGTGGTCCGGGACAAACAATTTCCCAACAGGGCAGCGCTCGGGCCTATCCTCCTGACACCCCTCCAGAGCCAGTCTCAAATTGGGCGAGATGGCGGAAAGAATTACACCTTCTTTCAAAATAACAGAAGGATCAGATAACTCAGGAGAGTCCGCAAGGAAACTCCTTGAAACGGCATCCGCCTTAACATTCTTAGTGCCAGGAAGAAAGGAAACCACAAAATTAAAACGTGTGAAAAACAAGGCCCACCTGGCCTGTCTAGGATTAAGTCGCTTGGCAGATTCCAGATAAACCAGATTCTTATGGTCAGTAAGGACCACCACCTGATGTTTGGCTCCCTCCAGTCAATGTCTCCACTCTTCAAAAGCCCACTTCATGGCCAATAACTCCCGATTACCCACGTCATAATTACGTTCAGTAGGAGAAAATTTTCGAGAGAAAAAGGCACAAGGGTTACTTTTAGAGGTCTCTGGATCTCTTTGGGACAAAACGGCACCTGCTCCAATTTCAGAGGCATCAACCTCCACCTGAAATGGCAGAGAAACATCAGGCTGCCGTAGAACAGGAGCAGAAGTGAATCTCTGCTTAAGTTCCTGAAATGCAGAGACTGCCTCAGGAGGCCAATTCACCACATCAGAACCCTTTTTGGTCAAATCAGTTAATGGTTTAACAATAACCGAGAAATTACCAATAAATTTACGATAAAAATTGGCAAAACCCAAAAATCTTTGAAGAGCCTTTAATGAAGTAGGTTGGACCCAATCACAGATGGCCTGAACCTTGACCGGGTCCATTTCAATAACAGATGGGGACAAAATGAATCCCAAAAATGAGATCCTCTATACGCCAAAAAGACACTTTGATCCCTTCACATACAGAGCATTCTCTCTCAAAATCTGGAATACAGTTCGAACATGTTTCACATGAGAGTCCCAGTCATTGGAAAAAATCAAGATATCATCCAAATAAACAATCAGAAATTTATCCACAAAATCCCTGAAAATGTCATTCATGAAGGACTGGAAGACAGAAGGAGCATTAGTGAGCCCAAAGGGCCATCACAAGATACTCAAAATGCCCCTCAGGGGTGTTAAATGCCGTCTTCCATTCATCCCCGTGCTTAATGCGAATAAGGTTATATGCCCCCCTGAGTAGAGTTGAGCGATACTTTCCGATATGCTAAAGTATCGGAATCGGAAATGGTATCGCCGATATCACTAAAATATCGGCGATACCCGATACCGATACCGGAAGTCCCATGTAAGTCTATGGGAACAAAATATCGCAACTAAAAAAACCCCATTCTTTCCTTGTAAACACTAAATATACACACATAGAATACATATATATATATATACATGTCATTGTGACATATATATATACATATATGTATAGTTTATACACTTCTACATAGTAAAATATCCTTTGATTCAATTGCCGGGTAAAGCCGGCTTCAGTGAAAAGACAGAAGCACCCGACATGAAATGACACTTGGTGTACATAGGGTTAAACATTTCTTTTCATGTCCTTTGCTATCTAATTTGCACAAACAATTAAATCAGACTATGTGTGCAAAATTTCACACTCTAGGGGTTAATTAAAGGTGTAAATTCGTTGTAAAAAAAACGGACTTTTTTGCTACGAATTTACACCTTTAATTAACCCCTAGAGGTGTGAAATTTTGCACACATAGTCTGATTTAATTGTTTGTGCAAATTAGATAGCAAAGGACATGAAAAGACATGGTTAACCCTATGTACACCAAGTGTCATTTCATGTCGGGTTCTGCATTTTCACAAAAGCCGGCAATTGAATTAGCGGCTATTATACTATGTAGAAGTGTATGAACTACAAATATAAATATATATATATATGTGTCACAAATTCAATGACATGTATATATATATATGAGGTGTAAAATTGCTGAAAAAAAATGCGTGTGCTCCCGCCCTATTTTCGCAACCAGACAGACAAAGCCAGTGGTGGGGGCAGATAATAATAGCCCAGAGAGGGACCATTATTTTTGCCCCCCCCCGGCTACTAACATCTGCCCCCAGACACCCCAGGAAAGACAAATCTATAATTAGATTCGCCCTTTCTGGCACTTTGCCCGTCTATTCCCATTGCCCTGTAGCGGTGGCGAATGGGTTAATATGGGGTTAAAGCCACCTTGCTATTGAAAGGTGACCTTAAGCCAGGTTAATAATTGAGAGCTGTCAATTAGACAACTATCAATTATTAATCCTATTGCATGAAATAAAAATAAAACACACACACTTTAATTAAAAATCATTTTAATGAAATAAAGACACATGTTTTTGACCATCTTTTATTTTACTGCAAAAACCATTTCCTGTAATAAAAATAAAATAAAAAAGCAAAATTATTCTTACCTATCCCATGCACAGTCAGGTCCCACGGTGTAATCCTTCAGAAAGGGTTAATGTTTACTGCAGGGACCGCAGCTAATGCTGCAGCCTCACAGTAAACCCCAAATGAATGAGTTCCTCTCCTGCCTGACAGGAGAGTAAAGGCTGGGTGTCACATAACGATACACCAGCGATCCCGACAACGATATGCACTTGTCAGGATCGCTGGTGTATCGCTACATGATCGCTGCTGAGCTGCC
Organism: Oophaga sylvatica; assembly: GCA_033576555.1. Lineage (NCBI taxonomy): Eukaryota > Metazoa > Chordata > Amphibia > Anura > Dendrobatidae > Oophaga > Oophaga sylvatica. Next base: position 490,577,861 of record JARQOD010000004.1, on the reverse strand, counting down.
AAACAGGCAGCTCAGGCAGCGATCTGGGACAGCGACACTGCGGGTAACATCGCTTAAGGGCCCGTCTCACATAGCGATATCGCTACCGAGATCGCTGCTGAGTCACTAGTTTTGTGACGCAGCAGCGAGCTCACCAGCGATATCGCTGTGTGTGACATTCAGCGACGATCAGCCCCCCTGCCGGGTATCGCTGATCGTCGCAGAAATGTCAGGACCTTTTTTTGATCGCTGGTTTCCCTCTGACAGGCACGCATCGCTGCGTGTGACAGGCGGGAAACCAGCGATCAAAGGTCCTGACATTTCAGCGACGATCAGCGATACCCGGCAGGGGGGGCTGATCGTCGCTGAATGTCACACACAGCGATATCGCTGGTGAGCTCGCTGCTGCGTCACAAAACTAGTGACTCAGCAGCGATCTCGGTAGCGATATCGCTATGTGAGACGGGCCCTTAAGTGGAAAGCTTAATTGATTGCTTTCCACTTTCACTTCAGGTCAGCCAGGGACACAATCAGTGACGTCAGAGGGAACTGATTAACAAAAATAGGGGTTCCCTTCGAAAAAAAAAATGGCGTGGGGTCCCCCCTATTTTTGTTAACCAGCCAGATGAAGCAGACCGCTGAGGCCTGGATTTTCAGGCTGTTAAGGAGCCAAGATCCATGGACCTTGCCAGCCTGATAATACCAGGCCACAGCAGTCTGCATATCTTGGCTGATTAACAAAATAGGGGATCCCCTCGAAAAAAATTGGCGTGGGGTCCCCCCTATTTTTGTTAACCAGCCAGATGAAGCAGACCGCTGAGGCCTAGATTTTCAGGCTGTTAAGGAGCCAAGATCCATGGACCTTGCCAGCCTGATAATACCAGGCCACAGCAGTCTGCATATCTTGGCTGATTAACAAAAATAGGGGATCCCCTCGAAAAAAATTAGCGTGGGGTCCCCCCTATTTTTGTTAACGCCAGATGAAGCAGACCGCTGAGGCCTGGTTTTTCAGGTGGTAAGGATCCAATATCCATGGACCTTGCAAGCCTGATAATACCAGGCCACAGCAGTCTGCTTAGCTTGGCTGGTTAACAAAAATAGGGGATCCCCTCGAAAAAAAAACGGCGTGGGGATCCCCCCTATTTTTGTTAACCAGCCAAGTAAAATGCAGACTGCTGCGGCCTGGTATTAAAAGACTGTCAAGGCCATGGATTTTGGCCCTCAACAGCCTGATAATACCAGGCTACAGCAGCCCCACATTTGGCGCATCAAAAGATGTGCCAATTGTGGCCACTTTACCGGCTCTTCCCACTTGCCCTGTAGCGGTGGCAAGCGGCGGGTAATAAGGGGTTAATGTCACGTTGAATTGCACGGTGACAATAAGCCCGGTTAATATGGAGAGGCGTCAATAAGGACAAGATCCATTATTAATTCCCAAAGTTATTAAATGTGTAAAAAAAAAGACAAAGCAAGAAAAAAGTCTTTTAATGAAATAAAGAGACAACACAGTTTTCATTTCTTTTATTATTACACTCATTCCTGCGACGCCATCGATCTCCTGTAAAAAAAAGAAAAAAAAACAAACCAACAGTATACCACCTGTCCGACGCAGTCCATAACGATAGTCCCACGACGATCCAGCTCTGCTAATCGCAATGACAGGCAGAGCCTGTCATTGCAACGCAGCCACAGCTGATTACCTGCTTCCCCGGCGGTGACGTCATCGGACTGATGCCTTTACGGCCGGGATTACCCAGCAGTCACTGCAGTTATCGCGAAAAAAAACTGCATGTGACCGCCGGGGAGAAGGGATGGCGGCCATGAAGCCAGTCCAGGCCCGGACCGCCGGAGATTTCTGCCGGGGAAGTCCCGCTGACTCCGGGAAGCCCGAAGACGGCACTGACAGTAAAGTGACATCCGATTGCGGTATCCGAAAAGCGAAAATTCGGAAACTCGGAATCGGAATTCCGATAAAAGAATATCGGCCGAAAACCCGTTATTTGCGTATCGGAAGCTCAACCTACCCCTGAGGTCAAGCTTGGTAAACCAAGTAGCGTTTTTCACCCGGGGAAAACAGGTCAGAAATCAAGGGTAAGGGTATTGATATTTCCAGTAAAATTGTTTCAAAAGCCCGAAAAATCAATTACACGGCTTAATGAAAAAATCCTTTTTGGCCCAAAGAAAAAAACGGCACCTAAGGGTGGAAGGGATGGTCTGATATGACTTTCTCCAATGATCTTTGATATAAGACCGAAAAAAGCGTTCATGGTTCAGGTACAGACAAAGTTAAAAAGGGGACCTTTAGGGAATTTACTAACAGGAACAAATTCAATGCGCAGTCAAGCTCCTATGGGGAGGCAAGGTTGCGGGATTTAACTTTCGCAAAAAACACACAGAAAATCAATCAAAAAGTCAGGAAAATCCTGAGCCGGGGGGAGGCAAAAAAAAAACAGGGTTTTGGTTTTTAACACATTGGCGCCCCAACTGGTTACGGGACACAGATTTCTAATCCAAAAAGGATTTTGAGCCCAGTAAAGGGAAACCCAGCCCCGATAATGTCATGCAGATTTTTACGAACCCAAAATTTGAACTCTCCTGATGATCAGGTTCAACCCTCTTATCACCTGGAAGTAGAGAACTGAGGTTTTTCTCGCCAAAGGGGTGAACCCGATTCCAGTGGGGGGAAAGATTCTGAAAGGGGTATAAGGGAAACCCCCCAACTTTAGAAAAAATAAAAAATCCATCAGGTTAATAGCGGCTCCGGGAATCAACAAAAAGCCGAGCAGAAAATTGGGACAAAAGGCATATCAGGCCCCCCCCCGTTAATAAAAACTTAGTCTGAACACTACCCAAGGACAACTGAGCGTCCCCAAACGTCTTCCCCGCTTAGGGCAGCTGAAATACATGAGAGGATCACCACAGTAGAAACATAAACCCATTGCGCTTTCGAAACTCATGACGTGTGTCCCAGAAAACCCCTCTATCACACTGCTGGATTCAGAAGCGGTTAAAAAGGCAACCCCCTATTCCACGCCTATTCTCCGCTCACGCAAACGCTGTCAATTTGAATCGTAATGAATAGAATCATTGGACCAGAGGGGAAAGGAAAATCCCCCCATAATTCCTTTACATTATCAGAAGACCTTCCGAAAAAGGGGCCAACGCGTTTTTTTGTAGCGTTCCCAGGCTGTGGGGCGTGGGGACATGGCATGCTTGCCTAACTAGCAATGCTCCACGCCGCCAGTCCACGACGACGTGAGGGGCATGGTTCCCGATGGTAAGAGAATGTGGAAACCCCCTGGACCACGGAGGGAGACCCGGGCCGCCCGGACTAGGGAAGGGCAGCGACCGGGATCCGTGGCAGTGAGCATGTGGGCAAGGTGGGGCCTGCGGACTAACAACACCGCACAATTCGGTAAAAAAAGAAACATAAAGTTTATTAAAAAAACACATACAAAAAAAAAGAACATAAGACCGGGCTCCCGATTCCGCACATCAGAGAAGGGTACACGACTAGGATCATGACGAGTGCGGAGGAATCAGGGTAGATGCAGTCCGGGTTATCTGGCACGGGCTTTTCTTGGACGGCCTCTCTCTCAGGCCCTTAAAGGGTAGAAGGCTCAGCAGGAGAAAATCAGACACCGCCCCAGACGACTTCAGCGATGGCGGGGTCATCACGGGTTGATGAAGGGCCAGGATCATCTGGACGGGCATACTAGAATGGCCTTTCCCCCCCCGGCCTCGGGCGTGCAAGGCCAGCAGGAGAAACATCAGACACCGGCCCAGGCGAAGTCAGACGGGGGGCGGGGGGCATCCGGGTTGAGAAGTCCAGGGTCATCTGGCCGGGCATACTAGGACGGCCTCTCTCTCAGGCCCAGGCGTAGACAGGCTCAGCAGGAGAAATCAGACACCGGACCAGGGCAGAGTCTCACAGGGTAGCCAAGGAGGAAAAAACCCGGCAGGACGGGGGTTGTCACGGCAAGTGACCAAAAGGGGTCTTGGGAAGGAGGTTGTCCGGTAGTGACCAGGGCAATCCTTTGGGGCAGGCAGGTTGTCACGGCAAGTGACCAGGGGGAGGCAGGTTGTCACGGCAAGTGACCCGGAGGCAGGTTGTCACGGCAAGTGCCAGGCAGGCAGGTTGTCAGGCAAGTGCCCGGGCAGGAAAGGGTTTTCACGGCAAGTGACAGGAGGCAGGTTGCACGGCAAGGCCAGGGCAGGCAGGTTGTCAGGAAGTACCAGGGCGGCGGTTTGGTCACGGCAAGTGACCAGGGTAGTCTCGGGACAGGCAGGTTGTCACGGCAAGTGACCAGGCAGTCTCTGGGACAGGCAGGTTGTCACGACAAGTGACCCGGCGGTTTGGGGCAGGAGGTTGTCACGGAAGTGACCAGGCGTCCTGGACAGGCAGGTTGTCCATTTAAGTGACCAGGCAGTCTTGACAGGCAGGTATATACGACCTGTATGGTGGAGCCTCCAGGTAGGCTGAGTTTGGATGGCGAAGATCGCTCCGGGTGAGCAGGCAAGAGCCGGGGATTCTGCAGATGTTTTCCGAACTTCCGGATGGAGCTGCGTCGGATGGCAAGATGATCGCTCCTAGGTGAGCAGGCAAGAGCCGGGGATCTCTGCAGAGATGTCGAATTCCGGGGTGGAGTGGGAGTGGATGGCGGCAGGCAAGCGACAGGTAACAGGCGGAAACGGAATCGAGGAAGCTGATGGCTGAAACAGGGTTAGACTGCACAGGAACAACAGGGACATGGATTGGATCTCAGGGAGTCGGAACCGGGAAGGAACTGGATTGGATTAAAGGGAGTCAGGAACACGGATTGGGTTCGGGAGTCAGGAACCGGACAGGAAACCTGGATGGATCACAGGAACAGGGGACGGGGAACCGGGGCCTCGGACCCCGGACTTTGGCAATGATCGGCAGGGATCCGGAAATCAGGCAGGAAGGTTTTAGGATCCGGGACATCTGGAAGTGGCTTTCGGCCCATCGGACATCAGGCCATGGTCATCAGGCATGGACCGGACACCCTGGCAGCCCCCCTGAAAAGGAAACCCGCGGTCGGGTTGCAACCCCCGCCGGTTTCAACGGGAGTGGCCGGGGATTGCACAGAGGCTGAGCACAGGTAACAGAAAACTCTCACAAGGGGATCTCCTTCCAAGATGAACCAGGTTAATAGCAAGGATTCCCCAGTCACGGGCCCACGGGTTCTGGACACAGAGGATTTCAGGAACAAAACCCCAGGGACACATTTCAGAAGACAGGTACAGGTGCGTTTTCCAAGTCAGGGGTTCAGGTTAATTAACACAGCAGGAACAGGGAATCAGCTCCAGAGCTGATCACATTCAGAGAGGAGCTGAACCCAACCACATACGGCTAGGTTCAGGGATTCAGTGTAGATTCAATGTGAAGCTCTGGCAACGCCCACTAGGGCTGGGGAACTTTATATATGAGTGCTTCCCCGCGATAGGCTGGAGCAGAAAACTTGTAAACACCCAATCCACTTTAAAAGCAGGACAAGTGGGGGGCCGCGCCCCCTATGCAGAGCCGACAGCACAAACACAGAGGGAACCCAAAAAATGGCTGCGCCAACCACGCAGTAAGTCATGCCCATGCAGAGGACTTTTCAAGTACGGAGGCTTTTCACAGCAAGTCAGGAACGCAAATGCGGGCGGTTCATGCAAAGCAGCGGAGCCCTCCGCAAGTGGGTACCCAGCAGAGCGGGAAAAATGAGCAGCATCCATATAGGTAACAGAAAACAGTATCCCAGCTGGTTTAGGGGGAAAAGGAGCAAAAGGGTTAATGCAAAAAAATGCAAAAATAACGCTGGAAAACAAAGTACCGACAATACCAGCTTTCGTTCCCCCCCTCGGCCCCTCTTCTGAAGACCCAAGTAAAAAAAAAAATTCCCCCGAAAAAATTCACTTGGGTTTTTGGGGGTAAGTCCCATAGTTCACAAAAATGGCAGCCCCGAGTTTAATAGCTCGGAAAAGTTCGAAAACCCCTGACCAAGCGGGAATCGAGCCATTAGCCCCTTACCCTGTGGGGACCAAATGTAAATTCACACATAGGTGGAGTTGGAGAAAGTTCCTGAGACCGCAGCTAGGGGAAGTCCTGGCCAGAGGCTTACTGTAAACGTTCCCACGGGGCCCCGTGGGGAGTCGGGACATGGAAGTTGTAGCTAGCAATGGTCCCACGCCCCCGCCACGACGACGTTTAGGAAGGTTCCCAGGTGGTAAGAGAATGTTGGGGCCCCCGGACCACGGAGGGGACCCGGGCCTGCCGGGATAGGGAAGGGCGCGGGCCGGGATCCGGGGCACTGAGCAAAGTGGGCAAAGGTGGGCGACCTGCAGGACTAGACAACACCGCAAACTTCAGGTTTGGGAAACATAAAGTTTACTTAAAGAAAAAAACGTAAATAAAACAGAAAAAAGACCGGGCTCCCGATCCGCCCCATCAGAGAAGGGACACGACTCAGGGGTCATAGAAGAGTGCTGGAGGAATCACGGGTAGATGCAGTCGGGTTACTGGCACGGGCATACTTGAGGCCTCTCTCTCAGGCCTTAGGCGTTTTGCAAAAGGTCAGCAGGAGAACACAGACACCGACCCCAGACCCGACCGGCGTGGGGGGTCTCACGGGGTTGATGAAGTCCAGGATCATTGGCCCAAGGGCCTATAGTATGGCCTCACTCTCAGGCCCGGGCGTAGCCCCAGGCTCCGGGAGGAGCCCTCAGGGCCCGGCCAAGGACGAACGTCAAAAACTGGGGGGGTCATCACGGGTTGAAGAAGGGCCGGGTATCTGGCACGGGCATCTAGGACGGCCTCTCTCTCAGCCTCAGGCGTAGCACAGGTAGCAGGAGAACACAGGACCCGCCCCCGGGACAGACGTCATACAGGGTAGACCAAGGAGGAACCGGCAGGACAGGCAGGTTGTCACGGCCCAAAAGTGCCCAAAGGGCCCGGTCTCTGGGACAGGCAGGTTGTCCGGCTAGGGGCAGGGCAATCCTGGGAAGGGGTTGTCACGGCAAGTGACCAGGGCAGGCAGGTTGTACGGAAAGGGGGACCAGGCAGGCAGGTTGTCCGGCAAGTGCCAGGCAGGCGGTTGACGGCAAGTACCGGGCAGGCAGGTTGTCACGGCAAGGGGCCCAGGGCAGGCAGGTTGTCACGGCAAGTGACCAGGGCAGGCAGGTGTCACGGCAAGTGACAGGGCGGAGGTTGTCCGCAATTTTGCCAGGGTAGTCTTGGGACAGGCGGTTGTCACGGAAAGTGACCGGGCCCGTCTCTGGGACAGGCAGGTTGTCACGACAAGGACCAGGCAGTCTCTGGCCGGGGTTGTCACGGCAAGTGACCAGGCAGTCTCGGACAGGCAGGTTGTCCAGTAAGTGACCAGGAGTCTCTAGACAGGAGGTATATTAGGGAACTGATTGGTGGGCCTCCAGGTAGGCTGCAGTCGGTGGCAGAAGATCGCTAGGTGAGCAGGCAAGAGCGGGGATCTCTGCAGATGATGTCCGAACTTCGGATGGGCTGCAGTCGGATGGCGATGATCGCTCTAGGTGAGCAGGCAAGAGCCGGGGATCTTGAGATGATGTCCGAATTCCGGATGGAGCTGCAGTCGGATGGCAGACAGGCAAGCCGACAGGTAAAGGCAGGAAAATTGGAATCAGGAGCGAGGCTGAAACAGAGTTAGCTGCACAGGAACAAAAGGGAATGGATTGGATCTCAGGGAGTCAGGAACACGGCCCGGAACATGGATTGGATCTCAGGGAGTCGGAACAGGATTGGGTCTCAGGGAGTCGGGAAACCCGGACAGGAACATGGATTGGATCCCCGGAACACGGACTGGAACACAGGCCTCGGATCGGGACATTTTGGGGCAATGATCGGCGGTCCGGAACAGGCAGAAGGATAGGATCCGGACATCTGGAAGTGGTCGTCGGACATCGGACATCAGGCCATGGTCATCAGGCATAGGACCCGGGGAAATCTGCGCGACCTGAAAAGGAACCCCGCGGTTTGGTGCAAGCCCGCCAGGTCAACGGGAGCGGGGCGGGGATTGCACAGAGGCTGAGCACGAGTAACAGAAACTCAGCACACACGGACCTCCTACCAAGATGAACCCCGGGTTATATAGCAAAGGATTCACAGTCCTGGCCGGGTTTGGACACACCCGGATTTCAGGAAACATAACACAGAGGACACAGTTCAGACAGAAAGGACAGGTTGCGATCCAAGATCGGGGGGTTGGGTTTAATTGACACAGGAGGAACAGGGAATCAGCTCTCCAGAGCTGATCACCTTAGCGGGAGGAGCTGAACACACAACCCCCATACGGTAGTTCAGGATTCAGGGTAGATTCAATGTGAAGCTTGGCAAGCCCCTAGGGTGGGGAAAATTTTATATGAGGGTGCTTACAGCGATAGGTGGAGCAGTAACTTAGTAAACACCAATCCACTAAAAGCAGGAAGGTGTGGGGCCGCGGGCCCCCCCATGCAGAGCCAGACGCAAACACAGAGGGAACCCAACAATGGGGTGCGCCAACCAGCAGGAAGTCATGCAACCACTGCAGGGAAATTTAAGCTACGGACGGCTTTTCACCCGCAAGTCAGGAACCCCAATGCGGGGGGTCTTTCAAAGCAGCGGAGCCCCACGCAAAATAAAGGGGGAGCAGCAGAGGGGGGAAAATGAGCAGCTTATATAGGTAACAGACAACGAATCCCCGTGGTTAGGGGGGAAGGAGCAAAAGGGGGGGTTTAATGCAAAAAACATGGGAAAGTAAGCTGGGGAAAAAAAAAGTACAGACAATACCAGGTTACAGTTGTCTTCCATTTGGTTTAGGGACTGCCCACCTACGGAATCTCTGACAGTATAAATCAGCGTTATCAAGCCCTGTTTAATGCCAAAAAAGGCTTTTTAGCTGGGTAGTGACATTAGGCTATGTACAATAACCCTAAGGCCTGAAAAAATGCATCAACATTTACTCAAAAAGGATCCCCGGTGTCAGGGAAAAAGCCCAATCCTGAGGATCCGCGAGGAGGGAGATGACAATTTGAACCTGCTGCGCTGGTTTCCCTGAGGACTTTGGATTTTAAGGCAAAAAAAAAAATTTACCTATTTTTTAAAATTCGGAAACTTGGCTGTCCCCCAAAAACAAAAACTGGCATGGGAAATCTAGGTTCCACAACAGGAACCTAGCAAGATAGGTAGCAAAACTTCCAACCCCAGGGCCAAAGGTGATCCAACCGGCCAGCAACTGTGCAAACTCCATTGAGAGAAAAAATCCTCCCCAAACACCCAGAGATTCCCGAGGGAAAAAAAAAAAAAAGCCAAACCCCCAGAAAAAAAAATCTTGACAACTCTGACAACCTTTTTTTTTTTTTTTTTTTCACAATTTTTTTTCCCTTCTGGAGTACCATTCAATTTTTTTTATGGCCGGTGATACTGTTTTTGTTTCGGTAAATGAGGAGTGCAGGTTAAAAAAAGGAAAAAACACCAGAGCAGTTGGAATCTATGAGATTGCGTACCTGGGGTACCACCCACAATAGAGGGGAGCCGGTGGAGGTTTTCCCACGTTGGTCCTTGGGCGCCTGGGCACAGCCTGAGAAAATAATACCCCCTAAAGATAGAAAGAGGAAAGTATCGCCCCGGAGCGATCCCAAAGAACATAGAAAGCCCCAAACAGTAATGGCGGTTGGGGACAAGAGGAAATATGACACAGACAAAAAATAGTATGAGCAAACGTTGGGGCCCAAACTACCTAAATAGAAAAGGATAGGAAGGGCACTTACGCAATCCCAAAAAAACCCTGAAAAGCCCACTCTATAATTTCAAAAACACCCTGAGTCCCACGACCCCCTCCACCAAAAATAGTTTCTGGGTAACAAAAAAAACCCCCACAGCCACTAAAAAAAATGGAAAAAGCAAATGTACAAACATCAGTGGCGAACTAAACGGAGGGGCAAAAGCCCCGGAGGGGACCAGAGGCCCCCACAGAAGTCCCGGACAAAATGCAAAAACAAGCACAAAAACAAAAAGAAGAAAAATGTCTTATCTGTTGCAGGAGTGAGACACGAACAGCAGGTACAAAGGAAAACAGGAATCAAGGATTGAGACCAGAAAAATTGTCACCGGCAACCCTGATGGGAAGGCAAACTCCCTTAAATAAGCCAGTCAGTAACACCTGATTCCCAATCCTCACAATCTTCACTGGCAGTCCAGTACCGCTTGTAATCACAGGGGGGAAGCCTCTGCCGGAATCATTTAAGTCATTCACAACGTACCCCCCCCTTGGGGGGGTCACCGAACCCTCACCTGAGCAACCAGGTCGGTAGGGATGAGTTCTATGTAGCGGATTAGTCTCCTTGCATGGATGCGAAGCAAAAAACCCAAGAAAGTCTTCCTGACCATAACCCTCCACTTAACCAAATATTTGGAGTTTCCGTCTGAAAAAGAGAATTAAAAAATTTTTCAACCCCCAAAACTATATTGCCCCAAACAAGAAAGGGGTCAGGGGGCCCAAAGCAGTGGGAACACGGTCAACAAACCTCTTCAACAAGGATTGTGGAAAACATTATGGATCTTAAATGTCCTTGGAAGAAGCAAACGAAAGAAACGGTTAAGAATCTCCAGATCTTATAAGGTCCAATGAATAGGCTTAAATTTAGGAGATGCCACTTATAGGAATATTTTTTGAGGAAAACCAGACCAAGTCCCCCATTCTAAACGGGACCATCAGTCTTGGGTTAGCCCCCGCTGGGCCTCTCGAGAGAGGACAACCTCTGCACTACCTGGTTCCCAATCCGCTGCATCGCTCCAACACCAGAGTCAACACCCGGACAGACAGAAAGCCTCCGTCTGTCCGAAGAAAATCGAGGGTAAAACCCCCCGAATTACAGAAAAATGGAGACATCAAAGTGGCAGAGCAGCCCCATTATTAAGAGGGAAAACTCAGCCAAAGGAAAAAGGGACCCGTATCCTGACAGCAGACACAAAACAAACTTGGTAGTCTCCAATGTCTGATTTGTTCTCTCCGTTTGACCATTGGTCTGGGTGAAAAGCCGAGGGAAAAAAAGCAATTGAAACACCAAGTTTAGAACAAAAGGTCCCCAAAAAACTGGAAACAAATGGACTCCCTGTCGACACAATGTTCTCAGGAAGCCGTGGCAAAAAGAAAAGTCTGAAGGAACAAAGGGTTTCCAATTCCGAGGAGGAAGGCAACTTAGGTAATGGCACAATGTATCCTCTTGGAAAACCTATCACAAATCACCAGATGACGGTTTATTTTTCTGGAAAAAAACAGGGGAGGTCGGAAATGAAAAACCCATAGAGATTGGGGGCCATGGTTCTTGGGACGGCAATGGATCAACAAACCACTAGAGGGGAGCTAGGCTTGGAGCGAGAGAAGGGCCCGCAGGACTGCACAAATTCCCTGACATCACGAGACAAGGTAGGCCCAAAAAGGACCGACTAAACCAAATTTGGTACCAAAATTCCGGGATGACCGGCCAACGCGGAACAATGAATTCAGACATACACTCTTTTTCCGTGGTCCGGGAAAAAACAATTTCCAAACAGGGCAGCGGGTCGGGCCCTATCCTCCTGACACCCTCCAGAGCCAGTTCAAATTGGGCGAGGGTGGAAAGAATTACACCTTCTTTCAAAATAACAAAGGTAAAATAATAGGGGAGTCCGCAAGGGGAAAAAATCCTTGAAACGGCATCCGCCCTTAACATTCTTAGTGCAGGAAGAAAGGAAAAAACAAAATTAAAACGTGTGAAAAACAAGGCCCACTGGCCGTCTAGGATTAAGTGCTTGGCAGATTCCAGTAAACCGGGATTTTATGGTCAGTAAGGACACCACCTGATGTTTGGTTTCCCCCAGCAAATCTCCACTCTTCAAAAGCCCACTTCATGGCCAATAACCCCCGATTACCCACTCATAATTACGTTCAGTAGGAGAAATTTTCGAGAGAAAAAAGGCACAAGGGTTACTTTTAGAGGTCTCTGGATCTCTTTGGGACAAACGGCACTGCCCCAATTTTTTAGAGGCATAACCCCCACCTGAAATGGAGGAAAAATTCGGCTGGGTTAGAACAGGGGAAGGAATCCCCTTCTTAGTTCCTGAAAGCGGGACTGCCTCAGGAGGCCAATTCCCCACATCAGAACCCTTTTTGGTCAAATCAGTTAAATGGTTTAACAATAACCGGAAATTCCAATAAATTTACGTAAAAAATTGGAAAAACCCCAAAAAAATCTTTGAGAGCCTTTAATGAAGTAGGTTGGACCCCAATCACAGATGGCCTGAACCTTGACCGGGTCCATTTCAATAACAGATGGGGACAAAATGAATTCCCAAAAAGAGATCCTCTTTTCCCCAAAAAAAGAACACTTTGATCCCTTCACATACAGAGCCTTCTCTCTCAAAATTGAAAATACATTTTCGAACATGTTTCACATGAGAGTCCAGTAATTGAAAAAAATCAAGATATCATCCAAATAAACAATCGAAATTTATCCAAAAATCCCTGAAAATGCCCTTCTGAAGGAGGGGAAAGGGAGAAGGAGCATTAGGGGACCCCCCAAAGGGCATCACAAGATACCAAAACCCCTCAGGGGTTTTTTAAATGCATTTCCATTATCCCCGTGCTTAATGCGAATAAGGTTATATGCCCCCCTGAGGTCAAGTTGGTAAACCAAGAGGTTTTTCACCCCTGGAAAAAGGTTCAGAAACAAGGGTTTAACGGGTATTGATATTTCACAGTAATATTGTTCAAAGACGATAATAAAATACACGGCCTTAATGAACAATCCTTTTTGGCCAAAAAGAAAAAACCGGCCCTAAGGGTGAAGAGGATGGTCTGATATGACCTTTCTCCAATGATCTTTGATATAAGACCGATAGCGTCATGTTAGGTACAGACAAGTTAAAAACAAAGGCGACCTTTGGGAATTTACTACCAGGCACTAATTCAATAGGCAGTTATAGCTCCTATGGGGAGGCAAGGATGCAGATTTACTTTCGCTAAAACACACCGAAAAATCAATAAAAAAGTCAGGAACATCCGAGCCTGGGGGGAGGCAGAAAAACAGGAGTGTTATTTAACACACTGGCAGCCCCACTGGTTACAGAACAGATTTCTAATCAAAACAGGATTATGAGACTGTAACCAAGGGAAACCCAGCACGATAATGTCATGCAGATTATACAGAACCAAAAATTTGCAGCTCTCCTGTTTATCAGGTTCAACCCTCATTATCACCTGAGTAGAGGAAACTGAGGTTTATTTCAGCCAAAGGGGTAGAATCGATTCCGAGGGGAAAAGACTTCGTAGGGGTATCAAGGGAAACCCACAAGTTTGCAATAAAAAATCCATCAGGGTTAATAGCAGCTCCAGAATAACGAAAGCCTGGGGCCGGAAATGAGGACAGAGAGCATTTCCCGATTTAACATTTAATAAAAAACTTGTTGAAACTACCCAAGACAAACTGAGCGTTTCAAAAACGTTTTCCCTGCTTAGGCAGACTGGAAAAAAGCCCTGAGAGGCATCACCACAGTATAAACATAAACCCCCTTTCGTTTCGAAAACATTTTGCGTTTTCCCAAAAAAAAACCCCTCAGGGGTTTTTTTGTAGTACGTTCATATAGGGTCTTTGCTTGGGTGCGATTTTAAAAAACAGGAGTTTTCAGGTTTTTTATAGGAAAAAAACCGTAATTTTTTCATACAAGTTGGCAGAAAAATAGTAACAGTTTGCGACACCCCAAACAGGAACCGCAGGCCAAAAATAAAAACCAAAATCAGCAATCCCCCCTCCAATACGATTCGGATCTTCTTCTTGTTACCGTAAGTCATGCAAACGTGGGGGGTTTCAAAGGCAGGGGGTTAATTTTCCCAAGTGCTCCCCCGGGTTCCCCCGTAGGAAAAACTGGAGTACAAGGGGCCCAAGGGTTTTAAAAAGGGTAAAAACACGGTTCACTGCAGGCTAGATTCTGAAGCCCTTTTTTGCTCAGCTGTGGCTGCCCCTTTAAAAGCAAAAAGGGAGAATCAGGGGGGGGGAAATGCAAAATGGGAACTCCATTTTTTCTGGGGGGAAAATAGTGCAGCAAAAAAAAAATTTTAAAAGGCGACGAAAAACTGAGTTTTTGGGTTTTTTAATTTTAAAAACCCTTCATTACTCCCCCCTTAAGGACAACCTCCGGATGACTAGACCAGGCTTGGGTGGGTCCCTTGATGAAAAAGACGGGAAAAAAACAGGAGATTAAAATTTTTTACTGGGGGTTTCCCCGAGTTGTCCCCCCCTGGGTAGCCCCCCCATTTAATCAGATTTGTAACTGATTTCTATTCCCCAACCGGGAAAATAAAAACCCCTTTTCCCCCCCAAATTTTTCCTTGGCCATCGACTAGCACTGGGTCAGGGGGAAAGGGGAGGGGGAAGTCCAGGAAACGTTTTGGGTGTCGCCCCCCTTTTTGGGGGGGATACCTGAAAGGGGAAAGGGGGATTCTCATAGTTTTTTGGGGAGTTGAAGGGGGACAAGCCGCGGGGGTTATAATTTTATGATTTTTTGGGTCCAATTTTACTTATGTCCCCAAAATTTTACGTTGGGGGAACCTTAAAAATTTTTTTTTTTGGTTGGGGAACCCCACCAAGTCTCCTACCTTGAAAGTGGGAGGTTTTCGAAAAAATTTTTGTGCTTTTTTGTTAACCCCTTTTTGAGGATTCCCCATTTTCCTTTAGAAGATCCATTTTTCTGTTTTAAAGGGGGTGATTCTTTAGCCCCGTGGTTAAAAAGGGTTTTTTTTTTGGGAAAAAAGTGGTTAGAAAATTAGGATGATAAAAACCCCCCCTTTTGGGGTTTAAAAAAAGGGGGTTTTTTGGAGGCACTCTGGAGTTGTTTTCCCCGAACCCGCTTTTAATTGGGGAATAGATCACCCAATATCCCCTAGGTGGAGATTTTAACAGGGAGTACTGCCCCCCGGGTTTGATTGGTTCGTTCGGTCTGTCCATTAGTTTGGGGTGAAAAGCAGAAAAAAGGGGTTTCTTTAAATGTCCAATGTGCACAGAAATTTTGCCAAAACTAGAATGAATTGCACCCTCGATCCGAAATAACCTCATCCGGTACTCCATGTAAGGAAACACATCTTTAATTCAATCAATTGAGTCTGTTTTGCAGTGGGTAAGCCACACAAGGGATAAAATGAGTGCCTTTTTTTGCGGTCAACCCCCACTAGAATGGTGTTCTTCCCTGAGAGGTTGGTAACTCCACAATGAAGTCCAAAGAAATGGATCCCCGGGGGGACGGGGGTGGGAAAGGCTTGTTAACAGACAGTTGGTGAGGAGCGAGGGGTTTTGCATCTTGCACAGACCTCACATGAAGTGACATAATTTCAAAACATCCTTCCTGCAAGTGGGCCACCAAAAGAAACGAGAAAGAAATTCCTGTGTCTTTAGAATTCCTCTATGCCAGCTATCTTGGAATCGTGAATGAGTTGCAATACTCTTAATCTGACTGTTTCAGGGAATATTACAGACGATGTCCCTGAATCACACACCAATTCTTAAAGACAAGACTTACGCCCTTGGGGGTTGTGCCAAAAAGAATCCGCATGGTATGCTTCCTTGATGTCCTTAAGTAGGTCTTGATTATGAATTACTCCTAGGAATCTAGAGTCAGGAAGAATAGTCTTAGGAGGAGTAATTGGACGTGTCTCTGCTGAGTAAATCCTAGAGAGTGCATCAGCCTTTCCATTGCGCGATCCTGGTCTATAAGAGATGATAAAATTAAATTGGTTTAAGAAAAGATTCCAGCGAGCTGGCGAGGAGTCAGGCACTTAGCCGACCTGATAAACTCAAGGTTACGATGGTCTGTCAGGACGACTATTTGCTGTGCAGCTCCCTGAAGAAGGTTTCTCCATTTTTGAAGGCGGCAATAATGGCCAACAACTCTCTATTGCCCACATCGTAGTTCCTCTCAGCCGAAGACAACATGCTGGGAAAAGAAGGCACAGGGATGCAAGACATTCTTCTCACTGTTTCTTGAGGAGTATAGCTCCAACGGCACAGTCTGAAGCATCCACCTCTATTATGAAGGCAAGCTCGGGGTTGGGATGTACTAGGATAGGTGCAGTGGTAAATTTATCTTTTAGACGGGAAAATGCTTCCTGGGCTTGGGGAGTCCAGGAAAACCTAGACTCTTTCGGGTAAAGTTGAGTGATAGGTGACACTACCTCAGAGAAATTTCTAATGAAACGTCTATAGAAGTTGGCAAACCCGATGGAAGCGCTGTACCTCCTTCACATTTCTAGGACTTGGCTAATCCTTATGGCTTGGGTTTTTGCTTCCATCCATACTAATTCCCTTGTGTAGACAGTACATACCCCAGAAATTGAATTTCGGTCCTATGGAATTCACACTTTTCAAGTTTGATGTAAAGATGATTTTGTCTTAGACGTTCCAAGACCATTCTCACAATGTCCATGATGTTCCTCTGTGGAGTTAGAAAAAAAATTTAGAATATCATCCAAATAAATTACCACGAATGTATCTAGGAGATCCCTGAAGATGTCATTCACCAAGTTGTTGGAAAGTGGCTGGGGCGGGTACTCAGACAAAAGGATAACTAGATATTCAAAGTGTCCATAGCGTGACCTGAATGCAGTCTCCATTCATCCCCAGGTCTAATACGGACTAAGTTATAGGCCCCACGAAGATCTAGTTTAGAAAAAATTTTGGCATGCGCACTCTCTCCCAATAAATCAGGGATTAAAGGCAATGGATAACGGTTTCTAATAGTAAACCTTATTGAGTTCCCTATAGTCTACGCATGGTCTCAGAGATCCATCTTTCTTCTTTACAAAGAAGATGGGTGCACCTGCAGGAGATGAAGAGGGGCGTATGAAGCCCTTGGCTAGATTTTCATCTATGTAATCCTTTAAAGCCTTTAGTCGGGCCCCGCCAGGGGGTAGATCTTACCAAAAGGTATCTCTGCTCCAGGCAATAATTCAATTGGACAATCATATGGACGGTGAGGAGGAAGTGGTCAGCGTTCTTCTTGTCACATAAATCCACATAGTCTGGTATACAGCTGGTAGTTCAGGACTGACATGATTCCTTTAGGGGAAAAGAGCAAGCTGAAACTTTTGGACTCATCTGTTTCTCTGGAAAGTGTAATTCCTTGGTCTCCCAGTTAATGGTAGGATTCTGAGCCTGCAGCCATGGTGCCCTAGACTAATGGAAAGTGGGGAGAAGAAGATAAGCATAAAGGACAGTTTCTCTTGATGATCTTTACCCATAAGAACCTCAAAGGCTCTGTTTTCCTGATCACGGGTCCAGAGGTCAGCAGGGAGCCATCCACAGTTTCCATCTGTACTGGAGTAGCTTCTTCACTGAACGTTTCCCTGTTTCAGAGCAAAGGAGACATCCATAAATTTCCACTTGCCCTGAGTCGATCATAGCAGAGCTAGACACCCAAGCTGAGTCAAACCCAGAGTTTGATGGAAAGAAAGCAATGAGAGTTGTTTTTCTTACAACTCAGCTGGGACACCGCTGAGGAAACTTGAAAAATGGCAGCGTTTACACAGTCAACGTCCTCAGAGGTAACGGAGGTTTAAGTCCGAGAAATCAAGATCTGTTGCTGCAGATCTCTCTGGAGCCTGAGGCTCGGACCTGACAGATCCCCTCTCGCAACACTCACAATGAATGAGTGCTGCAGTAGTCTTACGAGAACGGCTGGGGCAGTTTATAATGAAGTGCCCTGACTTACCACAATAGAAACATAGATTCTCCTTAAAACGATGTTCCTTGCGTGCATCACTAACCCGTCGTTGTAAAGAGTCTACCTGCATGGGTTCAGGTTCAGGTTCCCGTGTAATCCTACTCAAAGGTTCCTTAGCTGGAGAGGAAGGTAGGAAAGGTTAGTACGATTCTTTCGAACCATCTCTCTTGCCTGCGTTCAGTCAGACGAGTATCAATACGGATGCAGTATTAATAAAGTCACCTAACGCAGTGGGAGGGTCGCACGAGCAAGTTCATCCTTAATCAGTGGAGATAACCCCTTTCGAAAAATAGATTTTTTTGGCGGAACTGTCCCAGGTGGTATCAAGGGCCCATCTCCTGAAATCCAAGGCATATTCAGCTACCGAGTGCTTACCTTGGGCAAAGCTAACATGGCTGCTTCAGCTGTTGCACCTCGATTGGGGTCATCAAACACCTGCCCCATGGCTGAAATAAAATCATCAAGGTGATTCAAACAATCATCCTCAGTCTCAATCAGAGGTTTGCCCACATTAAAGCCTTGTTGGTAAGCAACATAAATATAGTAAGCACCTTAGATCGTTCAGTGGGAAATTGTGAAGCATGTGCAGAAAAAAAAAGATTGCATTGATTAATAAATCCCCTGAATTTCTCACGTTCACCGCCAAAACGAAAAGGGGGCAACTTGGGAATCCCAGCACTCGGGGCTACGGCAGGAGCCTGGACTCGCCCCTCTAGAACCTCAATCCTGGCTCGCAAATCCTGGGTAGTCTGTCCAACCACTTGCAAATTGTGATTATTGAGGTCCTGTAGATTTGTAAAACGGGTCTTTATATTCTGCAAATCTGCAAGGATATTATCATCCACTCCGCAAAGTTCCTTTATGCGGGCCTCCATTTTCCAGATCTTTTAAGACAGGATTACTGGAAGAAGAGGAGAGAAAAAAAAACAATAGTGTTCACCTGTGGCAACACTGCAGAGAGAAAAAAAATTAAGGGAACTGCTCACCTGGAATGGTTGTGAGAAGTCACAACCACTATCATCACAGAAAGTTTCAACCAGACATCTGATATCCAGAGTTACAGCAGACAAAAAAGAGAAAAGAAAGGAAAAACAAAAAACAAAAAACAATAGTGTTTACCTGTGGTAACACTGCAAAGAGAAAAAAAACTTAAGGGAATTGCTCACCTGGAATGGTTGTTGAGAAGTCACAACCACTGTCATCACAGAAAGTACAACCGGACATCTGATATCCACAGTACAGCAGACACAGCCTTCCAGACCCAGCAGACACTAACGTTTTGGCTTCAGAATCTTGTAATGTATGTAGTACAGTTCATATAGCGTCTTGTGCTTGGGTGCGATGAAAACACAGGAGTCACAGGTTTGATATAGAAAAGTCCTGTATTACTTCATACAAGTTGGCAGAAATAGTCACACAGTTTGCAGACACAGAAACAGGAGACACAGCAGGCCAAGTAATCCAAGCTCAGCAATCACTCTCCAATACAGATTCAGGATCTTCTTCTCTGTTACCGTAAGTCCATGCAAACGTGGGTCTTTCAAAGAGCAGGTTCAGAGTCCACAAAGTGCTTCAGAGTTCCTCAGTAGGAATAGCTGGAGTACAAGGTCCAAGGCTTACAGGAGTCAAGTCACAGGTTCACTGCAGGCTAGATTCTGAAGCACTGATTGCTCAGCTGTGGCTGCTTAAGAAGCAAAGGAGAGAATCAGGGCGGGAACATGCAAGCTGGAAACTCCATTTTGACTGAGGGCAAGATAGCTGCAGCAAGACAGAAAGTAAAATGGCTGACGAACAAACTGAGTTTCAGGAATATATACATAGAACCTTACACTCTATCACACTGCATGGATTCAGAAGCAGGTTCACAAGGCAACACTATTCCACGCATACTTCTCCGCTCACGCAAACGTCTGTCAATTTGAATCGCTAATGACATAGAATCATTGAGACCAGAGGGACAGGAAATCCCACAATAATATCCTTTACATTATCTGACAGACCCTTCCGAAAAAGGGCTGCCAAAGCGTTGTCATTCCATTTGGTCAGGACTGCCCACCTACGAAATCTCTGACAGTATAACTCACGTCATCAAGCCCCTGATTTAATGCCAACAAGGCTTTTTCAGCTTGATCAGTGACATTAGGCTCATCGTACAATAACCCCAAGGCCTGAAAAAAATGCATCATCATCACTCAAAACAGGATCCCCAGGTGTCAGGGAAAAAGCCCAATCCTGAGGATCGCCGCGCAGGAGAGAGATGACAATTTGAACCTGCTGCGCTGCGTTCCCTGAGGACTTAGTTTTAAGGCAAAAAACAATTTACAATTATTTTTAAAATTCAGAAACTTGGCTCGATCCCCCAAAAACAAATCTGGCATGGGAATCCTAGGTTCCACAACAGCAACCTAGCAAGATAGGTAGCAATACTCCGAACCTCAGTGGCAAGCTGATCCACACGCCAGACAACTGTGCAAACTCCATTGAGAGAAAAAATCCTCCCCAGCACCCAGAGATACAGAGGGAAAAAAAAAAAAATGCAACAAACAGAAAAATATCTCTGACAACTCTGACAACCTTTTTTTTTTCACAATATTTTTTCCCTTCTGTGAGTACCATTCAATTTTTTTTATGGCCGGTGATACTGTTATGTTTCGGTAACTGAGGAGTGCAGGTAAAAAAGGAAATACACCAGAGCAGTTGGAATCTATGAGATTGCAGTACCCTGACTAACCACCACAACTAGAGGCAGCCGTGGAGCGTTCCTACGTTGGTCCTAGACGCCTCGTCACAGCCTGAGAAACTAACTACACCTAAAGATAGAAAGAGGAAAGCTATCTGCCCCGGAGCAGATCCCCAAAGAACATAGAAAGCCCCCAAACATGTAATGGCGGTTAGACAAGAGAAAATACTGACACAGACAGAAAATAGTATGAGCAAACGTTGGGGCCCAAACTACCTAAATAGAAAAGGATAGGAAGGGCACTTACTGCAATCCCAAAAAACCCTGAAAAGCACCAACTCTACTAATTTCAAAAACACCTGAGATCACACGACCTCTACCACCTAAATTAGTTCTCTGGTGTAACAAAATCAAAACAGCAGCCACTGAAAAAACTGGAAAAAGCAAATGTACAAACATCAGTGGCTGAACTAAACTGAGAGGGCAAAAGCCCCCGGAGGGGACCCAGAAGGCCCCCACAGAAGTGCAGGACAAAATGCAAAAATCAAGCACAAAAACAAAAAGAAGAAAATGTCTTATCTGTTAGCAGGAGATGCAGACACGACACAGCAGGCTACAAAGGAAACAGGAATCAAGGATTGAGACCAGAACAATTGATTACCGGCAACCCTGATGGGAAGGCGACTCCCTTAAATAAGACCAGTCAGTAACACCTGATTCCCAATCCTCACAATCTTCACTGGACAGTCCAGTACCGCTTGTAACCACCAGAGGGAGCCTCTGCTCAGAACTCATTTCAAGTCCATTCACAACAGCTTGCTTTGTGTGGCATTACAGTGGCTATAAAAGCCCTGACCACCGACCGCCATTTTACTTCTGCCGATCTTAGCGTAGGGAGAGGTTGCTGCCGCTGTTTCTCAGTAGGGAGAGAGTTAGGCAGGAAAAAAAAGTTATTCTGTGCTTGTGCTGATAGCGATTGTGCTGTACAGTTAGTGTGCAGTGACAGGGGAGGATTTTGTTGTGTGCAGCAGCGCTGGTTATTAGGCTGCCTGCCAGTGACAGGGGAGGAATTTCTTGTGTGCAGCAGCAGAGATGCTTATTAGGCTTCTTGCCAGTGACAGGGGAGGAATTTCTTGTGTGCAGCAGCAGAGATGCATATTAGGCTTCTTGCCAGTGACAGGGGAGGAACTTCTTGTGTGCAGCAGCAGAGCTGATTATTAGGCTGGCTGCTAGCAGTATTGCTGTGTGTACACTGCTGTGCAGACTGCTTTTTCCACAGCACCTACACAGCACTAATACTTTTATTCTTTTTTTCTGCACAGTTACCGAGCGTTCATTTTTTCCCACACCGTATAGAGCTGTACGCTCCTCACACACTACCGTGTACCGGCTGGTATCACGGACAAATACATGCTGACTATCTGTATGTGACTCTGGAAATATATACGGAGATTTTAATTTTCCCCAAAACCGTATACAGCTGGCATCTTCTGATACAGTACAGTTTTTCTGCCTTCTGTATTGCGGTAAAATCCATACTGAGAGAGCGTCTATGTGTTACTCCGGAAATATATTCGGAGATTTACAATTACCCCTACACTGTATACGCCTGGTATCTTCGGATACATTAGCCTTTTTTGCTTTTTATATTCTGGTCTACTCCATACTGAGCCTGCGAGCGTCTGTGTGTTACTCCGGAAATATATCTGGAGATTTAAAATTACCCTAACACTGTATACAGCTGTACGCTTCTGATACATTACCCCTTTTCTACTTTTTATACTCTGGTGTGATCCATACTGAGCCTGTGAGAGTCTGTCTCTGACTCTGGAAATGCATACGGAGATTTAAAATTACCCCAACACTGTATACAGCTGTACGCTTCTAATACATTAACCTTTTTCAACTTTTTATATTCTGGTGTAATCCATACTGAGCCTGTGAGCGTCTGTGTCTGACTCCTAAAATATATACGGAGATTTACAATATTTTCACTATACTATATACACCTGGTATCTGGTGATACAGTACCCTTTTTTAGCTTTTTATATTCTTGTCTATTCTATACTGAGCCTGAGAGCGTCTGTGTC
This sequence comes from Oophaga sylvatica, assembly GCA_033576555.1. NCBI lineage: Eukaryota > Metazoa > Chordata > Amphibia > Anura > Dendrobatidae > Oophaga > Oophaga sylvatica. The sequence goes on along the minus strand of JARQOD010000004.1, from coordinate 490,555,348 downwards.
TAACTTACCCCAGCGCTCATTCGCCACCTCAGCGCTCATTCCCCACAGCGCTCATTCCTACCCCCGTGCTCATTCCCCCAGCACTCACTGCCCCCAGTGCTCACTTCTCCCCCCAGCGCTCACTCCCCCCAGCGCTCACTGCCCCCCCAGCGCTCACTGCCCCCACAGCACTCATTCCTCCCCTGCGCTCATTCCTTCCCCAGCGAATATTCCCCACCTCAGAGCTCATTCCCCCCAGCGCTCATTCCCCACCTCAGAGCTCATTCCCCCAGCGCTCATTCCCCACTTCAGAGCTCATTCCCCCAGCGCTCATTTCCCACCTCAGAGCTCATTACTCCCCAGCGCTCATTCCCCACCAGAGCTCATTCCTCCCCCTGCGCTCATTTCTTCCCCAGCGCTCATTCCCCACCTCAGAGCTCATTCTCCCCAGCGCTCATTCCACACCTCAGCGCTGATTACTCCCCAGTGCTCATTCCCCACTTCAGAGCTCATTCCCCCAGCTCTCATTCCCCACCTCAGAGCTCATTCCCCACCCCAGCGCTCATTCCTCACCTCAGAGCTCATTCCCCCAGCGCTCATTCCCCACCTCAGAGCTCATTCTCCCCAGCGCTCATTCTCCCCCAGCGCTCATTCCCCCCAGCGCTCATTCCCCCAGCGCTCATTCCCCACCTCAGCGCTCATTCCCCACCTCAGCGCTCATTCCTCCCCCAGCGCTCATTCCTCCCCAGCGCTCATTCCCCCAGCGCTCATTCCCCACCCCAGCGCTAATTCCTCACCCCAGCGCTCATTCCTCCCCAGCGCTCATTCCTACCCCCAGCGCTCATTCCCCCAGCGCTCATTCCTCACCCCAGCACTCATTCCCCACCTCAGCGCTCATTCCCCACAGCGCTCATTCCTCCCCCATGCTCATTTCCCCAGCGCTCACTGCCCCAGCGCTCACTTCTCCCCCCAGCGCTCACTGCCCCCCAGCGCTCACTGCCCCCACAGTGCTCACTGCCCCCACAGCGCTCACTGCCCCACAGCGCTCACTGCCCCCCCAGCCCCAGTGTTCACCACGCCCCAGCATTCACTGCCCCCCAGCCCGAGTTCATTGCCCCCCCAGCCCCAGTGCTCACCGAGCCCCAGCGTTCACTGCCCCCCCCCAGCCCCAGTGCTCACCCAGCCCCAGCGCTCACCCAGCCCCAGCATTCAATGCCCCACCAGTCGCAGTGCTCACCCAGCCCCAGCGTTCACTTCCCCCCAGCCCCAGCGTTGACTGCCCCCCCAGCCCCAGCATTCATTGCCCCCCCAGCCCCAGTGCTCACCCAACCCCAGCGTTCATTGCCCCCCCAGCCCCAGTGCTCACCCAGCCCCAGCATTCACTGCCGCCCCAGCCCCAGCGTTCACTGCCCCCCCCAGCCCCAGTGCTCACCCAGCCCCAGCGCTCACCCAGCCCCAGCATTCAATGCCCCACCAGTCGCAGTGCTCACCCAGCCCCAGCGTTCACTTCCCCCCAGCCCCAGCGTTCACTGCCCCCCCAGCCCCAGCGTTCATTGCCCCCCCAGCCCCAGTGCTCACCCAGCCCCAGCGTTCATTGCCCCCCCAGCCCCAGTGCTCACCCAGCCCCAGCGTTCACTTCCCCCCAGCCCCAGCGTTCACTGCCCCCCCAGCCCCAGCGTTCATTGCCCCCCCAGCCCCAGTGCTCACCCAGCCCCAGCGTTCATTGCCCCCCCAGCCCCAGTGCTCACCCAGCCCCAGCATTCACTGCCCCCCAGCCCCAGCGTTCACTGCCCCCCCAACCCCAACGTTCATTGCCCCCCCATCCCCAGCATTCACTGCCCCCCCAGCCCCAGCGTTCACTGCCCTCCCTGCTCTTTCCCCCCATCATCATACTCACCTCCTCTTGCTGCCTGCAGCTCCGATGGTCCAGCGCTGACATCCTGTTCCTGTATGAGCGTGCGGCCACACTTCAGGTCGTACCGCTCATTAAGGTCATGAATATGGATGCCACGCCTATGAGAGTGGAGTGGCGTCCATATTCATGAGCTTAATGAGTGGTGCCACCAGTGACCGCGCGCTCAGTACAGGAAGATGTCGGCGCTGGACCATTGGAGCTGCAGGCAGCACGAGGAGGTGAGTATGATGACGGGGGGGTTTAGGGGGAGGGAAGCAAGGGGTGGGCCGACCCCCGGACTTAAAAAAAAAAAAACATGCTCAGGTTCCGCCCCCCCGCAGAGTCCCGCCCTAGGCACGTGCCCTCGAGTGCCTAGTGGCAAATACGGCCCTGCCCATGTCATCTCATTGCCCACAGTGTACGTCCTTGCTCATTGGCTGAAAAAAGGCGCCTGCAAGCATTATGGGAAAACCGACTTTGGCGCTCGGGTCGACAACCGCATGGCCGACTTCACGCTAGGGCATCAATAGGACTCCCATTACTAACCCCATAGTCACTTTGTATGAAAACACAGATACCCAGAAATAGTCCTTTAACTGAAAGACAAAGACTCCTTTCGTAATCTTAATTACACCATACTTACGACCTTGCTCATTCCCCCGATGCTCTCGCCATCTGCAAAAGAGGTAAAAAAACAACAAAATTCCCCACCTTTCGCAGAGATGCTTTTACCCCATTTGTCCCACGACGGGTCTAGCTCTGCTACATCTAGATGGCCAGCTGCATGGTCACATAATGCGACCATGCAGCCTGTCATCCAGTAGACACTGAGCATTGTGTGTTCAGTGTCTGCCTGTGAACTGCTATTGCCTGTCTGAGGGCACCGCGAGCGAGAAAGTTCTCTTGCTCGCGGTGCAGTCAGGCAGGTCCTGCGAGTTCACGGCCAATGAACTCACTTCACCTATGTGATGTCAGCGCGAGCCAAGGGGGAAATTTTCCCACGGCGCTCGCATTTATGTCAGAAAGGTGAAGTGAGTTTATTGGCTGTGAACTCGCAAGACCTGTCTGACGGCACTATAGTCTATGTGGCTGACACATGTACGTGTTTTTTTCAAACTGCAAAAAAGTCATCGCCGTATTTGATTGTAAAAAAATTACCCATACAAGTCTACAGGTCTGAAAAAAATCGCGAACTGCTCATGGAGTGCATCAGTGTGCAGAACATGTGCTGTCAGTGATTAACATTGTAATGTATAGGAGAATCTTTGTAATTTATTTATTTTTCCATACATGAAAATGACTGCTCATACACTGATGCTAAAAACTGACACTGACAGAACATTGATTAAAATTCGAATGAAAAACACGACATTTTATGCTTATGTGAATGAGGTCGTAGTGATGAACTTGTTCAGACGACTAGAAAAAATTTATGTTCTCGCCTTTCCAAATTTATAGCCATAACAGCCACAACTATTTTTATTTTTACCTAAGCTTCACTATATGAGGTTTTATCTTTTGCGAAATGAGCCATAGAGGTTTTTTTAGCCATCATTTTACCATACACATATGAAAGCTTTACATTTATATAAATTTTTCTTACGGTATATCTGACCTTGATGTGAAGACCAAGCTCATTACTAAAGATATTTTTTGGGGGGGTGTAATTGGATGGGTGTAATCACCAAATTCATTTTTATTAAAATATCTATTCCCAGCTCTCTATTTACTCGTATATTCCTATAGGATGTTAATATAATGTGCCCTCACTTTGTAATTGGTGAGTATCTGACCTCTGGGATCCCTGCTGATCTTGAGAACTAAAAGGCAAAAACCCCAGTGGAAGTTTCTTAAAACATGGATACCATCCAACTACTGTGCAGGGAACAGCTTCAAATCTATATCAGGTGAAGGAGCTCTGCTATAGTGTCAGGCAGCAGCTTGTCAGAAGTGTTGCTGTGCAGGAAATAGCTGTGACAAAGCAGCAGAGCTTCATTAGAGTACGACTCTAAAGGGTATGCCACACTAAACAACATCGCTAACGGGATCGCTAAAAAACGTCACTATTTAGCGATCCCGTTAGCGATGTTGTTGTGTGCGGCATCTGTCAGCGACGAGGCCCCTGCTGTGATCTCGCTCGTCGCTGACATCGTTCCGGACCCTATTTAGATCGTCGGCGCCCCGCAGGTAAGTATATATCGCTAAGTGTGGCACCTTTTCTTAGCGATTTAGCGGTACTTTTGTACCACTAAAGTCGTTAAGAAGATCGCTAACCGCGATAGCGTCGTTAACTATATCGCTAAATGTGGCCGCACTTAGCGATATAGAAACAATCCCGCTAGCGATCGCATTAGTATGCGTCTTTATCGCTATCGCTAGCGGGATTGTTTAGTGTGGCAGTACCTTTAGGATCTGCACATTAGGACTGTTGAGTGCTGTGTAATGTGTTTAATCTGCAGTTTTATTTGTGCTCTTTTGTGTGTGGGCTGGAGTCACATTAACATATGGCATCCGTTGTGAGAGCATCGGATGCGATATGCTAATGACACTCGGCCCCAGCTCTGCTGCAGGCGTGAGCCGAGTCTCAGTTACACTGTGCTCTGATCCTCTCGCATCAGAGATTTCGCAGCACAGGTGAGGAGGAGACGGAGAAAGTAATTTCTCCATCTCCTCCATTGCCGGTGTCCAAGGAACTGCACTGCATTTGAGTGACATCACTTCTGGTGTTTATCACGCACTCATAGACTTGTATGGGTGCGTGCAATCAGATTCTCTCAGCCATTCGCAGCATCCTGCTGTTTTCGCATGCCAAATCGGCATAATAAAATAATAGCAGAAGTGAGCTGCTCCATAGTTAAACAGTGGGCACACAGCAATCTGAACTTTCTCAAGAAGCGGTGGTGCCGTGATTGAGGTCACTGGGGTTCATCAGCTATCAACTCTGGTGACCTTTCTCACGGGAACTCAGCACTACAAACTGCAGAAGCATGATTACGCTCCTGTCTCAGTGTGAGCCAACTGGCGTGGATGTGACCACTATCCAAATCATCCGAATCTTCGTGTGACAGATATGGATTATAGGGGCACTGGCACAACTTGCCAAACCTAATGTGGTACTACTTGCCACTGAAAGAGTCCAATCTATATTTATACCCTATTTTACTACTAACCCTCCCCTGATGAACCCCTTCAATGGAGGAGGAAACACATTGGAGGGCTGCACAATTTCTATGGGTAAAACTTGAGCAGGTCTATACTTGGGGACTGCCCTCGTTAGGGCAGGAGCAATGCAGGGCACAGCAAAAAGTTTTAGAGGAAAAGAATAACTTCTCCCTCCCCCTCTCCATTACCATTGTTGCTCTCCTGCTTCTGTCTCATGAACCTGTGACAGAAAGAGCAACAAGGTGAGATCAAACCAATTTTTAGTACGAGCACTGGTTATATCGCGCACTAGTACTTTATGGTTGTCTGTTAGTCAATGGCTGGCTATATGTTTTTCACAGTAAATAATTAAAGGTTATATTTTAAGAATTTACCCTTCCCCTGCTGAATTCTACTGTACCTATTGGGAGGCTTTATAGAGGTGAGTTACAATTACTATACCCCCGCTGATCTTGTCAGATATAGATTATGGATTGGCGAACACCTGAATGTTTGGGTCTAGCGGGTTCGGCTGAAAAGTTACAAAAAGTTCAGGTTCGGGTACCAGAACAGTACCCGGAACCGTAACCGGACTTGAATGGGGGGCCCGAACATCCAGTGTTTGCCATGCTGTCATGTGCATGACAGAGCGGCAAACACCGCTTCTGATCAGCGGTGAAATCATCCCCGCCATTCAGAGAGCCGTAGTTCCCACTCTGTCAAAAGAGAGCTTGAGCGCTCAGCTGTGATTGGAGATATAAAGTTTACCTCCGGTCACTGGTGTCAGCCGATGGGACTACTGATCCCATCATCCGACACCTGCTACGGCTAATTACAGTGAGAGCAGGAGCGGCGGATGGGAGTATTCATCAGCCGCTCTTGCGCTGTAAATAAATAATTTAAAAAACAAAACTGCATGGGTTCCCCTGTATTTTTGTTAACCAGGCAAAACTTACAGCTGGGGGCTGCAACCCTCAGCTGTCAGCATTAGCAAGGCTAGTTATCAATAAAGGGGTCCCCATGCCGTATTTTTTCCCCATGCCGTATTTTTAATTATTTAAATAAATTTAAAAAAAACGGTGTGGGGTCCTTCTCATTTTTGACAACCAGCCAAGCTAAAGCAGACATCTGGGGCTGGTATTTTCATTCCGGTAAGGAGCCATGGATATTGGACCCTTCCAGCTGAAAAATAGCAGCCCTCAGCCACATGCTAGTAGATGTGTTAAATCTGGCACTTTGCCAGGCTCTTCCCACTTGCCCAGGTGAAATGGCAAGTGGGGAAATAGGTTTGTTGTTGTTTGGTGTTGGCACCCCACACCATTTTTAAAAATTATTTATTTAAATAATTTAAAAAGACCCCCCCCCCGCTGATTTTTATAATTCATTTAAATAATTTAAAAAATGGTGTGGGACCCCTCTATTCTTGATAACCAGCCATGGTAAAGCTGATAGCTGAGGGTTGCAGCCTGCAGCAGTCAGTTTTGCCTGCTCTGGTTATCAAAAATATAAGACTCCACGTAATTTTTTTCTAAATTTATTTATTTATAGCACAGGCGCCGGCTGGTGAATACTCCCAGCAGTGGTGCCTGCTCTTGCAGTTATCATCAACATCAGGCGTACGTTGATGAGAGTAGTAATCTCTCATAAGCTAACACTTGTGACTGATGGTTACCTTTTTACCGCCAGTCACAGCTGTTGGCTCACGCTGTCATCTGACAGCATGGGAACCGCAGCTCTCTGACCAGTTGTAATTATCTTACCGCTGATCAAAGCCCATGTTTTTTGCTCTTACCATCATCATTGTATATGCCTTTGCAGCACCGGTGAGTGACGTCAGCAGCGTCATCATAAGACTGGATCATGCTGTTGACGTCGCCCTAACCTGGCAGTCAGGCTTCATTTCTACGCGCATCTGAAAAATGAGAGCACAATTGAGCTGTCAGTCCGGGGAGTGTCAAAATGCAGCCACTGGGGAGACATCTCGGATTGCCACATCAAGCAATCCGATGAAGCCCCCTGCCAGCTGCACCCGGGGCAGATGACCCGCCTGCCCCTCACCCAGATACACCTCTGGGAGTATGGCTATATTATGTGTCATGTCAGACATAAATGTTACTAGAGATAATATATTAGTGTTTTTTTTTTGTATAGGGAAATTACTATACTAGGTGCAAGGATTGCAGATCCTAGAGCCTAAATGGTCCCAATAGGTCTCTTTGTCCCATACAAGAAGATGAACCCTATGAAATAACAATGACAGTTCATGGCCCTGTTAGACATTTTGCACTGCGGCCAATAGGCTGCAAATGAAGGCACAGTGTAGCAGCAGTATTTTTCCCTAATTCTGCCCAACTTTCCTCATATACATAGTAGCTGCTCACTTAGCTGCATTATTACAAGATGTTCTCTATACAGCATTACATTTCCAGTCATTTCTCTGCATTGTATTATATGCAATTCATTTTTTACTGTTGAATGAACCCGCTCCAGAGCTCATTAGCTGCTTTGACATGATCCCTTTGAGTATTTGTTAAGCAGATTGTCAGTTATCCAAGATTTTAGCATGACAAGTAAGATCAGTAAATGCTGCTAACACCACACTGAGCTGGAATCGGGTAAGGCAGGGGCGGACACAGACTGCAGAGGGCCCCTGTGCAAGAAATCTTCCCGGGCCCCCCACATATCGCAACAATGTTAAGTAAACATATAGGTTGTAATATTTATCAGTTTAGAACACAACTATCAAATCTAAATAATACATTTAAGTTTCATATTTAACAACTGAATATAACACAAAGTAGTCACGCAATTGATGCCATACCTGACATATCTGGATGTGCTTATTGAGGCATATGACTTATCATGCAGCACAGATTGTTATTACTTTATAAACTGGAGGAAATAAAACTGTAGTGAGGAGGATTTGATTTTTTTTCAAAAGGTAAATGGGTTGTCCAGGACTGTTTTATTATTTAACATAGAACCTGATGGGTATATGGGCACTGGCTATGGGATGGTGGATAATCATTATATAATTTGTTATAACTAACCACAGTTAGTTACTATGCCCGGGCAATGCCGGGCTCTTCAGCTAGTATATTTATAAACAGCATAGAAGAAAGTGAATTACAATGCAAAGAAGCAGTGTTATCACTCACCAGTCTGCAAATGTTGGCTGTAATCCTGCTGTATGGAGGTAGAATGGGGTTTTAGGCCTGTGGTATAATGATCCCTGGCTTTAACTTATCAGCTACCGCATAATTATATATATATATATATATATATATATATATATATATATATATATAATAAAAGAGTCTTTACCATAGCGTATTGCATCAAGAACACAATCTGTCACAGGACACATTCAGACGTCTGTACAAATCAATCCAAGATCAGATGGCAATGCATGGACTGGCCAAGGTTCTCCTGATATGAGCGTAAGGCCGGAGTCACACTAGCGATGAATACGGACAAGTGCTATGCGATAAAACATCGCATAGCACTCGGACCAGTATTCATCTATGGGGCAGCTCCCATCACCGTTTTTTTCTCGGCAGTATTATACGTGCTAGTGAAATCGCAGCATGCTGTGATTGTCACCGACACTCAGCCGAGTCTCGGCGCACTTGCACCCAAGTCTATGGGTTTGAGTGATACAGCGCACATCACTCGGATATCATCCGAGTGCTGTGCGCTTTTTGGCGACGCAGGCAATGGAGGAGATAGAGAAATTATTTTCTCTGCCTTCTCCGCAGCTGTACTCTGATCCGCTCTGTGCGAGAGGCTTGGAGCACAGTAGCATGACACTCGGCTCCTGCTCGCAGAACAGGAGCCGAGGGTCATTAGGATATCGCATCCGATGCTCTCGCATCAGGTGCCATACACAAGTGTGACCCCGGCCTAACAGGGTAACTGAAATATATGAAGCAGTCACTCTCAAGTTGCGAGATCCACAGCCAGTCAGTGTATTGCTGTCCAATCTTTGAGCAATTTGAATGGACGCCTGAATGCGCCCAAAGAAATACAAACTGCAGTAATCATGCAGCTTGCCCTTGGCGGAGCGGGGTTTTCCGCAGCATCTTAAGCGCCGGCAATACTGAAAGTGGAAACATACCCTAAGATGCACCCCAAATTTTGAGGAAGGAGAAAAATGGGAAAAATGTTTTTTTCATGAAATGGTGGTGCTTCTTATAATTCATGTGTCTTATTGCTTACTGTGACTGAGGTGAAGCGCCGAAGCGGGGTCCCGGGGTTGCTGCTGGAGGAGGCAGGAGTGGGGTGATGCTGCAGGCCACAGGCTGGGATGAGGGGGAGTCCGGCAGTGCTGCGAGTGCCTGGCGGTGTCTGGTGCTGCGTCGGGCTCTGTCGACATTTTGTGAAAGGCCAGAGCAGCCGCAGTTGCATGGTTTCCCATGCGGTGGACTCCGGGAAAATGGCTGCCGGGTGCGGCGCATGCGCAGATGGAGATCTCGGCACCAAGATCTCGGGAGATGAGATCTCAGTGCTCATTTTTTTCCCGGAGTCCACCGCATGGGACACCGCCGGAGACACCTGCAGCAGCGCTGGAGACACCAGCAGCACCGCCTAACACTTGGAGCACCGCCGACACCACCTCATCCCACCCTGTGGCCTGCAGCAACGGTACCAATAAAATATATACGCATTGTAAGACGCCACCCCATTTTCCCCCCAAATTTGGGTGAAAAAAAGTGCGTCTTATAAGCGATTCTTCATGCAACTGCTGGTCTAATTGAAAGAGATTACAGCCGGACAAAAATCAGGCTGCTGCATGTCACTAGCAGGCCACTGTGCACAGAATTTGAGGATATGTCACTTTCCTTAGGTCTCAGGCATTAGTGATGAGTGAACATGCTCATATAAGCCATTATCTGAGCACGCTTGTGTGCTGACTGACTTCAGCGTGCTCAAATAATATTTTCGACTCCCCACCGTTTCATGTCTCGTGACTGTTCGACAGCTGCCACACATGCAGGGATTGCCTAACAAACAGGCTATCCCCACGTGCTGCGACTAGTCACAAATCATGGAGCAGCGGGGACTCAAACATATTATGAGAGAACGCTGAAGGTGCTCTATTAGCACCTGAGCATGCTTAGATAACGCCTTATCCGAACATGCTCACTCATGACCAGTAACCACAACTCCCAACATGGTTCATATATAAATTGTTGTTTCTTTTACAATTACAATACTGTATGTGAGCCGCTCGCCAGAGCCGTGGGGTACTCGGACCCGAGCCCATCGATTTCTATGGGGATGTCACGGCAGCCACGACTCGGTCCGTGGCCCTGGACGATCACCAAAAAGGGGATATTTACAGGGGATTAGTGTTCGTATGATAATTCGTGACGCCACCTGTAGTGTCTGGCCAGGGTGACCAACGCTGCTGTGCAGGTCCTCTGGAAGGGATGGTGTTGTGCAGCTAGATGGTAAACCTCCTACAGGTGAGGCTGTGTCCTTCCAGGGCAGGTAGATGTGATAGTGAAGGGATGGTGATTGTGGATGTAGCAGAGAGGAATGTGCGACGCTGGAATAATCAGGAAGATAGTCCAAGTGAGTTCAGGGTTTTTACTCACAGTCCTGTCACCGGTAATACAGATACCCGCTTGGCACTGTGTCCTCCGGGTGAGTGGTCCAGCAACCCTCAGGTAGATTGGTCTCACTTCCCAGGACTCCCTCTCAGTATGTTCCTTTCTGGCCTTCACTCTCTGTGCTCTTACTTCTTTCTACTTCCTAGCACCTCACCATGCAAACTCTCAGTTCCAGAAGCTGTGAGCCCTTTCGGTCAACAGATCAATCCTATGTCTGTGCGTACTTGACCCCGTAGTGCCGCCTTTCTGTAGAGATGCTGGTGGTTGGTGGCAATGACCCATAAAGTGATCACCGCCGTCGGCTTACTGGCAGGGCTTGAAGCTTTCCCACTAGTCTAGGGGCCGCTCCCTAATGGCCTTGGTCCTTCCTTCTTCAGGATAGGGGCCACTGATGGATAAACCAACCTCCGTGCCTTTTCGGACCCGTTCGCTAACTCTAGCAGTTGCTTCCTGAGGTGTACTCATGCGAAGCCTCAGTCAGAGACTGGCTGCTCTCTATCCTCATATGCAGCCTAAGTGCTGCAGCTAACTCCACCCACCCATATCTACACCCTTTGCTAACCAGTCAGAGTCAGACCATCCTCCCTAAGGGTCCGTCCGTATGCTCAGCTGGCATGGTGTGTTGGATGCAGGTGTGGAGTCCTAGGGGTGCTTCCTCCTTACCTCAGAGTCAGGTGTCACACCTCTGAGTGAGGTGCAACTCCTCTGTGACGACTGAACCCTCAGGGGCGCCACATCCCCCCCCCCCCGTTAAACACAGCACGTCCGCGGGCTGAAATAGAGTAAAGGTTGTTACAGAAACAAGCAAATTTTTAGTTATGCATAACAATAGAAATACAATTTCAAACTCATCTTCCCTTTATGGGAGGCACTTCAGATTAAACGTTGCATAAATAACATTTATAAAACTCTACTAAGTAAAGTGCAAAAAGACAATAGAATTTAAACTTGTGCCTGTGGAGGACCCGCTCCAAACCTCCCACGTTGGTCTTGGGTGGGCTGCAAGACATAATTGGCCAAGTTCAGCATACCTCGTCTTCGGCCACATCTAACGGGTTTTTGTCTTCTGAGGTAGTGGTGCAGTCTGTGCACTGTAATAGGTTACGTAAAACCATGATGGAGCACCTAAAGATGTGCCAAACTATATACAGACAGTTTTTGGGCCAGCAGAGTCCATGGCCTCACAGTTTATAACACACGAGGAAAATGAATGACTGTAACGTCCAAATGGTTAAGTGCAAAACATCAAATTATTTACACAGTGCAGACCCTGTCCGGTTATCATTTACTTAGTAGTGGCGACACCGGGTGGCTGTGCAAGCACAGGACCATTCCTGTCCACGGGCACATTGCCTAGCACCAGGGTCATCGACTCCACCACTGGTGTCTGTGTGGCTGGTGTGCACCAGGCTGGTGGGGGTGTTAGGGGTTCCACCAGGGTGTCATCGGCTGCAGCAGTGATATCGTCGCCGGTTACTTGCACTTCTTCGGCGCCCGACTCCTTCCATTGCGAAACCGCTGTTAGTTGCATCTGCAGCTCTTCCAGTACGCAGGGCCTACCGGGTTCTTTGGCTGGCGGCGTGGGCAGCGGTCCCGCCAGTGACTCCTCTGCGGGGCCTGGTTCATCCGCTGCGTTGTCGGTGCCGGAGCCTGGATAGTCCTCCGCTCCAGATTCGGCAGCAGGGGGACGCTCCAGCGAGCAAAGATCCCCTCAGCCTGGTCCACACTCATCCTCTGCAGCAGCTTCCCGCTCCAAAGTGTGACTCCAGTGCACAGAAGACACTTGCAGCTCATCCCCTGTAGGCCAGTGACAGATGTGCTTGTAAGGCAAAGTCTGTAATTGGCTGAAAGGTAACGCTGCACAAATGTCACTGTGCACTCCAGACAGGTAACAGGGGGCGCTCTGTAAATCTTAGTCTATCCCATCCCTCTATCTAGTGTATCGATCATTTAATACATTTATTCCCGGCGGGCCCCTACCTAGACCAGTCACCAGTGATTCCTCCTCTCACCAACTTGCACTCCTCTTTTCATGTGTCTGTATAATCCAGCCAGGTCCAGACCCAGTCCTGCGGATCACTGCTGAGACTCTGGGAAGCGTGCACAGCAGCAGTGAGAGAGGCGCTCCCGCTCCCTCCTCTCTTCCTGTTCCAGCGTCTGCGTGCTCACTCTGCAGCCCTTCACCTCACTGCAGACTGTATGGTCCAGTGACAGCCGGCCGGACAATGTGTGCAAGTGCTAACAGGGGAGGAAGGGGCCCGTTTGACCTTCATATCACATGTGTGCAGCAGAGCGGGTCCCCTGCTTCTCCTGTTAGCAGTAATAGTGCCGCCAGCTGTCATTCACAACTTAGCTTTCTATGTCAGTCCAGGGGCCCCCTCCTGTTCTGGGCCCGGTGCAGTTGCACAGGTTGAACCGGCGGTATGTCCGCCCATGGGGTAAGGTATTTATCACACAGAATGTGTAATGCACACTGAGAATTTACCGTGGGGGGTCAGCTGTTTATGAGGGTCAGCTTTTTCTCACTATCAAAAGTTATAGATGCTAGAATTGAGACTTAAAAGGATTTGTACCCAGAAGCTGAGACAGCAGTGTACATGACAGGGCCATGTTTATTAATTACTAAGCAATGATATTTTTCCAACCAAGCATTCTTATAATAAAACTTACAACATACAGAAAATCTTTGGAAGGAGCTGAAACTCAATGTTTTCCAGCGACAGCCTTGAAACCTGAAAGATCTGGAGAAGATCTGTATGGAGGAGTGGGCCAAAATCCCTGCTGCAGTGTGTGCAAACTTAGTCAAGAACTACAGGAAACATCTGACCTCTGTAATTGCAAACAAAGATTTCTGTACTAAATATTAAGCTCTGTTTATCTATTGTGTCAAATATTTATTTCATGCAATAAAATGCAAATTTGTTATGTAAAAATCATACAATGTGATTTTCTGATTTTTTCTGGGTCGGGCGGTTCTTCAAGGGGAAGTGTCACGGCAGTAGTGACCCAGTCCATGGCCTTGGGCATCTAATAAAAATGATGAAGATGTAAAAATAAGTTATGGGGGATAGGGTAGTAGTTTGTGACGCCACCTGTGATATTCGGCAATAAAGGTGTTAGCCGACGCTGCTTAAGAGACCGCTGTGGCTGTTGGTGATGCAGAAGAGTTGTTACAGCTCTCCACGAGTAGAGCTAGGCCCCAGGGCAGTCATGGGTGTTAAAGATGATGGTGGTGGTTGTAGAGAAGTGCAGATGATGCAGTAAATAAACCTAAGGTCACAGTGGGGTAGTAGTTTCCTTTACCTTTACTGGATGTATGGAGGTGCAGACCGGGGCACTTTTTACAGATGACAATATAGGTCCGGGCAGCCTGAAGCAACTTAGGATCCACTAAGCCAGGTGGGTTGGAGGCCTCGTTTCTGTGCTGCTCTCTCTGAGGTCTTTGCTGCCTAAAGCTATGCTCAGTCCTCTGTTCCATATTGTTAGTCAGTACTTGCCCGTATGGCAGGCAGCTTGAGCCTATTAAAGTTGTCGCTCCTTTGTGGCAGCTCCAGGCTCTGGTCTGCTGCTGTGCCTTCAGGTGTATGATGGGGTCAGGAGACCTGCAGGCCACTGCCCTCCGAATTTAGCTTCCGGGACTATTGTACCCGTGCAGCCACGGACTCCGGTGTCCAGTTCTAGCGCTGAGCTCTGGGATGAGCTTGATTACAGCTCTACTTCCCAGTTTCTCCTAAACTTCTCTCCTCCTCTGAATCTTCTCCTACTCTTTCTCTTTCTAGTGTTGGGACAAGCTCCTCTCTGCTCCAGTTCCCTACACCAACTCTCACAGACTCCCCTAGACTGACTAAACCCACCTCCAGGCAAGAATTAATAGGGAAGCTCCCCTGAAACCGGGTTTAGAGCTCCCCTTCTGGTCTGGAGTTAGGAAAAGTGTTGCATGTTGGTATTACCTAGCCAGGGGATCCCTCCTTGCTTTCAGGCATGACATCACCCCCTGTGAGTGAGGTAATGCCACTGTGGCAACCAGGCTCCTGGGGTGCCACAGTGTGTATTCTTTATTAGTCTGGGAAAAAAAAAAATTGGCATTAATCATTGCGTTGCCATTTGTAGGCCAAAAAAAATTATTTTGGTCTGGTGTGGTTTTTGTACTACTTTTGCACATCAATATATCAGATCCAAAATTATTTTTTTCTGGAACGGCACAGAATCAGAAGAAAAGTATTTTAACTTCATAAATTGGATTCATTAAACTGATCCATACATGGCACAAAATATAATCTCCCATCGTTTCAGTCTATGTGAGCAAGATCAAGGATATCTATGTAAACACATAACAATAAGATTCAGCATACGATATCACTGCATATAACTCGATTTCAACAATAATTTGAAATAATAAACATAGCCAAAAGTATATAACCAAATAGGTAAGAGAAAGCCCAGCAATCCCAGTTTCAACGAATCAACCGCATAGTGTCGGATCCATCTGTTCGTAGACTAAGAATGGAGCATTTTACAGTTCCCACAGACCGAGAATTTAAATAAAAAAAGTAACCCCTCGCATAGCATTTATCAATACATACCATCCCTTTATGCGACCCTACGATGCATATCCTTTTAGGATAGGCCTTTTAGGCCCGGGAACTTTTGTTTTGCAAAAATTCTGAAAGGTTTTTAAACTTAGAATTTTGAAACTCTAGGTATTCCTCAGGTCTGTAGTTGTGTGTAATTTCCAGTTGTTTTATATATTTTTATGTGATGGGGTTTTTTTTATATAATTTTTTTTGGAAAACTACAGCTTTACATATCCCGGGCCTTTTAAGCCCGTATTAGGTTTTCTGCAAGATTACTTGCTGTACTTTAGAATTTTGAAACTCTAGGTATTTCTCAGGTCTTTAGTTGTTGGTAATTTCCTAGTTTCATGTGATCATCGTTTTTTTTATAAAAAATGCTTTTTTGGAAGAACAAAATGTCTGCATGACATTTATGTTTTCAGACTAAAGCCCGGGTCTCACATAGCGATACACCAGCGATCCTGACAACGATCAGGATCGCTGGTGTATCGCTACATGATCGCTGCTGAGCTGCCACACAGGCAGCTCAGGGCAGCGATCAGCACAGGGACACTGCGGGTAACATCGCTTAGTTACCCGCAGTGTACCTTGGATACCAGCGCCCTGATGCAGGGAGCTGGTAACCAAGGTACACGTCGGATTTCCAGGCGCTGCGCGGTGCCTGGAAACCCGCTGTGTACCTTGGTTACCAGCTCCCTGCATCAGGCGCTGGTATCCAAGGTACACAGCGGGTTTCCAGGCACAGCCCCGCGCCTGGAAACCCGCTGTGTACCTTGGTTACCAGCGGATCGCTGGTCTCCCGCCTGTCACACGCAGCGATGCGTGTCTGTCAGTGGGAGACGAGCGATCAAAAAAATGTCCTGACATTTCTGACACGACCAGCGATTCACAGCAGGGGCCTGATCGCTGGTACGTGTCAGAAATAGCGAGATCGCTGTTTAGCAGCGATCTCGGTAGCGTTCTCGCTATGTGAGACGGGCCCTTAAAGGTCCTTTCACACAGCCAACTACCTGTGGTCAGTAGATAAAACAGTTGAACAATAGATGACCCATGTGAAGCCACTTTTAGTTTGTGTACACAGCATACAGGCTCCACCTAGCTTTTTGCCTTTTGTCCCTTTGCTCTCCCCACCCATCTTTCAGAATTGATGCACTGTTGGAAGGAGAAGCTCATTCCCTCACTGACTGAATATCAAGGACTACCATTACCCCCTGTGTGATATTATTGCTGGTAAGTACCATTTGGCAACTGTTTGTAGCCACCAGATACCCAAGACTATTACTCTTGCATCTGCCAGCTGCATTTATAAGATTAGATAGCCAAGCTGGTTTCATACATGTTGTTTAGACTGGTCAGCCATTATCACATGCATTTCTGTATTTGTTGATTCTTTGCTGGCTTCATTTCTTTATACTCTGTTTAGCTATTTGTCAAATTTATTTCTGGATGTGTTGATTCTTTCCTGGATTGAGATGTTTATATACTGTTCAGGACATCTCAGGTCACTTCTTTAGGCTGAAATGGCTGGAATTTTTTGCAGTGCAATGCATCATGATGCCATTGTTGAACTCAATACCAAGAAAAAAACCTGAAATCATCAAAAATGTTTGTAAAGAACATTCTTTAGAGAAGATAACATGTGAAAATTGTGATGGAGAGTAATAAAATTGAAAAGTAAAGGAAAAGTTAGAAACGAAAACTAGTTGCAGGTTTTGTTTACTTCAATTTACATGTTATTTCTCTTTATAACCACTTATAATTGTGTGCATTTGTCATATCTGACTTTACAATTTTGAAATAAACTCAAAAAAATGCCTATTTTTTTTTTTTTTTTCATTTCCTTCCATATAAGTTGCAAACGGGCCTAAAAGGCCCAGGATATGTAAGAGTGTAGATTCCGAATGTCATGCATTGTAGGGTTAATTCATCAATCGATAAAAAAAAAAATTGGTCATTATTGGGTCAAGCATATCTCAGTATTCTGGAATTTAAAACTCCCCCATTGATAACTCATTTAAAACATCAAAATCTGAGAAATCAGTTGTTCAGAGCTGGCATAGGATTCTGTAAACCCATTAATTCACAATTCTTCCTATCCACCCAACGCAAAGTGACGTTTCCTTGCTTGCATTGTTTACAATGCTCGAACGTAACTAAAGAGGATACATTTTCCCACCCCAGATCAGGAAAAAGATTCCTGATTAGTGGCTATTTTACCAGTGATTCGTCACATATCATTTACTTGATCAAATGTCCATGTGATCTCAGATATGTTGGAGAAACCACCCAGCATATCTGAGAACGCATATCACAACCCAAATCAACCATTAGGTGCAAGAGATCCATGTTGCCAATTCTAGACTATTTTTTTTATCAGCAGGACATAACATTGCACAAAACATTGCACAACTGAGATTTCAGGTGTTGGAAACTGTCAACAGGAGGGGTGGTAATAGGGTCCTTAATCTCTGTCTGTGAAAGGGAGGCGTTCTGGACCCACACATTACAAACATTGGAACCATTATGTTGGAATAGAGAGTATGACGTCTTTTATTAATAGCACCTTCAATTTGTTTCCACTGTTTTCCGTTATATTAATTACTAGCTATGAACCCGTTCTACCATTTTTATAGGTATATGGTCTGCCATCCTGGTATGTGCTGCCCCCCTCCTATCCTGGTATGCATGGCACCCCTTCATCCCTATCCTGGTTTGCATGGTACCCCTCATCCCTTTCCTGGTATGTATGGTCCCCTCACCCCCCAATCCTGGTATGCATGGTACCCCCTCATCCCTATCCTGTTATGCATGGTACCTGCTCATCCATATCCTAGTATTCATGGTCCCCTCACCCCCCCAATCCTGGTATGCATGGTCCCCTCACCCCCCAATCCTGGAATGCATGGTCCCCTCCCACCCAATCCTGGAATGCATTGTCCCCTCACCCCCCAATTCTGGTATAAATGGTCCCCTCACCCCCAATTCTGGTATGCATGGTCCCCCCTCATCCCTATCACAGGATATATGGTACCCTTCACCCCCCAATCCTGGTATGCATGGTCCCATCATCCCCAATCCTGGTATACATGGCACCCCTTACCTCCCAAATGTGGTATGCATGGTCCCCTCACCCCCAATCCTGGTATGCATGGTACCCCTCTATCCTGGTATCCATGTTACCCATCATCCCCCAATCCTGGTATGCATGGTCATCTCACCCCCCATCCTGGTATGCATGGTCCCCTCGCCCACAATCCTGATATGCATGGTCCCCTCACACCCAATCCTGGTATGCATGGTCCCCTCACCCCCCTATCCTGGTATGCATGGCCCCCTCACCCCCCAATATTGGAATGCATGGTCCCCTCCCCCCAATCCTGGAATTCATGGTCCACTTACCCCCCTATCCTGGTATACATGGTCCCCTCACCCCCCAATGCTGGTATGCATGGTCCCCCCTCATCCATATCTGTTGTGAACGTATTGGAGATGACTTCGGAGCTGAAGCTCTCTCTGATGGTTGCTGAGGGTATTGAACCTATGTTGAACACCAAGAGTCCTACAACTTCAGTTGACGAGTGGTTGTCAGGTGGTACTGACTGGCCTGATATAAGTGAGCTGACCTCCATAATCCTCGCCGGTGATCAATTGTTCTTCCTGGTCTAGGTTGGAATTCAGCTTGCTTTTCTGCTGTCTCCTGCTTGCATTCAGATAAGTCTCTTTCAGTTTTTTTTTACTGTAGTTTGAATTCCTTGCTTTTTGCTGCATTGCTTTTTGTCTTCAGCCGGGTTCCCTTTGGAGGGCTTTGGCTGGTATCCGTTTGTTTTTTGGATTTGTTCATTTGCTCAGTTCTTGTGATATTTTACTGCTGGGTTGCTACATGTCCACACCAGAGATCTGATATAGGTGGTCAAGACCATGTGGTCTCAGTATTTTTTGGATTCAGAAGTGTTGGAGTTTTTCCTAGGGTTTTTCTGGGTTGCAGACAGTATTCTCTCCTGTGCTGTCCTATCTAGACAGTTGGCCCCAGCGTTTGCTCAATCTATTTTCTGTCTGTGTTCGTATTTTCATCTTGTCTAACTGTCATTATATGTCTGCGGGCTTCCTATTCTTTTGGGGTCTACTCTGGGGCAGTTAGCTTTCCTCTTTCCATCTTCAAGGATAGCTATCTCTCCGGCTGTGACGAGGCGTCTAGGGCACCGTAGTAACGTCCCACGGCTGCTTCTAGTTGTGCGGTTAGTTTAGGGGTCTGCAACCTATTAGTTCCCAACCTCTCTGGTGTTCGGCTACCTAAACATAACACATATCGTAGGATGAATGGTACCCCCTCAACCCCCAATCCTGGTATGCATTGTCCCCTCATCCCCAATCCTGGTATACATGGCACCCCTTACCTCCCAATTCTGGTATGCATGGTCACCTCACCCCCAATCCTGGTATGCATGGTACCACTCACCCACCTATCCTGGTATGCATGGTCTCCACACCCCCAATCCTGATATGCATGGTCCCCTCACCCCCTATCCTGGTATGCATGGTTCTCTCACCCCCTATCCTGGTATGTATGGTCCCCTCACCCCCCAATCTTGGAATGCATGGTCCCCTCACCCCCAAATCCTGGTATGCATGGACCCCTCACCCCCCCCATCCTGGTATGCATGGTCCTCTCACCACCCATCCTGGTATGCATGGTCCCCTCACCCCCTATCCTGGTATGCATGGTCTCCTCACCCCAATTCTGATATGCATGGTACCCTCACCCCCAATCCTGATATGCATGGTCCCCTCACCCTCCCTATCCTGATATGCATGGTCCCCTCTCCCCCCTATCCTGGTATGCATGGTTCTCTCACCCCCTATCCTGGTATGTATGGTCCCCTCACCCCCCAATCTTGGAATGCATGGTCCCCCAATCCTGGTATGCATGGACCCCTCACCCACCCATCCTGGTATGCATGGTCCTCTCACCCCCCATCCTGGTATGCATGGTCCCCTCACCCCCTATCCTGGTATGCATGGTCTCCTCACCCCAATTCTGATATGCATGGTACCCTCACCCCAATCCTGATATGCATGGTCCCCTCACCCTCCCTATCCTGGTATGCATGGTCCCCTCATCCCTATCGTAGGATGTCTGGTACCCACTCACCCCCAATCCTGGTATGCATTGTCCCCTCATCCCCAATCCTGGTATACATGGCACCCCTTACCTCCCATATTCTGGTATGCATGGTCCCCTCATCCCCTATCCTGCTATGCATGGTACCCCTCATCCCCAATCCTGTTATGCATGGTCCCCTCACCCCCCCAATCCTGGTATGCATGGTTCCCTCACCCCCAATCCTGGTATGCATGGTCTCCTCACCCCAATTCTGATATGCATGGTACCCTCACCCCCAATCCTGATATGCATGGTCCCCTCACCCTCCCTATCCTGGTATGCATGGTCCCCTCATCCCTATCGTAGGATGTCTGGTACCCACTCACCCCCCAATCCTGGTATGCATTGTCCCCTCATCCCCAATCCTGGTATACATGGCACCCCTTACCTCCCAATTCTGGTATGCATGGTCCCCTCATCCCCTATCCTGCTATGCATGGTACCCCTCATCCCCAATTCTGTTATGCATGGTCCCCTCACCCCCCCAATCCTGGTATGCATGGTCCCCTCACCCAATCCTGGTATGCATAGTCCCCTCAACCCCCAACCCTGGTATGCATGGTCCCCCTCACCCAACCCAATCCTGATGTGCATGGTCCCCTCACCCCCCAATCCTGATGTGCATGGTCCCCTCACCCCCCAATCCTGATGTGCATGGTCCCCTCACCCCCCAATCCTGATGTGCATGGTCCCTTCACCCCCCAATCCTGATGTGCATAGTCCCTCACCCCCAATCCTGATGTGCATGGTCCTCTCACCCCCCAATCCTGATGTGCATGGTCCCCTTACCCCCCAATCCTGATGTGCATGGTCCCCTCACCCCCAAATCCTGATGTGCATGGTCCTCTCACCCCCAATCCTGATATGCATGGTCCCCTCACCCCCAAATTCTGGTATCCATGGTCCCCTCACCCCCCAATCCTGGTATGCATGGTCCATCCTCATCCTTATCGTAGGATGTATGGTACCCCCTCACCCCCCCAATCCTGGTATGCATGGTCCCCTCATCCCCCAATCCTGTATGCATGGCCCCTCACCCCCCAATTCTGGTATCCATGGTCCCCTCACCCCCCAATCCTGTATGCATGGTCCACCCTCATCCTTATCATAGGATGTATGGTACCCCCTCACCCCCCCAATCCTGGTATGCATGGTCCCCCATCCCCAATCCTGGTATCCATGGCACCCCTTACCTCCCAATTCTGGTATGCATGGCCCCCTCATCCCCCAATCCTGGTATGCATGGTCCCCTTACCCCCAATCTTGGAATGCATGGTCCCTCTCACCCCAAATCTTGATATGCATGGTCCTCTCACCCCACAGTCCTGATATGCATGGTCCCCTCACCCCCCCCAATCCTGATATGCATTATTCCCTCACCCCCCAATCCTGGTATGCATGGTCCCCTCACCCCCCAATCCTGATATGCATGGTCCCCTCATCCCCCAATCCTGGTATGCATGGCCCCTCACCCCCCAATTCTGGTATCCATGGTCCCCTCACCCCCCAATCCTGGTATGCATGGTCCACCCTCATCCTTATCGTAGGATGTATGGTACCCCCTCACCCCCCCAATCCTGGTATGCATGGTCCCCTCATCCCCAATCCTGGTATACATGGCACCCCTTACCTCCCAATTCTGGTATGCATGGCCCCCTCATCCCCCCAATCCTGGTATGCATGGTCCCCTTACCCCCCAATCTTGGAATGCATGGTCCCTCACCCCCAATCCTGATATGCATGGTCCTCTCACCCCACAGTCCTGATATGCATGGTCCCCTCACCCCCCGAATCCTGATAGGCATTATTCCCTCACCCCCCAATCCTGGTATGCATGGTCCCCTCACCCCCCAATCCTGATATGCATGGTCCCCTCACCCCCAATCCTGATATGCATGGTCCCCTCAGCCACCAATCCTGATATGCATGATCCTCTCACCCTCCAATCCTGGTATGCATGGTCCCCTCACCCCCAATCCTGATATGCATGGTCCCCTCACCCCCAATCCTGATATGCATGGTCCCCTCACCCCCAATCCTGATATGCATGGTTCCCTCACCCCCAAATTCTGGTATACATGGTCCCCTCACCCCCAATCCTGATGCGCATGGTCCCCTTACTCCCAATCCTGATGTGCATGGTCCCCTCACCCCCCAATCCTGATGTGCGTGGTCCCCTCACCCCTCAATCTTGATGTGCCTGGTCCCCTCACCCCCAATCCTGATGTGCATGGTCCCCTCACACCCCAATCCTGATATGCATGGTCCCCTCACCCCCCAATCCTGATATGCATGGTCCCCTGACCCCCCAATCTTGGAATGCATGGTCCCCTCACCCCCCAATTCTGATATGCATGGTCCCCTCACCCCCCCAATCCTGATGTGCATGGTCCCATCACTCCCCAATCCTGATGTGCATGGTCCCCTCACCCCCAATCTTGGAATGCATGGTCCCCTCATCCCCCAATTCTGATATGCATGGTCCCCTCACCCCCCCAATCCTGATGTGCATGGTCCCATCACTCCCCAATCTTGATGTGCATGGTCCCCTCACCCCCCAATCCTGATGTGCATGGTCCCCTCACCCCCCAATCCTGATGTGCATGGTCCCCTCACCCCCTAATCCTGATGTGCATGGTCCCCTAACCCCCCTATCCTGGTGTGCATGGTCCTCTCACCCGCTATCCTGATTTGTATGGTCCCACTCACCCTTATTAAACTGCACACATACCCAAAAAAAACAAACATTTATACTCAACTTTCTTCCCTGTGCTCCAGCACTGTCCCATTCTGCTGGACGCCGGGGGCGGAGAGCGGCGCCGGAGTACGCGCATGCCAATACCGCGCTGTCCGGCACCACCATATTGCTGAAGTGAAGACATACTGTAAATGTGTCTTCAGCAAAATGGCGCCAGATAGCGCTATGCGCATGAACGATTGCGACGCGCACTCCTGATCTCCTGCCCCGACGAGAAGAGAAGCGCTGCGGCAACCCTCCTCCCGGTCAGGTAAGTATGTGAGTATGCCGCCGGAGATCGCGGTTTGCATCCAGTGTCTACGCATACCGCGATCTCCTGCGCCGTACACTATCCTCACCGCTGGATGCCGTCTTCTGTCTGGAGCCAGACTGCGCAGGCGTGTCGTGCTTGCGCAGTCTATAAAGACTTCAGACAGAGTGACGCTCCTAGCGTTATATTATAGATTCCTGTTTGTTCTTTTCCAGGTCACTTAGTGAGGGTTCATGTATATTATAACTCTTATAATAATAATAATAATCTTTATTTTTATATAGCGCTAACATATTCCGCAGCGCTTTACAGTTTGCACACATTATCAAAGTAAATAAAATAAAGATTATTATTATTATTTCTCAAAAAGACCCTTTCTTCCTCATTTCTTTGTCTTTCTTCTGTTCCTCTTTTTCCATTTCTTTCCCCTCTCCTTCTCCTCCCTTCTTTTCTCCCCTTTTATTTTCTGTTATTCCTTTTCTTTTCTTCCCTCTTCTTTTCTTTTTTTCTTTTGTTCCCCCTCCTTTATTATTCACTCCTCCTTTATGTTTACATAATGCATGGCTCCTTTAATTATTAGCACTCCTGTTACGTTAATTGCTCCTCAAATGTCACTATTGTACATGTGTGGCATACTCGGTCTCTCTTTGTTCGGCTCTCTTCTGACTTTTTCAACTGTCCTCAACAGCATCCATGCACCATCACCTCTATGGATACTATCTGTCTTCCAAGTGATGCATCAGGTCAACGTCATTAACACGCCACCTCACCCTATTTTAGGCCGGTGATTCTCTCCCAGGGCACTTGCCAGCGGTTTTATGTACGCCATTCACTTGTAGGAACACTGACACACAGAACCACAAGTGAGACTAACCTTCTATTGAATTCACTTTTTTTGCACAGTAGCAGCCAAATTAATGGCTAGAGACCGGTCTCAGCGCTTTGCAGCAGCTGACGTAATAGCTAGGAGCCCGCCACGGTGCGCAGTAGCAGCCAACTTAGTTGTTAGGGGCCAGCCTCAGCGCTTCGTAGCAGCTGGCGAAATAGCTAAAGGCTGACCACGGGTGTGCAGTAGCAGCAAAGTTAATGGCTAGGTGCTGGATTCGGTGCTTTTGCACTCTGATCCTTCTTTTTCTGTGCAGCAAGGGCAGTGTGACCAGCACCTCTTCCTCCGAACTGCCCATATCACTCGGATGGCCTTGACTCCATTTGGGGTCTAGAACCTCATGATCCCCCATTGCATCATCACACCTCTCCAGTCTGTTCTTAACTCTGCTGCTCTACTAATCCACTTCTGTCCTTTCCACTCATCCACTTCTCCCCTCTGCTAATCCCTTCACTGTTTCCCAGTTCCAGAACGTATCCACTTCAATCTACTAACACTGACCTACAAAATCATCCATAATCTGTCTCTCCCATATACAGCGAAAAGCAAAAGGGTAACAATGTTTTGAACTTATGAATTTCAGGCTCCATATCTCATTATCCACTTCTGCTTTGAACTTGAGACTACCATCATTTTATAGACAATCATCTTTTATATCTCGCACTTAAATTTGACTTGCAACTATTTAGCATACATTGGGTATAGAAAGTATTCAGATCCCTTTAAATTTTTCACTCTTTGTTTTATTGCAGCCATTTGGTAAATTCAAAAACGATCATTTTTTTTCTCATTAATGTACACTCTGCACCCCATCTTGACTGAAAAAAAATCAGAAATGTAGAAATTTTTGCAAATTTATTAAAAAAGAAAAACTGAAATATCACATGGTCATAAGTATTCAGACCCTTTGCTCAGTATTGAGTAGAAGCACCCTTTTGAGCTAGTACAGACATGAGTCTTATTGGAATGATGCAACAAGTTTTTCACACCTGGATTTGGGGATCCTCTGCCATTCTTCCTTGCAGATCCTCTCCAGTTCCTCAGGTTGGATGGTGAACGTTGGTGGACAGCCATTTTCAGTTCTCTACAGAGATTTTCAATTGGGTTTAGGTCAGGGCTCTGGCTGGGCCAGTCAAGAATGGTCACAGAGTTGTTCTGAAGCCACTCCTTTGTTATTTTAGCTGTGTGCTTATGATCAATGTCTTGTTGGAAGGTGAACCTTCGGCCAAGTCTGAGGTCCAGAGCACTCTGGAAGGGGTTTTCATCCAGGATATCTCTATACTTGGCGCATTCATGTTTTATTCAATTGCAACCAGTCGTCCTGTCCCTGCAACTGAAAATCACCCGCATAGCATGATGATGCCACCACCATGTTTCACTGTTGGGATTGTATTGGGCTGGTGATGAGCAGTGCCTGGTTTTCTCCACATATACCGCTTAGAATTATCTATCTTTGTCTCATCAGACCAGAGAATCTTATTTCTCACAGTCTAGGAGTCCTTCATGTGTTTTTTTTTTTGCAAACTCTATGTGGGCTTTCATATGTCTGGCACTGAGGAGAGGCTTCTGTCGGGCCACTCTGCCATAAAGGCCCGACTGGTGGAGGGCTGCAGTGATAGCTGACTTTGTGGAACTTTCTCCCATCTCCCTACTGCATCTGTGGAGCTCAGCCACAGTGATCTTGGGATTCTTCTTTACCTCTCTCACCAAGGCTCTTCTCCCACGATTGGTCAGTTTGGTTGCTTTGCCAGGCCTAGGAAGACTTTTGGTGGTCCCAAGCTTCTCACATTTAAGGATTATGGAGGCCACTGTGGTCTTTGGAAACTTGAATATTGGAGAAATGCTTTTGTAACCTTGGCCAGATGTGTGCCTTGCCACAATTCTGTCTCTGAGCTCCTTGCCAGTTCCTTTGACCTCATGATTCTCATTTGGTCTGACATGCACTGTAAGCTGTGAGGTCTTATATAGACAGGTGTGTGCCTTTACAAATCGAGTCCTATCAGTTTAATTAAACACAGCTGGACTCCAATGAAGGAGTAGAACCATCTCAAGGAGGATCACAAGGAAATGGACAGCATGTGACTTAAAAATGAGTGTATGAGCAAAGGGTCTGAATTCTTATGAACATGTGATATTTCAGTTTTTCTTTTTAAAAAATTTGCAAAAATTTATACATTTCTGTTTTATTCAGTCCAAATGGGGTGCAGAGTGTACCTTGATGAAAAAAATGAACTTTTTTTGAATTAACCAAATGGCTTCAATGAAACAAAGAGTGAAAAATTTAGAGAGGTCTGAATAATTTCCGTACCCACTGTATAATTATTTATGCAGATTCTTGTTATGTCACTTCATTGGCACTGTTTTTCTCCTAAAGATTTAAATTTTAATTTGTATTATTTTGTTAGTATTTTGTAAATCCACCTTTGGCTTTCAACACTGCTTGAATCCTTCTGGATATGCTCTTGGTCAGATTCAAACAAATTAGATCTCAGGTCTCTTCTACACGTTCCCAAAGTTGATGCATACTGTACAGGTCGACTCACTTGGGTATCCACACAGTTTTTTCTTCAATTTGATTGGATTGAGGTCTGGGGACTGTGGGGGCCAATCCAGCACATCTACTTAATTGTCATTGAACCATTTCATCGCCAATCTCGACATATGCTTCCTGTTGTTGTCCTGTTGGAACACTATCATCCTTTTCATACCCATAGTACTTGAGTGTACGGAGTATCTCATCTGGTAGGATACTCACATATAGCTCGGCAGTGAGCCATCATCGATCCTGGTCAAATATCCAATGCTTTTGGCTACGAAACTAACCCCATATCTTCAGGCTTCCTCCACCAAACTTGACATTCCCTTCAATTTCTCAATCTGTTAGCCCCCTTTTCCCTTGTTTCTTTCTTTCAGGCCCTAGTCCAGTGATGGCTAACCTTGGCACTCCAGCTGTTGTAAAACTACAACTCCCAGCATGCCCTTGCAACCTGCAGCAGTTGAGGCATGCAGGGAGTTGTAGTTCTCAACAGCTGGAGTGCCAAGGTTCGCTATCACTGCCTAGTCTGTTGACTTTTGTGCCATTGCTCCAATTCACAAACTTCAAATCTTTAAGGTTAAGTGCACACGTTCAGGATTATTTGCGTTTTTTCGCGTTTTTTCGCGGGGAAAAAACGCATCAAAAACGCATGAATTAAGCATCCTATCATTTAGAATGAATTCCGCAATTTTTGTGCACATGGTGCGTTTTTTTTCCGCAAAAAAACGCATCGCGGAAAATCTAGCAACATGTTCATTAATTTTGCGGAATTCTAGCGTTTTTCCCGCTATATTATTGACCTAGAAAGTTCAGGGAAAAATCGCGGTAAAAACGCGCAAAATCCGAGCAAAAAAACGAGCGTTTCTACCGTGAGAAAAGTCCATTTTTGCTCAGGAATATTCTGCAAACATTCCTGAACGTGTGCACTTAGCCTAAATGTCCACTTTTTGTACTTGTTTGCAAACTTTGACCGACTCTTATGACAATATTGAATTTGAATCTTTTTCACATTTTTTGGGCCACTATTCCAGACTTGTGTGATGCGCGTTGCATGGTGCTTGCATTAACATCTGTGATCTCACGATTATGAAGCAACCTAATAATATACTGAGCTATTAAGGAATGTGAGAACAGATTGTATTTTGTAGTATTCAGGAAGAAAAATATTTTTCCACCACCAGTAGCAAAACAGTAACAATGCAGTAACATGAGAAGAATCTGCATAACTAATCACATGCTATATAGTGGTAAGTCAAAGATGATTGCCTATAAAATGATGGTAGTCTCACGATGAAAGCATTAGTGGATGGTGAGATATGGAGCGTGAAAGTCAAAAGTTCAAAACATTGTTGCCCTTTTGCTCTTCACTGTATCTCTGAACTACTCTCACAATATCTCCCATTGTGTAATCGCTGGTCCTCCCAAAACCTCCTTTTTCTCTTCCACAATCGTACATTCCTTCTCCAATCGCCTGCAAGACTTTACCCGAGTATCCCTGTCCTGTAGATATCTGTGGCCCAACACATCCATTATCCTCTGAATTCTGAAATTTCAAGTGGATCTTGAAAGACCATTTCTTCAGAACAGTTTACAGCCTGCAATGACCCCGCTGCCACCTCACCAACACCAGAACTGCTGCAGCCACCGAATCTACTATCCCCTTCTCCATTATCCTGCAGAATGTAAGGCCGGAAGGCCAGGGTTCTCTCTCCTCTGTACCTGTCTGTTACTATTAGTTTGTTCATTGTAATTTCCATTTGTGTTTTGTATGTGACCTCTCCTCATGTACAGAACTGTGGAATCAATGATGCTCTAAAAAAATTACTAAATTATTATTATACATTTTTATAGAGCTATTTATTCCATGGCGCTTTACATGTGAAAGGGGCAAATATAGACAAGTACAGTAAATATGAGCAAAACAAGGCACACACAAGTAGAATGAGAGGGACCCTGCCCGCAAGGGCTCACAGTCTATAGGGGATGGGTGAGGATACACTAGGAGAGGGCAGAGTTGGTCGTGCGGCGGTTCAGTAGACTGATGATCACTACAGGTTGTAGGCTCGTCGGAAGAGGTGGGTCTTCAGGTTCTTTTTGAAGGTTTCCGTGGTAGAGGAAAGTCTGATGTGTTGGGGTAGAGAGTTCCAGAGTATGGGGGAAGCACAGGAGAAGTCTTGTATGCGGTTGTGTGAGAAGAGATAAGAGGGGAGTAGAGAAGGAGACCTTGAGAGGATCGAAGGTTGCATGTAGGTAAATACTGGGAGACCATGTCACAGATATATGGAGGAGACAAGTTGTGGATGGCTTTGTAGCTCATAGTTAGGATTTTGAACTGGAGCCTCTGGACAATAGGAAGCCAGTGAAGGGCTTGGCATAGAGGAGAGGCTGGGGAATAATGGGGAGATAGGTGGATTAATCGGGCAGCAGAGTGTAGGATAGATTGGAGTGGTGCCAGAGTGCTAGGGGGAGGCCAGAGAGTAGAAGGTTGCAGTAGTCGAGGCAGGAGAAGATAAGGGCTTCTACTAGTGTTTTTGCGGTTTCATGGTCAAGGAATGCACGGATCCGGGAAATATTTTTGAGTTTGTGTCGGCAGGAGGAGGCAAGGGTTTGGATATGTGGCTTGAAAGAAAGGGCAGAGTCGAGGATCACCCGAGGCATCGAGCATGCGGGACAGGGGAAAGTGAGCACCCATTGACATTGATGGATAGGTCTGTTGGAGGGGTAGAATGAGATCCACTACAGAATCCAGTACAAACTTATTACCCTCACTCACAAAGCACTCCATGGCTCAGCACCACCCTACATCTCCTCCCTCGTCTCAGTCTATCATCCTACCCGTGCCCTCCGTTCTGCTAATGACCTGAGGTTAGCATCCTCAATAATCAGAACCTCCCACTCCTGTCTCCAAGACTTTTCACGTGCTGCGCCAATTGTTTGGAATGCACTACCCAGGTTAATACGATTAATCCCCAATCCCCACAGTTTTAAGCGTGCCCTAAAAATGCTTTGTTTAGACTGGTATACCGCCTCAACGCATTAACCTAACTATCCCTGTTGGCCCATTCAAAAAAAATAAAAAAAATTTCTACCATAATCAGGTACCTCTTATTATGTTCTCACCCGCTTTATGCATTTAATAGCCCTCTGTGTCTGTACTCTTACATACATTGGCTGTTAACTGGTTCATGCAGAATTACATGAACACCCGATTCTTACACTATGGCTGGTCCGAACAATGAAAGCAATTGTTACCATCCACCTTTTGTGTCTCCCCTTTTTCCTCATAGATTGTAAGCTTGCGTGCAGGGCCCTCATTCCTCTTGGTATCTACTTTCATCTGTGTTTATTGTTATGCTGTAATGTCTATTGTCTGTACAAGTCCCCTCTATAATGTAAAGTGCTGCGGAATATGTTGGCGCTATAGAAATAAAATTATTATTATTATTATTTAGATGGGGAAAGATGATAAATTCTGTTTTGTCCATGTTCAATTTTAGAAAGCGAGCAGAAAAGAAAGCTGAAATCCTGCTTTAAGCAGGGGGTTGGACCAGATGGCCCAGGAGGTCACTTCCAACTCTACCATTCTATGATTCTATGAAAGAGCAGACAGACATTGTGGGATTTTGGTCAGTAAGGAGGTGAGGTCAGGTCCAGATAGGTAGATCTGCGTGTCATCGGCGTTAAGATGATACTGCAAACCGTGGGATTCTATGAGCTTTCCCAGGCCAAAGGTGTGGATGGAGATGTAGATTCCTCTGTGTCACCGTGTAAAGTGGTATAGTATGGGGAAGGGGCACCTGAGTTTCATCAGGGTCAGATTCTGGCTCAGTAAACTGCGAGGTCAATGTAGTGCTCTGGGTGAATGTACTAGCAGAATCATATAGCAGTGGCTGTGCATCAGTGCACTCCATGTCAGATTCATCTTAGACTGGAGAATTCAGGATTTGACTTGATAACCCAGGCATGGTATGTGAAAAGAGCTCCATGGAGTAATCTGAAGTGTGGCCTGCCACATCCTTCACTTTTGGTGGGGGTGAAGGACACAAGGAAAGGTGTTGTTCCTGACTCAGTGCTTGCATTTTTGAAACTTCAGAAGAGGAGGCGATAGAGCTGGAGGCTGTTTCGGCAATGTAAGCCTAAACCTGTTCCTGATGCTCCGGCTTTAAAAGCGGTTTACCTACTCCCAGAAAAGGGAGCCTTCCAGGCCTTCTGGAGCCAGACGATGATGCAGGTTCAACACCTCCTGCTTTAGGTGCTATTGTGCTTTTGGCACTAC
This sequence comes from Oophaga sylvatica, assembly GCA_033576555.1. Lineage (NCBI taxonomy): Eukaryota > Metazoa > Chordata > Amphibia > Anura > Dendrobatidae > Oophaga > Oophaga sylvatica. The sequence continues at coordinate 490,524,278 of JARQOD010000004.1, read as the reverse complement.
CAGCAGATGCACCACCACCACAACCATCAGTACCAGCTGGCCCCTCACGCCCACGTCCGCGACCTCTTCCACCATACTTCCTCATGTTTGGGAAAATGTACCAAAAATACCAGCAGATATATGGTACTGTATCAGAACATACAGCTGTATACGGTGAAGGGGAAAATTGTAAATCTCCGTATATATTTCCGGAGTCACACACTGACGCTCTCAGGCTCAGTATGGATTAGACCAGAATATAAAAAGCAGAAAAAGGGTACTGTATCAGAAGATACCAGGTGTATATAGTATAGGGGAAAATTGTAAATCTCCATATATATTTCAGGAGTCACACACAGACGCTCTCAGGCTCAGTATGGATTAGACCAGAATATAAAAAGCAGAAAAAGGGTACTGTATCAGAAGATACCAGGTGTATATAGTATAGGGGAAAATTGTAAATCTCCGTATATATTTCCGGAGTCACACACAGACGCTCTCAGGCTCAGTGTGGATTAGACCAGAATATAAAAAGCAGAAAAAGGGTACTGTATCAGAAGCATACAGCTGTATACAGTGTAGGGGTAATTGTAAATCTCCGTGCATATTTCCGGAGTCACACACAGACGCTCTCAGGCTCAGTATAGATTAGACCAGAATATAAAAAGCAGAAAAAGGGCACTGTATCAGAAGCATACAGCTGTATACAGTATAGGGGTAATTGTAAATCTCCGTATATATTTCCAGAGTCACACACACACGCTCTCTCAGTATGGATTTGACCATAATACAAAAGGCAGAAAAAAGGTACTGTATCAGAAGATACCGGGTGTATATAGTGTAGGGGAAAATTTCAATCTCTGTATATATTTCCGGAGTCACACACAGATAGTCAGCATGTATTTGTCCGTGATACTAGCCGGTACACGGTAGTGTGTGAGGAGCGTACAGCTCTATACGGTGTGGGAAAAAATGAATGCTCGGTAACTGTGCAGAAAAAATGAATAAAAGTATTAGTGCTGTGTAAAAAGCAGTCTGCACAGCAGTGTACACACAGCAATACAGCTATCAGGCAGCCTATTAACCAGCCCTGCTGCACACAAGAAAATCCTCCCCTGTCACTGGCAGTCAGCCTAATAACCAGCGCTGCTGCACACAAGAAAATCCTCCCCTGTCACTGCACACTAACTGTACAGCACAATTGCTATCAGCACAAGCACATAAGAACTTCTGTTTCCAGCCCTAACTCTCTCCCTACTGATAAACAGCGTCAGCAACCTCTCCCTACTGTTAATATCGGCAGAAGTAAAATGGAGGTCGGCGGTCAGGGCTTTTATAGACACTATGACGCCACCCAAAGCAAGCCAATCACTGCAATGCCCTTCTCTAAGATGGTGGTGGATGCTGCCCATGTCATCTCGCTGCCCACTGTGTACGTCCTTGCTCATTGGCTGAAAAAGGGCGCCTGCAAGCATTATGGGAAAACTGACTTTGGCGCTCGGCGAAACCCGACTTTGGCGAAAGTCAGCGACTCATGAATCTGACCGACCTGTTTTGCTCAACTCTAGTCGCGAACAATGAGGAGTAGTAGACAGGTAGACAGAGCGTTAGAAGGTGGGAGCAGGATAGGACATGATGGGGCCGTGTGTGTCTGGAGAAAAAGGATTGTATGTAGAGGAACAGTTCTGAGGAGGAGGTGAGATGGCTGGGGAGGTTAGAGGGAGAAATGTCTATTTTCTTGCTAGGTGGAGGATTATAGGAGACAGTAAGAAAGAAAGTAGTATGGGGGTGAAAGTGAAAAGAAACTGAAACATGGTGGTTGTATATTCTGTTACCTTGCAGTCAATTTCAGTCCAATTCTAGTCTAATTCAGAGTATTGTAATTAGAAGTCTGTAATTTGAAAGATGGTTAGATCAGACTGCATCTTGATCAGACGCATGGCTCTCAATATATCTGCAGCTAAGAGCGGTCAGCTGTGAGAGGGGATGTGGGCGTGTGTGGCCAGACCACATGTTCAGAGCCAATACAAGGGTCTTAAAAGGGGGGGAAGGGTTAGATTGACCACTCAGATATGCATGGAAGATACAAGAGGAATGAGATACATATGGATAGAAAATGATGAGTAAGCAAAGGGATTATATGCACTTCATATAGACACAATCAAAGGCAGGGAAAAGCTGGGTAGATGAAAGCATACCAAAGAGGGATTATATGCACTTCATATAGACAGTCTAATAATAATTCTCCCCATGATGTTCCACCCATTCCTCACCCCTGCCTTTCTTGCCAGACTACAAACAGCAGAAAACTGCAGCAGTTGGCAGCTGCATTTCATCATCATCAGAGATGTGCTGCGGTGGTCTGCTTACCATTTGCACTACCCATCCCATGTACTCAGAATGTCCTGATGCCTGCATGCACAAGAGGAAGGTGTTTCATTTGGGCACATAGTAGACAGGGCTGTGAAGTTGGTAAGCTAAACCTCCGACTCCTCAACTTCTCCCAGTTCCAATCTCACAGTCCTGCCTCACTACTGAGCATGTGTATAAAGTGCAGTACAGATTCATCACAACTAAAAGCGGAGTTAATTAGATCAGGAACAGAACACACATTTATAGGACATTTCATAATTTTCTCAAATTATTATGAAAAAATTTACAGCACATCCTGCATTGTACTACTGAACCCAATTTGTTAGATATGTTACGAGTAGGGCTTGGTCCTTTTTATACTGACTCCACCAAAATGGACACTGACTCCAACTCCATGACTCCAACTCCACAGCCCTGGTAGCAGGCACAGATCTACCACAACCTCTCACTCCCTGCAGCAGCTATACCACCACCAGCAGCAACCCAGCCACATCCCCTATTTGATGCTCTCCTAATTGTTTTCAACACAAAAAAGTTCAGAGTATTACACGACCTGTATGCACACAGAGACCAGCAGGTTATTATACTGCCTATTTTCAGAGTACCCCCCAAAAAAAAAAAAAAAAACAGTGCTGGCTACCTCCTCCTGTGTCATGTCCACCTACATTGGATTTTTTTTTTATTCTATGTCCTTTTATGTCTGTTCCCTAACTAAAACAAAAAAAACACCTAAGACAGTGTTAGATACCTCCTCCCCTGTCTCTTCTACCTACACCGCCATGTCCACCTTCTCCACTTGGACCGCTGCCTCCTGTTTCAAGATTATTTTTGTTTTTTTTCTGACTATGACCATTTTACAGCCATTTTAAAGTACTGAAGTTCATGTCCCCATTTCCTTCTACTGGGTTTGAGTCCGGGGTCAAGCTCAAGGTCAAGTTCAGCCCTGAACCAAACTTTTTAGGGTGTGTTTCCACCATCAGGATTTCTTCAGTAAATGCTGCGTGTTTGACGCTGTGCGCTGGCGCAGCGTCAAACACGCAGCGTCCAGATGTTACAGCATAATGGAGGGGATTTCAAGAAATCCCATCTCCACTATGCGTAAAAACACGCAGGTGGCAGACCTGCGTTAACGGACATGCGGCGCGACTTTTCAGATCGCAGCATGTCGTATTCCCTTGCGGCGAAGCTCCGTCGCCGCAAGGGAAATAACACAGGCCTATGCAGCGCTGCGGTGATTCCGGATGTGTTCAATGAGCACATCCGGATTCACCGCGCGTTCCCTAGGGGGCGGGGCTTTGGACGGAGCGGACCTTCCGCTCCATCCAAAGCGCTGTGTTTCCTGACGGTGGAAACACAGCCTTATTGTATGTTCCTCAAACCGGGTGAACCCAAACATCCACGAGTGCTCTCATCTCTATTTGGTATTGCTTAATAGGGCTGTCTGGCCGTAGGCTACAAGTCTGCAGTCACTCTATGTGACTTCAGACTTGTGAATCCTCATGTCGCACTGGATGTGAGCATTCTCCGGTCCCGGGAGTAAGTGGTCATGTGATCGCAATTATGTGATTTCCATAAGTTGTTATAAAGGCATGTCTGTATAATTGTAATTGACTGGAATAATGTGGTGGTGGAGATTCAGTATGGTAAATTCATGTGACAGGTTTCTTTTAAACAATTATAATATACAGATGGCGATAGAAGTGTTGGTACAGTAATTTGGCCTTCAGACATTTGGTATTGAAGTTCTCCACTGCTGGTATTCTTTTTGTAATGCATAAAGGAGCTATCTGCTTTTGGCCAATCCTTATTGTTAGAACGGTTCTCATAAAATTGGCTGTCCCCAGGATGTCCAGCTACTATCAACTGTAATTTCCAGAAATCCCAGCAGCAACCACAGGATAAATAGTCACCACAGGGTAAATGAAGCCTTTCAGACTGTCTTTCAAGTTTGATCTATTTTCCATGTAATGCAAAGCGCTTTAAAGGTTCCCATTGCGCTGGCTTAAAGATAAGGGTCCTAAGCGGGAATTCCCTTTCTATCAAATTCACATTTGTGTGCTGTCAATTCACACGATTAATTGAAATACATGAATTTTGTGGGCAACAGTCGGGATCCAGGTCCTGCTCTGCCCTTGTCTATTTTTACGTCTGCTGACAACTCGGGTACAGCATGTCATGGGGGGGAAGCTTTTACAGTTTTTGTTACCAAAACAATGCTAACTAAGTACCCTATGTTAGTTACATGTACGATTACTATTTACTTACGACAGGGATTTTGTTCATTTTGTTTTTATCTTATGGCGTGATTTTAGCCTAGCAATCACTTACATCATGCTTTTTTTGGCCGAATATCATTTTGATGGTGGGTACATCTGTTTTGCGATTTCTAAACAACACATCGATAATTGGTACAGCTGGCACGCTCATGACTCCTGTAATAACACTCTTTGTTGCTAGGTACATTGATACGAAGTCTGAGAATGCAAAGCAATGGAGAAGAATTTCACTGAGATTCAACTCTTTCTAATTACTTTTGTAATTAGCAAAAGCAAAAGTATAACATCTCTAGCAGCAGACGAATGTGCCTAAAAGACAAAAATAATAATAATCTTTATTTTTATATAGCGCTAACATATTCCGCAGCGCTTTACAGTTTGCACACATTATTGTTGCTGTCCCCGATGGGGCTCACAATCTAGATTCCTATCAGTATGTTTTTTGGAGTGTGGGAGGAAACCGGAGGAAACCCACACAAACACGGGGAGAACATACAAACTCCTTGCAGATGTTGTCATTGGTGGGATTCAAACCCAGGACTCCAGTGTTGCAGTGCTAACCACTGAGCCACCGTGCTACCAACAAAGTCACCTAGAGGTTTAAAGGAAGGATCTGGGATGTGGCTCTCAGAGCAATACTCATTAACAGCATTAAGCAACAAAACTGGAAAATTCTGGACTTATTGACATATTTCTGGTTGGCTTGATTTTTGTCTTCTATTTATTCATCATTATTTATTTTACTTGCTTATATAGCGGTATTAATTTCCACAGCCATCCTCATCACTGTCCCAAAGGGGCTCATAATCTAGATTCCCTATCAGTATGTCTTTGGAGTGTGGAAGAAAACCGGAGAACCCGGAGGAAAATCTGGCAAAAATGGGGAGAACATACAAACTCCCTGCAGATATTTAGTCCATGGTAACGAGCAAGAAAGGGAAAAGCTGGGTGGGGCCAGGTATGTTGGGGAATGTGACAGTGTTGAGAGGAGTGATGATGGGAAAAGCTACTGAGGGGAGGTTTGACATACAGTACTGGGTAGAGGAAAGTAGAATAATATTCCTGAGGAGAGGGGGACAAACCTGACAGCACTTTCCCCTGTATGGCTGCTATTCACACACAGGAACCCCCTCCCTCCTGTAA
>JARQOD010000004.1:490419722-490518407 GCA_033576555.1 Oophaga sylvatica | reverse complement strand
AAAAAAGGCACGGGGAGCACACCCTCACTTTTAAATGTAGTTTTGCAGTGGTCGGGGAGAAGTCTCATTAAGGGGCGGGCAACACGGGGATGGGAAACATTTGGGAACGCCACGCCTCCCATCACAGAATGGAAATCGAGCTGCAAACACACTGACACTCAGCAACCCCCAAAACCAATTGGATCCATGCTGTAAATAAAAACGACAGCTTCACACCCCCTAACCGGGGTTGGGTGGCCGAGCTTCATAATTTCACCCCAAACTCCTTGGGGGGGAACCCGCAACTGTTCTTCAGTTATAGTAAATCCTAATACTGGGGAAAATAGTATTTGATAACTGCGATTTTTGCAAGTTTTCCCACCACAAAAATGAAGAGGTCAATTGTTATCATAGTACACTTCAACTGTGAAGACGAATCAAAAAAAAAAAATCAGAAAAATCCAATTAGTTTTTTTAAATCCCTTTAATTAAATTGAATTTTATTGCAAGAAATAATATTTGATCACCTCCAACCAGCAAAATTCTGGCTCTCCCAATCTGTCAGTTTTTCTTTAAAAAGCCCTCCGCCTTCACTCATTACTTGATTAATTGCACCTTTTGAACTCTTTACCTGTAAAAAAACCCCTTTCCAATCAATCACCCCAACCAAGGCCAATCCCAAAAATGCTTAAAAGGGACACCGGGGCAAAACGTAGACTGCAAAAGGGCTGGATGGGTCGAAATAACAACAGTTGGGAGAAGTCAACAACTGTTTGGGGCAATTATTAAAAATGGAAGAAACAAAAGATGACGTAAAACTTCCTCTCGGGGGCCCCGCAAACCCTCCCTCATGGGGTAAGGGATTCTAAAAAAGGTAGGAACAGGCCATAACATTAGGAGGATCTGGTCAAGACGTAAAAGAGCGGAACCACAGTTTTTAAATATTACCGTTAGTAACACACAATCCATCATGGATTAAAAAACCCAGGGCACGCAAGGGGCCCCCCGCTCACGCCAGCACAGTACAGGTGCATTTAACATTTGCCATAAACCCTCTGGATTACTAGAGGGGCATGGGAGAGGGTCATGTGGTCAGATGAGACCAAAATAGAACTTTTTGGTATCAACTACACTAGCAGTGTTTGGAGGAAGCAGAAGAATGAGTACAACCCCAAGAAAACCATCTCAACCGTGAAACACGGTTGGAGAAACATCATACTTTGGGGATGCTTTCCTGTAAAGGGACAGGACGACTGTATCGTGAGATTTTGACTAACAACCTCCTTCCCTCGATAAGAGCATTGAAGATGGGTCGTGAGTGGGTCTTCCAGCTTGAGAATGATCCTGAAAACACACAGCCAGGGCAAATAAGAAGTGTCTTCTTAAGAAGCAGTTTAACGTCCTGAAGTGGCCTATCCAGTCTCCAGACCTGAACCCAATAAAAATCTTTGGAGGCTGTTGAAACTCAAAGTTGCCCAGTGACAGCCCCGAAACTTGAAAGATCTGGAGAAGATCTGTACGGAGGAGTGAGGTAAAATCCCTGCAAACTTAGTCCAGAACGTCTGACCTCTTTATCAAATATTAAGTTCTGTTTTTCAAATACCTATTTCATGCAATAAAATTCAAATTAATTATGTAAAATTCACACAATGTGATTTTCTGGATATTTTTTAGGTTTTGTCTTCCACAATTGAAGTGTACCTACGATAAAAATTACAGACCTCGTCATTCTTTGTAGGTTGGAAAACTTGCAAAATTGGCAGTGTATCACTGTATGTCCCCAGACCAGCTCTGCCTGTTACTTCCTTTGCAACTCAACTTTGCTTCACTGATTTCTCACGACCAAGTCTCCTCTGCTCTTTCTGCTTCACAACTTTGCTAGCCTGTGGGGGTAATCTAAACTCTGCTTCATCAAACTTCTTGGTTTTCATTTTCTCTTCCTGCTGTCACGTTGCCATTACAATTGGATATGGATCTTCCTGGTGCACCATCGTCATCCATCTATCCATGCAGCATAACAACTACTCAGCTGGACCAAAGGCTTTGAGGAGCCAGTTGAGACATAACGTGATTGCTGCTATCTGTTGTTTCTAAATGATTATGAACTTGTTTTTTAGCATTATTTGAGGTCTGCAAGCACTGCATTTCTTTTTTGTTATTTGGACCATTTCTCATTTTCTGAAAATAAACACAAAATTTATTGCTTGGAAATTCGGAGACATGTTGTCAGTAGTTTATAGAATAAAAGAGCAATGTACATTTTACTCAAAAATATATCTATAAAGAGAAAAATCAGACAAACTGAAAATTTTGCAGTGATCTCTTAATTTTTGCCAGAGCTGTAGCTTCCCATTTACCAATTGCTTCCCAATTACCAATGATTTAGTGCCATGTTCCTAGCAGTCAGCGATCAGACATTATTAATGCCTGTATTCAGATCATGGCCTGGATAGTACAGTTCATGGAAAGTACCATCCCATACATACAAAATACGTGAATGTTTAGACTCTCTAATTCCTAAAAGGATGAGAAATAAATAGGACAAGAAAAAGAAGGAAAGTTTTCCATTCAATATGGCAGAATACACCAAGCAATACATTTTTTTTAAAATAATAAGACATTGACCACCTTCTCAGAGATTGAATTGAAATGCGTTTGGGACCATTGGGACTAATTATTATCTTTCAGATTGGGTCACAGCATCAAAGAATGGTTTCCCCACTGAGGTGACAGAGGCTAATGGAGAAAGAGATTTCACAAATCCGTGTGACTGACGCACAACAGCATGTAATTTCAAAGGAAACTAGAAGTAGTATACAAAAAGAAACCTTCTGTACCAAGTTGTTCTTGATTAAATGGATTTAATGTCTCAACATTTTATATATACTGCTGCTCACTATATTGTTCATTGGAGAAGAAAAAATGCTTCAGTCATAAAGAGATTAAAAACCGAGGCGCTGTCTACTGACTATGAAAATATTCTCTAATAATTTACCTATTAAGAAGTTGCAGCTATCCCCTGAGAAGTCTTAGTGTAGCTATCCATGCCTACATCATACAATCATGTGCCGTCTGTATGAAATGCGTTGGCTGGGTTACTCACACAGGCTCTTTTTGTGGATTGTCTGAAATAAAGTTGGACATTTTATTGAGAACTCCCTGGCAGCTGGATTTTTTGTTCCTACATTATATTGTCTTTTTTTAGGGCCTTGTTAAGGAGGGACTCTGCCAAAAGTAGCAAGCTGACAATCCATATGTTGTTTGGTTGGCAAGTCCAACCAAAAATCTGTAATTGGGTGAAGGAGTATCACTGCTTCGCCCTACTCCTTAAGTGCTCTTAATGTATATATGTACTAATTACTGTGTTGCTATAAATATTCGGTGGTATTGCTACATGGAACATGTATTACCACACATAGCAATGGTATTGCCACATCTGCTCTTGTGTTACCATTATGTGTATAATATTGTATTGCATTGTGTTCTTTCAGTATAATACTGTATATAATGTATGTGATGTGTATTAATGGTCTGGTACACTTTAGGGAAAGTTATGTGCTTTCTTCTGAGAACACTAGAGGAGGGCACCTTAGTATATAGTTCTCATATATTGGGTAAGTGTAGATCTGTGGTGGGCCACAAAATGGGAGCATACTAGTGGGGCCTTGTTAGGTATAGGTGATAGGCAGTTCATAGAGCGTTAAGTGTAGGAGGGGTTGCCGGATAGTAGTCAGGAGTTTTGAGGTAGTTAGTTCAGACAGGGCCAGCGTGCCCAAGTGTCCACATGGGCTACAGGCCCGGATAGCCGGCAGCCACACAACGTTTAAGTGCTGCAGCCCACGTTACCCACTGCCACTGTGTATCCCATCAGTGAGCCTGTACAGAGAGGGAAGATGTGGCGTCTTACCGCTTGGGCCAATGCTTTTAGGGCACAAGTTGGCTGGACTAAGGAGATGAAAGGTGTTGGAACTTCGACGGACTGGTACAGACAGGCCGGATGCTTCACCGGGGGTCACTAAATGTAGTGATTGATGAATTCATGTCTGGGGTGAAGCAGGCTGAAGGAAATGTCACTATAGCGAGGTCAGACCTGGAAGGAACTGGGGAGCAGTCTAGGTCGGTCCGGTCCGGGCGTGTACTGTACAGAAGTGACAGCAAAGCAGGGAAAGATAAGGAAACAAGTGCAACCTATGATGTGCCAACTGTGGATGTAACGTGTGAAGCGTTAAGTAAAGAGAATGTTCACATTATCCTGGACTGTGTCTCCATTACTGGGGGTCGCCTGAAAAAGGGACTGTCGCTGCCTGGGAAGGGCCCAGGTGAAGGTGAATCTGAAGATACAGGTATGCCGAGAAGAATTGTAGCTGCCACCGCAATACAGGTCACGACTACAGCCCTGTCCTCCCTTTACACATCAGCAAGTTCAGCTGACTTTAATCCTAAGTGAATGGTGTCCACACCGATCTCGAGAAATGGGGTCATGTGTCCGCATATATGACTATATGTCGCCATGGCTCCACGAGCTGTGGTCATACAGGGGTACTACGACTCCAAAAGAGTAGATAGATAGATAGATAGATAGATAGATAGATAGATAGATAGATAGATAGATAGATAGATAGATAGATAGATAGATAGTTAAAAATGATCAAATCTTTTGAAATTCAACATACAGATTTGCTGGAAATCTCAAATACGGTAAAGCCTCCAATTGCCCTGAAAAGATGTATGTAACACTCTGAGCTGTCCTAGGACTGTATCAAACACTTTTCAAGCTCTAATGCAAACACAGCTTTAGTAATATTCAAGTGAACTCAACATATCTGGCTATGGTTATGATAGATTATCACTGCTGCGGTGTCACATGGTTTATTTAAAAAAAATCAATCAAAATCATTCAATTCTGAAGGTTCACGCAGTATGAATTGGAAGACTAAGCCCTTCTAATTAAAATCACATCAGTCTTTGAAAATTAACTAAGGTAAGGAGTGTGGGTGTTCTTTCCTCTAGAGTCTTCAGGCACTTGAATACTAGCCACGTCATTGTTTTAAAGCCCCATCTTTCCACCAAATATGCTTCTAATTCAATCAGATATCACTTGAAAGCTCTTAGATAATTGACCCTACAATAGTCTCTTCAGACAGGTACAATTACATAAAATAGGCAGAGAAGACAAGTATTTACCAAATGTGAGGAACTTACTATGTTCCCTCCCTAACTGCTGCAAGAGGTATCCTTGTCAAACTTTCTGTAATTATTCAGTTTCATGGTTTTCTCTTTCTATGTCTATTTCCGAGCTGTGAACTGTGAAGTATTCTCATGATCACCATAAAATATCTTCTGCATTTCCTGCTTAGGCTTTTATACAGGACCTCCTGATTGGCTTCTCTATACCATGTGATGTGATAGCTGAATGGCATTATGGGCGTGCACGATGTCATGTGAGCCTTCTCAACTCAGGCAGTCTTCTGCTTCGCGTAAAATACTGATGGGCATTTTTTTGGCAATTTGCTCAATGTGCTCAAATTTTCCAAGTCCAGTGAATTTCATAGAATTCAGGAAATTCTATAATTGATAACATAAATATGGAAAAGGGATGTATGGTAGATAGATAGATAGCTAGATAGATAGATAGATAGATAGATAGATAGATAGATAGATATGATAGATATGTGATATATATATATGCAGTGAAGGAAATAAGTATTTGATCCCTTGCTGATTTTGTAAGTTTTCCCACTGACAAATACATGAAAGCTCATCATCAACTACAAAAAAGTCTGACTGCTGTGCTTGCCAACAAGGGTTTTGCCACCAAGTATTAAGTCTTGTTTGCCAGAGCGATCAAATACTTATTTCTCACTGCAAAATGCAAATAAATTTATATAATTTATACAATGTGATTTTCTGGATTTTATTTTTGATATTCTATCTCTCAATGTTAAAATTAACCCACCCTTAAAATTATAGACTGTCTTTCTCAGTGAGCAAACTTACAAAATCAGTAAGGGATCAAATAATTATTTCCTTCACTGTAGATAGATAGATAGATTTATTTATTTACTATTTTATAATGAACTGAAATTTTTGCTAATCATCAAAGTATCCTGTGACATTATGTAAGACAGATGGCTGCAGTCCAAGAGACCAATTTCCTCTCCTTAGCCACATGTTACTCACCATCAGCCTCGACAGTTGCCAAGTAATTCCAGCAGTATACAATGGCATGATAAAGTATCACCCGTCTACCGCTGATAGGCACTTTTGCAGTAATGATGAAAATTCCTTGCAAGTAATTAAATAAGATGATTTATCAGTTTAAAATACCAAATCTATGAGTCTTAGCAGGATTATCTTCCATAAATTTTCATAAGGAAATGTAGTGTGAAAGTTTAATGTGTTGGTTCAGAATCAAATGCAATTGTCTAGAAGATCTGTTATAAGCAGGAGAGTAAATTACAGTGGAGATCTATTGGCAGCAAGAAAATGTGTATGAATTTTCTAGAAGATAATCTGAAGTTGTCATATATATGGTTAGGATGATCATACTTTCATGTCTACAGAATATATACTGAAGCCACCGTGATATAATGCCTAGAGGACTTTTACAAATTCTGACCACTGTCAATTTATGAGGTTATAAGTAGTGTTGAGCGATACGATACTGCAAATATCGGATATCGGCCGATATTAGCTGTATCGGCCTTTCGATTCCGAATACCGATATTTTCGTCATATCGAATACCGGAATCGGATTTGTCACTGTCACTGTGAGTGTCCGTCGGTCGGGTCTGTCAGGAGTCAGCGGCACTTACCTGTCGGAAGATCTCCGGCGGTCACGTCCTGGACTGCTTGAGGCCGCCATTATCTTCTCCCTGGCGGTCACATGCAGTTTTTCGCGATAACTGCAGTGACTGCAGGGTAATCCCGGCCGTAAACCAGTCCGATGACGTCACCGCCGGGGAAGCAGGTAATCAGCTGTGCTGCGCCGGGATGACAGGCTCTGCCTGTCATTCTGATGTAGCAGAGCTGGATCGTCGTGTGACACTCGTTACTATGGACTGCGTCGGTCAGGTGGTATACTTTTTTTTTTTTTTCATTTTTTTACAGGAGATCGATGGCGTCGCAGGATGAGACTGTAATAAAAGTAATGAAAAATGTGTTTTTTTTTATTAAATTAAAAAACTTTTTTATGAACATTCACCCGTCCGGGTACATCAACAATTTAACTATTTATCAACAATTTAACTATTTACATACAGGGACCCTGTCCGGGTTATTTATACTTCTTTGGCCGGGGTGTTCCAGGTACCACCTGGTACTCTTCTGATGCTTGCCAAACATCCGAGGCACCAAGGACCACCAGGACCTGATAACGTCGTGTGGCCTGTACAGTCAAGTCGTGACCCGCTATCTGGGTCTGTGTGGCCACCTCTTTCATCTCCCTCCTGGTCTGGAACCCTATGTACCGGACTGAACGAACCCCAGGGGGCCTAACAGGCGCCGGGTATGGGCCAGCTATAGTTATCATGTCCATAGCTGGGGCTGCTGAGGAGACCACTGAGGGAGGCTGTGGAGATTTACGGCGTGGGGTGGGCACTTTTGCAGAGGCCTGGATGTGGGAGGCTGAAGGCTCCGAGGGTCTCACAGGTTCCTGACACTCTGGGGAGTAGGGGTCGCACCTGGTAACATTTAGGGCGTACCACCCATTGTAACCCCAGTGTCGGGTGTAAAGGGTATGCCACACTAAACAATATCGCTAACGAGATCGCTAAAAAACGTCACTATTTAGCGATCCCGTTAGCGATATTGTTCAGTGCGGCAGCTTCCAGCGACGAGCTTCCTGCTGTGATCTCGCTCGTCGCTGGAATCGTTCCGGACCCTATTTCATCGCTGGCGCTCCCGCTGGGTAAGTATCTTATCGCTGTGTGGCACCTTTTCTTAGCGATTTAGCGGTACTTTTGTACCGCTAAAGTCGTTAAGAAGATCGCTAACGGCGATAGCGTCGTTAACTATATCGCTAAATGTGGCCGCATTTAGCGATATAGAAACGATCCCGCTAGCGATCTCATTAGTATGCAACGCTAACGAGATCGCTAGCGGGATTGTTTAGTGTGGCAGTACCTTAAGTCACCAAGTCTCCTGGCAACAGGTCCCTCCCCGGGTGTCCTTCTGGGAGGTGAGTCTCCACGTCCCACCGGGTCACAAAAACTTCTAAATAAAGTCCAGGCTCCTGGATGAAGCCCCAACCACCTTTCAATTTAAAGCTCCGTACTGCACCCTTACGCCGCGGCTCCCTCAGGGTTCCTTTATCCTTTCTCATCCGGTCCTTATCTGCCCGGTCCTTCTCCACCTGACGTTGGAGAAGTTTTTGGGTTTCTCGCTGCTCCCTTTGTCGCTCTGCTTCCCGCTCCCAACGTCTCCACTCTTCCTCCTGACGCCGGTTGAAATTCTCCTCCACCAGCAGCTCCATGTCTCCACCACTCCACTGCAGCTTGCGATGTCCGGTTTGCGGCAGCTCTCCTGGCGCCCCCCAGTCCTGGCGGCACTCCCCTGCGGAGGAAGCAGACGGCTCTAAATCAGATGACAGTCGGGGCTCTGGTACAGACAGGTAGACCTCTGGTGCCTGCGCGGCCTCCTCCATGAGGACGGGTGTCGCTTCTTCTGTCTCAGCGACGGGGGCAGACAGCGGGATCTGGGGTGCTGACGGTGCTGCGGTTTTTGCAGGAACGGGTGCCTCCACTGCGACAACGTCAACCGGATCACATTGCAAGGGCTCCTCTACTAGAACGGGTGCCTCACCTTCCGGTACAGACACTTCAGGTAAGAGGGATTGGCGCCGCTCCAAGTTTATTTTTAGGGCACGCCAGCTCGCTTCCATCCTGGCGACCTCCTCCCGGTGCCGGGCCAGGCCTCTTAGGGTATCCTCCGCTTCTTGCAGCGTAGGAGGGTTTACAGGCCGGGGTGCCCAACGGTGATTCCGTGGCGATCGGGTCGCTTCCATGGGGGAGAGCTCTGACTGCTCCATCCCTTCACACTTCTGCTCGTGTCCATTAGCCATCTCTGCCAAGTCACATGTGTCATTAGCATCTGGAGAGGGCCCCTCTTTTGTAGGGAGGCGGGACCTTCGTGTTAGTTTCCGCACACTGAGGAGGATGAGGAGGCGGAACTTTAGAGCTGTGGGGCACGATCTTACATTGCAGTAACATTTACACTGGTCGGCCATCGTTTTCACGCCACTGAGTGAGTGTACACCCACGAAGAGCACGCCCTTCTTCTTCACCAGTGCCTGGTCGTGACGCAGATATGGCGGAAAAAATTGGCAAATACATTCTCTGATGATTTTAGCAATTCTCAAGCACAGAGTCTATTTTACTATGTAGAAGTGTATAAACTATAAATATATGTTTATATATATATGTCACAATGACATGTATATATATATATATATATATGTATTCTATGTGTGTATATTTTGTGTTTACAACGAAAGAAAGGGTTTTTTTGTTGCGATATTTTGTTCCCATAGACTTACATGGGACTTCCGCTATCGGAATCGGATATCGGCGATATTTAGTGATATCGGTTATACCATTCCGATCCGATATTTTTCGATATCGAGCAGTATCGCTCAACACTAGTTATAAGTATAACTCTGGAACGCTTCTAAGGATCCTGGTGATTCTGACAATGTTTTCTCGTGACATATTGTACTTCATGTTAGTGGTAAAATTTCTTTGATATACCTTGCGTTTATTTGTGAAAAACTGGAAATTTGGCGAAAATTTTGAAAAATTCGCAATTTTCAAACTTTTAATTTTTATGTCCTTAAATTAGAGAGTCACTTTGAGGGGTCTATATGATAGGAGATACGCAAAAGTGACACCATTCTAAAAACTGCACCTCTCAAGGTGCTCAAAACCACATTCGAGAAGTTTATTAACCCTTCAGGTGCTTCACAGGAATTTTTGGAATGTTTAAAAAAAATTAACAATTTAACTTTTTTTCACAAATTTACTTCAGATCCATTTTTTTTTAAATTTTATCAAGGGTAACAGGACAAATTAGACCTCAAAAGTTGTTGTACAATTTGTATTGAGTACGCTGATACCTCATATGCGGGGGAAACCACTGTTTGGGTGCATGGCAGAGCTCTGAAGGGAAGGAGCGCAGTTTGACTTTTCAATACAAAATTGGCTGGAATTGAGATCAGACGCCATGTCGCGTTTGGAGAGCCCCTGATGTGCCTAAACAGTGGAAACCCCCCATTCTCACTCCAACCCTAACCCCAACACACCCCTAACCCTAATCCCAACCCTAACCCTAACCACAAACCTAACCCTAGCACACCCTAACCCTAACACACCCCTAACCCTAATCCCAATCCTAACTCTAATCCCATCCCTAACCCTAATTCCAACCCTTACCCTATTCCCAACCCTAATTCCAACCCTAACCCTAACTTTAGCCCCAACCCTAACCCTAACTCTAATGGGAAAATGGAAATAAATACATTTTTTTAATTTTTTATTTTTCCCTAACTAAAGGGGTGATAAAGGGGGGTTTGATTTACTATTTATAGCGGGTTTTTATGTTTGGCAGCTGTCACACTAAATGACGCTTTTTATTGCAAAGAATAGTTTTTTGAATCACCACGTTTTGAGAGCTATAATTTTTCCATATTTTGGTCAAGTCCACAGAGTCATGTGAGGTCTTGTTTTTTGCGGTACGAGTTGACGTTTTTATTGGTGCCATTTTTGGGCACATGATATTTTTTGATCGCTTTCTATTCCGATTTTTGGGAGACAAAATGAGCAAAAAAAAGCAGTTCATGAATTTCATTTGGGGGGGTATTTTCACCGTTCTGCGTGTGGTAAAATTGATAAAGCAGTTTTATTCTTTGGGTCAGTACGATTACAACGATACCTTATTCATATCTTTTTTATGTTTTGCTGCTTTTACACAATAAAAACTATTTTATATAAAAATAATTATTTTTGCATCGCTTTATTCTGAGACCTATATCTTTTTTATTTTTTCGCTGCTGATGCTGTACTGGGGCTTTTTTTTACGGGACAAGATGACGTTTTCAGTGGTACAATGTTTATTTATATTGTCTTTTTGATCACGTGTTATTCCACTTTTTACTCGGCGGTATGATGATATAGCATTGTTTTTTTGCCTTGTTTTTTATGGTGTTCACTAAAGGGGTTAACTAATGGGACAGTTTTATAGGGTGGGTCATCACGGACGCGGCGATACTAAATATGTGTACTTTTATTGTTTCGATTTTTTTTCATTAAAATATTTATTTTTATTGATTTTTTAATTATTTTTTTAAATATTTTTACAATTATTTACCTTTTTATTTTAATTTATTTCTTACTTTTACACTTTCTACCACTATGGGCCACTCATTTTGTGCAGGCTGATCACGTATATGGCATGCAGATCTGCATGCTATAGAAGCTGTCAGTGCTGCATGGATTTTACATTGACCTCAGAGACTTCCTGGTCATCACTGCGCATGACAGGAAGTCTCTGAGCTCTGGAGACCTGGATGTTGTAATGACATTAGGTCTCCATGGCAACGATCAGGACTCCGCGTCATGACGCGGGGTCTCCGATCCAAAGGCAGTGGGGCTGTCAAAGCTGACAGCCCCTCTGCCTGCTCCTGGAACGCTGCGGGATCATGTTTGATCATATTTGATCGCAGTGTGCCGGGGGTTAAAGTTCCGCTCCTAACACTTAGTGCCGGGTGTCAGCTGTGAGAATCAACTGACACCCAGCTGCAATCCACCATGAGCGCGGCCGATTGCATATGACATACTATCCCATCCAGGGTCATTAAGGCCCAGGTCACATGGACGAGATAGTACGTCAAAGGTCAGAAAGGGGTTAATGGACATGATACATAATGATGTAAATAGATGATGTTTCATAACTTATTTTTCTGGACATTCAGAAGGATATGACTTTATTGTTACTTACTATGCTATTATAAAGTCCATTGGATCATCAGCGACCATTTAACAACTAGTCAATTACAAGGCTACTGGACTTTAAAGTGAATCTGTCAGCAGGTTTTGCTAAATCAACTGAGAGCAGCATAATGTAGGCAAAGAGACCCTGATTACAGCGATGTATCATTTAGTTTACCAGCAGTTGTGACACAATCAGAGTCTTTAGCTGTAGCAGAACTCAGAAAGCTGTTCCCACCCACATCACAGCTTCCTGAGTACATTGTATATTAAAACTAAGCTGCTTATCAGAAGAGGAATCTTGGTCGGAGCACTTTGTACGAGACTGCTAGTCTGGGCAGTGATAATTTCCTTTTGATAAAACATTCATTATATAGAACCAACAGCACACAATCTAATAAGTGACACATCCCTGAAATCAGTGTCTTGGCCTCTTCCTCGTGCTGCCCTCAGCTTACATAGCAAAAACCTACTGACAGATTTCCTTTAAGGAATTACACAAAACAACACACAAAAGTGATACCTGTGGGTGTTGTGTATATTTACTGCCTATACCACACAGAGACTGCTGCAACTGTAGTGCACAGATACTTTCACAGCATACAAGTCTGTTTGATGTACCTGCACTGCCCAGCTAAGGGGAAGCATTGTTCAGGAGAAACCAGGAAAAGAAGATCCTGCAGCATAGGAAGAGATGATCCTGCCAAAAGTCACACGGAAGAGAAGATCCTGTAGCACAGGAAGAGAAGATCGTGCAGCACAGGAGGAGAAGATCCTGCAGAACAGGAAGAGAAGATCCTGCAGCACAGGAAGCGATGATCCTGCAGCACAGGAAGAGAAGAGCAGTAGCGAGGTGTCTGGTAGACACACAAGTCAGTGCTGTGCAGAGATGCTATAACAGAGTAATGTACTGCCCACACCACGCAGGAGCATTGCTGTACATGAAGGGCCGAGATACCCTGTCACTACATGCAAATCTGATGTACCTAAATTCCCTGGCTGAGGGGGCGGCATATCTGTTCAGGAGAAAACCAGGGAGTACACAGTATTAGAGAAGTCAGGAAAATTGATACTCACTGACAATATTAATTGTAAACGTAGCTTTTAAGGGCATTATTAATTATAAAGGTGGTACTTTGGGGCATTAATTGTTAAAGTGGCACTCAGGAGCATTATTAATTGTTAAGTGGGCTCTCAAGAGTCATTATTACATTTACGGAAGTTAGAACAATGTTACTTGATACAAGAGCACTCTGCTAAGGGAGCACTTAAAGGGCACTATTACTTTTTTAGGAGGACGCTGGAGAGGCATTATTACTTTAAGAGGATCACTCACTGTATTACTACTTTATAAGGGTACAATCTGGGCATTGTTACTTAAAGAGCACCTGTTACCAGGTCAAAAGTGGACAGTTTTTACTCTTATTTTATACCCACAGAGTATACAGGTTTTTTTTTCATGTATTTTTAAAAAATCCGGACTATAGTTCCAGAGATGCCGGCCTTTTCACTTAGTGCAAATTTTTATGGTCTCTACAAAGAGAGGGTTGCTCACAGGATGATTATGCACAGCAGCCTAAACAGAGGTCTGTGTGCCAAGTCCACTTGTAAGCACCTTAATAATAAAAAAGGACCACAATCTGGCCACTTTTGACCTGGTGACCAGTCCTCTTTGATAAGGTGGCACTTTCAATATTATTACTTTTTAAAAGCGTACTTGGGGAAGAATAGCCTTTAAAGTGACACAACTGTCTAGGGAGCATGAAGGGGTCATTAATGACAATTATATTTTTTAAAGTACAGTATTTAGGGTGGCACATATCATGGTAGGTCAGCAACAGGCAGAATGGGTAGCTTGTGTAGGTTAGGAAAGTGGGGTAAATTGTGTCTGTGTTAGAATTCTTTGCAGCAGATACAAGTTGCTCCTTTAGGAAGAAGGTGTCATGGAGGTCTGGGCCAGATGGAAAAGTGGAAGAACGTAATCTAAAATAATTGAAAAGGCTTTACCTGTGACTTACTTTATATTCTTATATATATTATATCATATTTCTGTCCTATAATCCCTTGCACAATGTTCTGAACAAGTATCTACCTCTATACAGCCACTATATTATTCATACAGTAATATCACTGTCATCTGATGAGGTGTCAATTATACTTACAGTCGTTCTCTGTCACTGTAAACATATATTACCTGGTTTGGGGGTCAACTTGTTTCCCACCCCTACCAAACCATCTCTCTCCCTTGTGCCATACCCCTAGCTCAGCCTCTGGTGAAGAAGTAAAGGGGTTTTACACTTTCAGGAATATTGGCCCTAAACTGTGTAAAATAACTGAAATAACAAGCTCAGCAGATTCTCCCGCTCCCTGGGTCCGGTTGTAGCTCCTCGCCGCTCCACTAGTTCCAGAGCTTTGTCTGCAATTGAGAAGTCATGTAAACAGCACATATCACCGCTATAGCCCATCACTAAGCTCAACGGCTCAGTCACTGAACTCAGGAACTGTGCCTAGGTTGAGGGCATGCACTGCTAAGCTGAGTGATTGGTTACAGTGGTGACATGTTCTGTTGGTAAGGGGACCCATTTCCACTTTCGAAGCAGGTGTAATTGGGTATTATGATGAGCTATTGGACTGCATAGGGCCCATATGCTTTTATTGCACAAGGGCCCTCTTCTGTCTGTGTCTCCCAGTGGTCCGTACCTGCTGAGTATGTTTAGACACAACGTCATATACAACACTGTAAATACAATAATGCCGAAGCACAATTGCTTCATCCCAAATCTGGCCCAATGGCCCATAAGTAGTGGATGATATACTCCAAAGAGTCAATAGTATACTGCTGAGTATGTTTGTCAAGAAGAACAGCAGCGGGAATCGCGCAGATCCCACTGCTGCCACCAATTTGTCAGGGGGAACATCAGAGAGATCACGCAGATCCCACCACTGCCACCATTTTGTCAGGAGATGCGACTCAGCTACCTCAAATCATCAGGACAATTACACAAATGAGTGATGGACAAGGCCATGACTGCTTCCACTTCTAGGCCAGTTATTGGGGAACTCACAGCAAGTGTATGGCATATGCACCTCAGATTCCAAAGCATAGATTATATATATGTACCCCGATACAATCACTGCCAACTTCACAATAACAAAAAGAACAATTAGCTGCCAGCACCAATTATTCATATAGGTCGTTTGGACACCTGTTACAGATAGTGTATGGCTTCAGTGGTGCAGTTTACAAAGCAAAAGGGATAGAGGTATTATATTTTATATATTTAATCTGGAAAAGTAGGCGGTGTCTATAAAAAATATACAATGATGATAGAAAATGGAAGCAAAACAATACGGTATATACAATCACATGCAATAAAAGGGATAACAAAAGAAAAAGTACTAAACCTGTCTCCTAGAAATGGCTCAGAGCCTAGTGGAGGGATATACTCTTTATAGAAAACCGACAGAAACCACAGCAAGCTGTAACTTCCAGGACTGATAAATGATGAAAACCCAAACTCTGATTTTTATTAGATCAAGGTTATGCCCACATAGCTCCCCTTGGTGAACTCATATGAGGGCTGGTTGTGAGATATGCTAGGTCTTCTAGAAGTTTATGAGATCCCCAACTTTCAGGATATCTTCACCCCTGGAGGTCCCAGGTGAGAGATATCGTCATATTTCCTATCACAATTTTACCTTTCTATAGAGATAAAACATGGCAATGGATAGCATCCTTCATCGAACTAATATTAAGAAGGATGTCATCAGTCAGCCTTACGGTGATGTGAGTGAATGCGTTATGTTAGCCCCTTTGCTACGACGTCAAAAATATATATCACATAACTATGCAAACCCCAATATTCATCACTTACCACTGCCTCCAGCGTGTCTGAGGTAACTCCTTTGAACAGAGGAATCTAATTCCTTTGAACAGAGGAAGGCCCTGTACTTTTCCGCCTCTGAGTACACGAATCCTAGACTTGTTGTCTGGTTCTCATCAAATCCCCTGTTTTAATTACCTGTTCATGCCAGGAAATCTTCAAGGGAGGTTGAAATGTCAGCTCTTTCTCACTTCCCCAGTTATAATTAATCCCATATGTTCAATGTGAAGGTCATGGGTCCCCTCTCCAGAAATGTATTTATGGATTTTACAATTTTTCTCTATGACAATGTTATTTTGCAAAGTTTAGGACCCACTTTCCGGAATGTATACAGCCTTTTTAAAATTCACATGTTGCACATATTAAATAATAACTTTGAGATCAGGCTTCTACATTTTTCTTAGCGGCAATGGATCATTATATAAGTTTTGAATGTGTGTGCGGTCCATGTCTCTTTCTAAAGTTATACTTCATCACAATAAACTAAAGCACATGAGTGATGGTAAATGCAGCTTTTCACAGATATCATAATTATAGTAGCGTCGCACTCCTAACTGCTTTAGAACTGCACTGTTATCTGCAGATAATGGATAGTTTCTCTATTGTATCATCCCATAAAATTGTTCTCGCCGTGGTTCGGGCACAGGAGTTTGATATGTGGATCAATCGTTTTTTACTCGGAATTGATTGGCACCTAGCACATAAGGGTCACGGCTTTGTTTGGTTATTTTTTTTATTGTGGCTAGCACTTCCTGAAATCCACATCTAAGTCCTTGGGATTTAATTCAATTTCCTGACAATTACAGTATATTTTGCTCCGCAGAGCTGTGTTTCTGCTGTCAATAACTGTTGTGTTCTAGAACTCAGTTACCCACTTATTAAATTACAACTTATGATAAATGAAGGAGTCTCTCCAGTAAAATCAATGTAGTCAAATATAAAGGGATTTTATAGTAAGTACAAAAATCCAATTTTCTCATTAACAACAACAGGGGACAAATCACCATGGGACGCCCTAAAACAGTCCCAAAGATGGGGAAAGAAATGCAACACCATGCGGCCCATATGCCTAAGCAACTTACGACTCAGGCAGACATATGCACAGACTTGGAAGTAAATCTTGTTAAACCTGGACTTGCAAATAGTGATGAGTGGACACGTGGATGTTCGGGTTTGATGAAACTACAGTGAAAAGTGAACTTGCCCCTGAATTTCTGTGCTTTAAAATGGCTGTAAAATGGTCATAGTAAGGATTAGGGGCTGTGTTGTGAATGGGTTTGAGATGAGTTCTGAGCAGAGGCTCCCTCTGGTGGTTACAAGCGGTACTAGTGAAGATTGTGAGGACTGGGAATCAGGTGTTACTGACTGGTCTTATATAAGGGAGTCATTTTCCCATCAGGGTTGCCGGTGATCAATTGTTCTGGTCTGAATCCTTCATTCCAGTTTCCCTTGTAGCCTGCTGTGTCGTGTCTGCATCTCCTGCTACCAGATAAGAATTTTTCTTCTTTTGTGTTGTTGCTATATTTTTGCATTTTGTCCTGCACTTCTTTGGGGGCCTTCTGGGTCCCTCCGGGGGCTTCTGCCTTCTCAGTTTAGTTCAGCCACTGAGTTTTGTTTTTTTGCTTTTTCCAGTTTTTTCAGTGGCTGTTGTTTTGATTTTGTTACACCAGAGAGCTAATTTAGGTGGTAGAGGTCGTGTGATCTCAGGTGATTTTGAAATTAGTAGAGTTGGTGTTTTTCAGGGTTTTCTGGGATTGCAGTAAGTGCCCTTCCTATCCTTTTCTATTTAGTTAGTTTGGGCCCCAGCGTTTGCTCATTCTATTTTCTTTCTGTGTCAGTATTTCCTCTTGTCTAACCGCCATTACATGTTTGGGGGCTTTCTATTATCTTTGGGTTCTGCTCCGGGCAGATAGCTTTCCTATTTCTATCTTTAGGTGTAGTTAGTTTCTCAGGCTGTGACGAGGCGTCTAGGACCAACGTAGGAACGCTCCACGGCTGCCTCTAGTTGTGGTGGTTAGTCAGGGTACTGCAATCCCATAGATTCCAACTGCTCTGGTGTATTGCCTTTTTTACCTGCACTCCTCAGCTACCGAAACATAACAGTATCACCGGCCTAAAAATTGAAAATTGTATGGTACTCACAGAAGGGAAAAAATATTGTGATAGAAAAAAAGGTTGTCAGAGTTGTCAGAGATATTTTTCTGTTTGTTGCATTTTTTTTTTTTTTTTCCCTCTGTATCTCTGGGTGCTGGGGAGGATCTTTTCTCCCAATGGAGTTTGCACAGTTGTCTGGCCATGTGGATCAGCTTGCCACTGAGGTTCGGAATATTGCTATCTATCTTGCTGGGTTGCTGTTGTGGAACCTAGGATCCCCATGCCAGATTTGTTTTTAGGGATCGAGCTAAGTTTCAGAATTTCAAAAATAATTGTAAATTGTTTTTTGCCTTAAAATCTAAGTCCTCAGGAAACGCAGCGCAGCAGGTTCAAATTATCATCTCTCTCCTGCGCGGCGATCCTCAGGATTGGGCTTTTTCCCTGATACCCGGGGATCCTGTTTTGAGTGATGTTGATGCGTTTTTTCAGGCTTTGGGGTTATTGTACGATGAGCCTAATGTCACTGATCAAGCTGAAAAAGCCTTGTTGGCATTAAATCAGGGGCTTGATGACGCTGAGTTATACTGTCAAGATTCCGTAGGTGGGCAGTCCTGACCAAATGGAATGACGACGCTTTGGCGGCCCTTTTCCGGAAGGGTCTGTCAGATAATGTAAAGGATGTTATGGTGGGATTCCCTGTCCCCTCTGGTCTCAATGATTCTATGTCATTAGCGATTCAAATTGACAGACGTTTGCGTGAGCGGAGAAGTATGCGTGGAATGGTGTTGCCTTGTGAACCAGCTCCTGAAACCATGCAGTGTGATAGAGTGGTGTCTGGGGCACAGCGTCATGAGTTTCGAAAGCGCAATGGGTTATGTTTCTACTGTGGTGATGCCTCTCATGCTATTTCAGTCTGCCCTAAGCGGGGAAGACGTTTTGCACGCTCAGTTGTCTTGGGTAGTGTTCAGACTAAGTTTTTATTAACTGTCACTCTGATATGCTCTCTGTCCTCATTTTCTGCTCAGGCTTTCATTGATTCTGGAGCAGCTATTAACTGATGGATTATGATTTTGCTAAACGTTGTGGGTTCCCCTTGATACCCCTACAGAAGTCTATTCCCCTACTGGGGATCGATTCTACCCCTTTGGCTGAGAATAAACCCCAGTTTTCTACTCAGGTGATAATGAGGGTTGAACCTGATCACCAGGAGTGCTGCAAATTTTTGGTTCTATATAATCTGCATGACATTATCGTGCTGGGTTTCCCTGGTTGCAGTCTCATAATCCTGTTTTGGATTGGAAGTCTGTGTCTGTGGCCAGTTGGGGCTGCCAATGTGTTAATACCAACACTCCTGTTTTTTCTGCCTCCCCCCAGGCTCAGGATGTTCCTGACTTTTTGTTTGATTTTTCTGATGTGTTTAGCGAAAGTAAATCTGCATCCTTGCCTCCCCATAGGAGCTATGACTGCGCTATTGAATTAGTGCCGGGTAGTAAATTCCCTAAAGGTCGCCTTTTTAACTTGTCTGTACCTGAACATGACGCTATGCTGTCTTATATCAAGGAATCATTGGAGAAGGGTCATATCAGACCATCCTCTTCACCCTTAGGTGCCGGTTTTTTCTTTGTGGCCAAAAAAGATGGTTCATTAAGGCCGTGTATTGATTATCGTCTCTTGAACAATATTACTGTGAAATATCAATACCCGTTACCCTTGATTTCTGACCTGTTTTCCAGGGTGAAAAACGCTACTTGGTTTACCAAGCTTGACCTCAGGGGGGCGTATAACCTTATTCGCATTAAGCACGGGATGAATGGAAGACGGCATTCAATACCCCTGAAGGGCATTTTGAGTACCTAGTGATGCCCTTTGGGCTCACTAATGCTCCTTCCGTCTTCCAGTCCTTCATGAATGACATTTTCAGGGATTTTGTGGACAAATTTCTGATTGTTTATTTGGATGATATCTTGATTTTTTCTAATGACTGGGACTCTCATGTGAAACATGTTCGAACTGTGTTCCAGATTTTGAGAGATAATGCTCTGTATGTGAAGGGATCAAAGTGTCTTTTTGGCGTACAGAGGATCTCATTTCTGGGATTCATTTTGTCCCCATCTGTTATTGAAATGGACCCGGTCAAGGTTCAGGCCATCTGTGATTGGTCCAACCTACTTCATTAAAGACTCTTCAGAGATTTTTGGGGTTTGCCAATTTTTATCGTAAAATTTATTGGTAATTTCTCGGTTATTGTTAAACCATTAACTGATTTGACCAGAAAGGGTTCTGATGTGGTGAATTGGCCTCCTGAGGCAGTCTCTGCATTTCAGGAACTTAAGCAGAGATTCACTTCTGCTCCTGTTCTTCGGCAGCCTGATGTTTCTCTGCCATTTCAGGTGGAGGTTGATGCCTCTGAAATTGGGGCAGGTGCCGTTTTGTCCCAAAAAGATCCAGAGACCTCTAAAAGTAACCCTTGTGCCTTTTTCTCTCGAAAATTTTCTCCTACTGAACGTAATTATGACGTGGGTAATCGGGAGTTATTGGCCATGAAGTGGGCTTTTGAAGAGTGGAGACATTGGCTGGAGGGAGCCAAACATCAGGTGGTGGTCCTTACGGACCATAAGAATCTGGTCTATCTGGAATCTGCCAAGCGACTCAATCCTAGACAGGCCAGGTGGGCCTTGTTTTTCACACGTTTTAATTTGTGGTTTCCTTTCTTCCTGGCACTAAGAATGTTAAGGCGGATGCCCTCTCGAGGAGTTTCCTTGCGGACTCTCCTGAGTTATCTGATCCTTCTGTTATTTTGAAAGAGGGTGTAGTTCTTTCCGCCATCTCGCCCAATTTGAGACTTGCTCTGGAGGGGTGTCAGGAGGATAGGCCCGAGCGCTGCCCTGTTGGAAAATTGTTTGTCCCGGACCAATGGAAAAAGAGTGTGATGTCTGAGATTCATTGTTCCGCATTGGCTGGGCATCCCAGAATTTTTGGTACCAGAGACTTGGTTAGTCGGTCCTTTTGGTGGCCTACCTTGTCTCGTGATGTCAGGGAATTTGTGCAGTCCTGCGGGACTTGCTCTCGCTCCAAGCCTTGCTCTCGCTCTAGTGGTTTATTGATGCCATTGCCTGTGCCCAAGAGACCATGGACCCATATCTCTATGGATTTCATTTCCGATCTTCCTGTTTCTCAGAGAATGACCACCATCTGTGTAATTTGTGATAGGTTTTCCAAAATGATACATCTTGTGCCATTACCTAAGTTGCCTTCCTCCTCTGAATTGGTGCCGTTGTTCCTTCAGCACGTGGTTCGTTTACACGGCATTCCTGAGAACATTGTGTCTGACAGAGGAGTCCAGTTTGTTTCCAAATTTTGGAGGACTTTTGTTCTAAACTGGGTGTTCAATTGTCTTTCTCCTCGGCATTTCATCCTCAGACCAATGGTCAAACTGAGAGAACAAACCAGACATTGGAGACTTATCTTAGATGCTTTGTGTCTGCTGATCAGGATGACTGGGTCTCTTTTTTGCCTTTGGCTGAGTTTGCTCTTAATAATAGGGCTAGTTCTGCCACTTTGATGTCTCCGTTTTTCTGTAATTCTGGGTTTCACCCTCGATTTTCTTCGGGACAGACGGAGGCTTCTGTCTGTCCAGGTGTTGACTCTGTTGTGGAGCGTATGCAACAGATTTGGGACCAGGTAGTGGAGAGGTTGTCCCTCTCTCAGGAGAAGGCCCAGCGGTTTGCTAACCGGCATAGGACTGATGGTCCTCGGTTTAGAGGGGGGGACTTGGTCTGGTTGTCCTCAAAGAATATTCCTATGAGAGTAGCATCTCCTAAATTTAAGCCTAGGTTCATTGGACCTTATAAGATCATGGAGATTATTAATCCTGTTTCTTTTCGTTTGCTTCTTCCAGGGACATTTAAGATCCATAACGTGTTCCACAAGTCCTTGTTGAAGAGGTTTGTTGAGCCAGTGGTTCCTGCTGCTGTGCCTCCTGACCCTGTTTTGGTTGAGGGCAATCTGGAGTATGTGGTTGAGAAAATATTGGATTCTCGTTTTTCTAGACGGAAACTCCAGTATTTGGTTAAATGGAGAGGTTATGGTCAGGAAGACAATTCTTGGGTGTTTGCTTCGGACATCCATGCTAGGAGACTTATCCGTGCGTATCATAGAACTCATCCTGACCGACTTGGTTGCTCAAATGAGGGTTCGGTGACCCCTCCTCAAGGGGGGGGGTACTGTTGTGAATGGGTTTGAGATGAGTTCTGAGCAGAGGCTCCCTCTGGTGGTTACAAGCGGTACTAGTGAAGATTGTGAGGACTGGGAATCAGGTGTTACTGACTGGTCTTATATAAGGGAGTCATTTTCCCATCAGGGTTGCCGGTGATCAATTGTTCTGGTCTGAATCCTTCATTCCAGTTTCCCTTGTAGCCTGCTGTGTCGTGTCTGCATCTCCTGCTACCAGATAAGAATTTTTCTTCTTTTGTGTTGTTGCTATATTTTTGCATTTTGTCCTGCACTTCTTTGGGGGCCTTCTGGGTCCCTCCGGGGGCTTCTGCCTTCTCAGTTTAGTTCAGCCACTGAGTTTTGTTCTT
The DNA here is from genome assembly GCA_033576555.1 of Oophaga sylvatica. NCBI lineage: Eukaryota > Metazoa > Chordata > Amphibia > Anura > Dendrobatidae > Oophaga > Oophaga sylvatica. Next base: position 490,495,889 of record JARQOD010000004.1, on the reverse strand, counting down.
TTGCTTTTTCCAGTTTTTTCAGTGGCTGTTGTTTTGATTTTGTTACACCAGAGAGCTAATTTAGGTGGTAGAGGTCGTGTGATCTCAGGTGATTTTGAAATTAGTAGAGTTGGTGTTTTTCAGGGTTTTCTGGGATTGCAGTAAGTGCCCTTCCTATCCTTTTCTATTTAGTTAGTTTGGGCCCCAGCGTTTGCTCATTCTATTTTCTTTCTGTGTCAGTATTTCCTCTTGTCTAACCGCCATTACATGTTTGGGGGCTTTCTATTATCTTTGGGGTTCTGCTCCGGGCAGATAGCTTTCCTATTTCTATCTTTAGGTGTAGTTAGTTTCTCAGGCTGTGACGAGGCGTCTAGGACCAATGTAGGAACGCTCCACGGCTGCCTCTAGTTGTGGTGGTTAGTCAGGGTACTGCAATCCCATAGATTCCAACTGCTCTGGTGTATTGCCTTTTTTACCTGCACTCCTCAGCTACCGAAACATAACAGTGCTGCAAAAAGAAGCCAAATGGGGGTAAGAGCAGGACAATTGCCCTGCAAACAAATGTGGATAGGAAAATGACTTAAAATAACATACAATAAAAAAATAGAAGGAGATTGAGGAGCAGGTGGTGGTGTAAGTGGAAGAGGCGGAGTAGGAGGGGAGCCTACACTGTTTGTTATTTATTTATTTTTCGGAAGGTACTCTGAAAATAAGCAGTGGAATAATCTATTGGCTATTCTCTCTCTGTATACAGGCCATGTAATACTCTGCAATTTTTTGATAAAAACAATGAAGAGAGCATCAATAGGAGATGTGGCTGTATTGCAGGTGGTGGTGATGTAGCTGCTGAAAGGAGAAAGAGGACATGGTCAATCTGTGTCTGCTACGCGTCCAAATGAAACACCTTCCTCTGCTGCAAGCAGGCAACAGGAAGTTCTGAGAAAAAACGTGTAGGCCTGAGTACCACTGGATGAACGGTGAGGCCAGAACAAGTAGAGGTGAATTTATATTGGTTGGCTGAGATTGCCTTCAATCCCTGTGCTTTGTCTTTGTCACAAGGCTCGTAGAGATAACTAATACTAGAGAAGAGATAGAGAGGAATCAAAAAGATAAAAACAAACTAGAACTGTGGGCAGCAGCTAACAGAATGGTTTTTAACAAGGAGAAATGCAAAGTCCTACATCTGCAGAGTAGAATTTTTTAAAGAAACACTACTCCAAAAACATAGCTGCAGAGTAGAATTTTTTTATAAGCACTGCTCCTATAGACACAGCGGTACAGTAAAATTATTCATTTGGCCTACAGATGGCAAAGAGATGGCTGCTGAGATTTGCCACTCTGCTGATGACAATTATTTATTTGCCAGACTACTAGAAAACACACACGGGTCCAGAAAAATTATTTATTTGGCCTCTAAATGGCAACGGGATGGCTAATGAAAATTATTTACTTACAACACTACTATGAAACACACAGTGGTCCTGAAATATTATTTCTTTGGCTTATACATGTCAATGAGATGGCTGATGCCAATGATTTATTTGCAACACTACTGAAAAACACACAGCGGTCCTGAAAAGTTATTTCATTAGCCTATAAATGGCAACGAGATGGCTGATGACAATTATTTATTTCCCATACTACTAGAAAGCACACACCGATCCAGAAAAAATATTTCTTTGGCCATGAAATCTCAACGAGACGGCTCATGCCAATCATTTATTTCTCAGACTACAAGAAAACCCAACTGGTTTAGAAAAAATATTTAATTGGCTTAGAAATGGCAAAGAGACTGCTGCTGAGATTTATTTATTTGCTACACTACTAGAAAAGACACAGCAGTCCTGAAAAAATATTTATTTGGCCTATAAATGACAACGAGATGGGTGATACAAATTATTTATTTGCAACACTACTAGAAAACACACAACGGTCCTGAAAAATTATTTCTTTGGTCTTGAAATGGCAACACACGGATTTTGCCAATTATTTATTTGCCAGACTACTAAAAAACAATCACCAGTTTAGAAAAATTATTTTTTTCTTTTCTTGTTTGCTTGCCAGATTTGAGAGCCTGCTCCTGCGTTCCTGCTAGATAAACGTGTCCCTTTCCTCCAGTTTACCCATATTATCTTGAATTTTTTGCAGTGGAATGACTTTTTCTGCCCACCAAAACTGCTTCATTTTGCCAGGAAATGCAACATGAGACAAAGCTTGTCTGCTTTTATTCCACCATTAGGGATATAGATGCTGCTGCACTTCTCTGCTATCTTGGGTTAAATTAATCCCACCTTGAAATATGTTCTAATCTTGCTCGTCTTACTTTTCTTTCATCTCCATCTATCTTTCATTTCCATTTTTTTTTTCTTCTGTTATCTTTTTCTAATTACTTTTTTCTATTTATATTCTTTCACGATTTCTAACATTTACATTTTTCTATCACTCTTCTCTACATATCAATCTGCTTGATCAAATTTTAATTTAATTTTTCTTCCCTGCTCCCATTCCCTTGCCCACTTTTTTCTTACTTTTTTCATTCACTTTTTTTCATTCACAGCCACCCTCTCTGTGTCAATACTTTTTTCATTGACAGCATATGCTACCGCTGCTCAATGTCTCGTGAACTCCTATGACCTGACTGACGACATCACAAGCTTGAGAAAATTCTCATGCTCTTGGTGCTGTCAGAAAGGTCCTGGGAGTTCACAGCCAATTAATTCAGTTCAATTCACAGATGTCAGTGTGAGCGCCGTTACAACTTTTTCAAGGGCGCTAGCGTTGACGTCAGTGAGTTAAACTGAGTTGAGCGTGTTACTTACAGAGAAAGCTAACAGACAATTCTCTATACTCCTCCTTCTAAACCTGTCCTCTGCCTTCAACACAGTTTACCACTGCCTTCTACTACAGATCCTTTCTTCCTTTGGCGTCAAAGACCTTGCACTATCCTGGATCTCCTCATAAATTACCAACCATACATTTAGCATTTCATACTCCACACTACCTCCTTATCTCACCCTCTCTCTGTTGGTGTCCCTCAAGGCTCTGTCCTAGGACCCCTTCTCTTCTCCATCTATACCCTTGGCCTGGTACAGCTCATAAAGTCCTATGGCTTCCAGTACCATCTATATGCTAATGACACTCAGATCTACCTCTCTGGCCCAGATGTCACCTCTCTGCTGTCCAGAATCCCAAAGTGTCTATCAGCCACATCCTCCTTCTCCTCTCGCTTCCTAAAGCTCAATGTGAAAAAATCTGAACTAATTATCTTTCCTCCACCTCACATATCTTACCTACCTGATCTATAGATAACAATAAATGACATCACACTTTCCCCTGTACCAGAAATCCGCTGTCTCGGAGTAACCCTTGACTCTGGCCTGTCTTTCAAACCGCACATCCAAGCTCTCGCCAACTCCTGTCTCCTCCAGCTCAAAAATATTTCCAGAATCCGTCCTTTCCTCAACCCTCACTCTACCCAAAATGCTTGTGCATTCCCTAATCATCTCCTGCCTCGACTACTACAACATCCTTCTCTGTGGCCTACCTTCTAACACTCTAGCACCTCTACAGTCCGACTAATTAATCTGTCTCCTCGCTACACTCCTGTTTTCCCCCTTTGCAAATCCCTTCACTGGCTCCCAATGTCCCAGCATATCCAGTTCAAACTACTAACACTGACCTACAAAACCATCCATAACCTGTCTCCTCGGTATAATCTCCCAATATCTTCCCTTACGTAATCTCCAGTCCTCCCAAGATGCCCTTCTCTCTTCCACACTTATTTGTTCCTCACCCAATCGCCTCCAAGACTTCTCCCAAATATGCCAAATCCTCTGGAATTCTGTGGCCCAACACGTCTGATTATCCACCACATTCAGATCCTCCAGATGGAACCTGAAAACCCATCTCTTCAAGAAAGCTTACAATCTGCAATGACCACGCTGCCACCTCAGCAACATTGGAACTACTGCAACCCTCAACCTACTGTCTCCTTCCCCACAATCTTGTAGAATGTAAGCTCGCAAGGGCAGAGTCCTCTTCCCTCTGCACCAGTCTACCTTTGTTACTTCGTCTACTGTAAGTGATATTTGTATTTTGATGCAACGCCTTCTCATGCACAGCACCATGGAATCAATAGTGCTATATACACACGTGGTCAAAATTGTTGGTACCCCTTGTTTAATGACAGAAAAACCTGCAATGGTGATTGAAATAACTTGAATCTGACAAAAGTAATAATAAATAAAAAATCTATGAAAATGAACAAATAAAAGTCAGATATTGCTTTTCAACCATGTTTCCAAAGATTTTTTTTTAATAAAACTCATGAAATAGGCCTGAACAGAAATGAAGAAACCCTTAACTTAATATTTTGAATATTTTGTTGCACAACCTTTTGAAGCAATCACTGCAATTAAACAATTCCTGTAACTGTCAATGAGACTTCGGCACCTCTCGACAGGTATTCTGGCCCACTCCTCAAGAGCAAGCTACTCCAGTTGTCTCGTGTTTGAAGGTTTCCTTTCCCAGACGGCATGTTTCAGCTCTTTCCAAAGATGCTCAATAGGATTTAGGTCAGGGTTCATAGAAAGTCACTTCAGAATAGTCCAATGTTTTCCTCTTAGCAATTCTTGGGTGTTTTTAGATGTGTGTTTTGGGTCATCATTATCCTGTTGCAAGACCCATGACCTGCGAATGAACCAAGCTTTCTGACACTGGGCAGCACATTTCTCTCTAGAATCCCTTGATAGTATTGAGATTTCATTGTACCCTGCACAGATTCTAGACACCCTGTGCCAGATGCAGCAAATCAGCCCCAGAACATAACAGAGCCTCCTCCATGTTTCACAGTAGGGACAGTGTTCTTTTCATGATATGCTTCATTTTTCCATCTGTGAACATAGAGCTGATGTGCCTGGTCAAAAAGTTACATTTTTGTCTCATCTGTCCATAGGATATTCTTCAGAAGCTTTGTGGCTTGTCAACATGCAGTTTGGCAAATTCCAGTCTGGCTTTTTTATGATTTTTTTTCAACAATGGTGTCCTCCTTGATTGTCTCCCATGAAGTCCACTTAAGCTCATATAACGACGGATGGTGCGATCTGACACTGATGTTCCTTGAGCTTGAAGTTCACCTTTAATCTGTTTAGAAGTTTTTCTGGGCTCTGTTGTTACCATTCGCATTATATGTCTCTTTGATTTGTCATCAATTTTCCTCCTGCGACCATGTCCAGGGAGGTTGGCTACAGCCCCATCTGGCTTAGATTTCTGAATAATATGTGCAACTGTAATCACAGGAACATCAATCTGCTTGGAGATGGTCTTATAACTTTTCCCTCTAACATGTTGTTAGGGTCTGCGGAACGCACCAAATATAAGATGTGGAGAGGTGCGTTCGCAGCCCCGGGTCCACCGTGCAGGCGGAGCCTGCTGCTAGTAAAATGGTGCAAGAAGCGAACTCTGTTATCCCGCAGAGTCGCCATGCCACCCTTTTATAGCAACAGCTACAGGACCTGCCAGAAACAAGGACCAATAGGAGCTGCTGCAGTACCTGAACATGTGACCCCTGATCTCCAATGAGAGATTTACCCTGGGCATGCTCAGAAGGGGAAACGCAGGACTTCATCCCAAAGACGTCTGCTCCAGCACTGGCTATAATAGCAGATCCAGGAGAGGCAGCAGCAAGTCTCTGCACAGTACTGGAATGGGCAAGACGCTGGGACTGACATCTCTGCTGAGCAGGCTCCACTGCGGCCGGAGATGAATGGGGGACCGCAGTGGGACTGGTTCGAGACTCCCCTTGTGCAGCAGTGGGAACTCGAACCCTAACATTACCCCCCCTTCTTTGGGCCTCACTGCACTCAAAGGCAGCGATGAGCTGCGGAGCGTGAACAGGCTCCCAGGACCTATCCTCAGGCCCATAACCCCTCCAATCCACCAAATAAAATTTTTTGCCTCGTACCACATTGCACCCAACAATGGCGTTCACCTCATAATCGTCGGTAGATGAACCCGACGTCCCGGCAGATGACTCGGAAAACCGGGAAATGGCCACGGGTTTCAGGAGGGACACGTGAAAGGTGTCGGTGATACCAAGGCGAGGCGGAAGGGCTAGTGGTAAACCACTGGGTTCACCTGCTCAAGAACTTTAAAGGGACCCAAAAAGCGAGGTGCCAACTTGGTGGACTCTACATGTAGCCTGATGTTTCGGGCAGAAAGCCACACTAGGTCACCCGGAGCAAATGTAGGAGCGGGCGCCGATGGGCATCGGCCGAAGACCTCATCCTCTCTTTGGAGGCCTGAATGGCATCCTGGGTGCGGTCCAAATGTCCCGTGCCTCCACAGCCCAGTCTGCCACCCTGGAATCGGCGGAAGACACGGGCATGGGCACTGGTACCCGCGGATGCTGACCGTAGTTCAGGAGGAATGGGGTCTGTCCGGTGGAGTCAGCCACAGAATTATTTAGAGCGAACTCAGCCCACGGTAGCAAGGATGCCCAGTCATCCTGCCTGGCAGAGACAAAATGTCGAAAGTATGTGACCAAGGTCTGGTTGGCCTTCTCTACCAACCCATTCGTCTCGGGATGATATGCAGAGGAGAGATTCAACTCAATGCTGAGTAAACGACACAGCTCTCTCCAGAACCGAGACGCAAACTGGGGACCTCGATCACTGACAATTTTGTCTGGCATACCGTGTAGGCGGAAAATATGCCTAATGAATAATGCTGCCAAGGCCCGTGCAGACGGTAACCGTGGCAACGGCACTAAGTGCACCATTTTGGAAAAGTGGTCGGTTATCACCCAGATGATGGTGCAGCCCCGAGACTTGGGTAAGCCCACCACAAAATCCATCCCGACCATCTCCCAAGGCCTGTCTGCCACCGGTAAAGGGGAAAGTAACCCAGCTGGCCGTTGTCGAGGGGACTTATTCTTGGCGCAGGAGACGCACGCCTGAACGTATTCCCTGACGTCATGGGTCATCTGCGGCCACCAGTATGTCCTCGCCAGCAACTCAGAAGTCCTTTTTGCCCCAAAATGTCCACCCACCCTGGACGAATGTGCCCAAGAGAGTACTTCCGGTCGCAAATTGGTGGGCACAAAAGTCTTGCCCGGAGGCACAGACTCAAGCGAAACCGAGCCACCGTTCTTAGGCTCTCTGTGGGGACAATAAGCCGAGGCTCCTCCTCCACCTCCTCAGAGGACACCACGGAGCGAGATAGAGCATCTGCGCAAATGTTCTTCTCACCGGAAGGAAATGGAGGGTGAAATGGAACCGGGAGAAGAACAAGGACCATCTGGTCTGACGGTAACTTAGCTGCTGGGCTGTCTGCAAATACACCAAGTTCTTGTGGTCCGGGAATACTTGGAAGGGGAAGCGAGCCCCCTCCAGAAGATGTCTCCACTCGGAGAAGGCCAACTTCATAGCCAGTAACTCCCTGTACCCGATGGAATAATTCCTCTCTGCTGGTGTAAAGGTCTTGGAAAAGAAGAAGCAGGGATGCTTCCGACCCTGTGCATCCTTTGAAAAAGGACTGCTCCAGCACCAACAGAAGAGGCATCCACCTCTAAAATGAACGGTTTATCGACATTGGGCGATGTAAGATGGGAGCACTGGCGAAATGCGACTTGAGGGAGAACGCCTTGGTGACCTCCTCTGACCACAACTTGGGATTAGCTCCCTTCTTGGTGAGGGCTACCAAGGGAGATACCAAAGTAGAGAAGTGGGGAATGAATTGGCGATAGTAGTTAATGAACCCCATAAAGCGCTGCACCGCCTTAAGGGAGTGGGGTTCTTGCCAATCCATCACAGCCTGTAGTTTGGTAGGATCCATAGCCAATCTCTGGGTGGAGATGATATAGCCCAGGAAAGGTAGAGACTCCTGCTCAAACATGCACTTCTCCAACTTCGCATATAGAGAATTTGCTTGCAAGAGGTCGAAGACCTTGCAGACATCTCTCCGGTGGGAGGCCATATCTGGAGAAAACATGAGAATGTCATCCAGATAGACTACCACCGAGGTGGTCAACATATCCCGGAAGATGTCATTCACAAAGTCTTGGAAGACAGCTGGGGCATTACAGAGCCCAAAGGGCATTACCAGATATTCATAATGCCCATTCCTGGTGTTAAATGCCGTCTTCCATTCGTCCCCCTCACGGATGCGAATCAGGTTATACACACCCCGCAGGTCTAGCTTAGTAAATACCCTTGCTCCCCGAAGCCTGTCAAAGAGCTCAGAGATTAGCGGCAAAGGATACTTATTTTTCACGGTGATAGCATTGAGACCCCTATAATCAATGCACTGACGTAATTCTCCGTTCTTCTTCTGCACAAAGAAGAACCCCGCTCCCGCTGGTGACACCGACTTCCTAATGAATCTCCTTGCCAAGTTCTCCTGAATATATTGTGACATGGCCTCTGTCTCAGGAAGAGAGAGGGGATAAACCCTTCCTCTAGGAGGCTCAGCTCCAGGCAAGAGGTCGATAGGACAGTCATAAGGACGATGAGGCGGAAGAGTCTCCGCAGCCTTCTTCGAGAAAATGTCGCATAAGACCAATAGATCTTGGGAAGATGAGAGAGGTCTATGGGTATCTCAGTGGTGTTGACCTGCACGCTATCCCTAATGCATCTGCCTTTACATAAATTACCCCAACCCAGAATTCTCCCTGAAGACCACTCAATATGGGGAGAGTGGTGGCGGAGCCAGGGTAATCCCAACAAAACCTCATCTATACCCTCAGGGAGGATAAAAAATTATATATTCTCCTGATGGGAAGGAGACATAGACAAGGTGAGTGGGACAGACTGATGGGTGATTAGTGTGGGCAGAATTGCTCCGTTCAACACCCGTACCGATACTGGTTCAGCCAGCAACACCAAAGGCATGGTGTGGCGAGAAGCAAAGGAGGACGACATAAAATTCCCCTCTGCACCAGAATCCACACACAGCTTGACGGATAGGGTGGTAGAACCGTGGGTAATTATCCCCTTGAGGAGCACTTTAGGGGCAAAACTCATGGCGTCCAGTGACCCTGTTCCTACGGTTACTGGCGCGACCGTTTATTCAGCCGCTGTGGACATCGGTTGGCAAAATGTCCCTGCTGCTGGCAAATATAAATCGGGGATGGACGAGTGACCCGAGATTTAGATCCTGCAGGAGCAACCTCCTGAAGGTCGGGCGCTTGAACAGGCGACTCCAGAGGCGTGGCGAAGGTAGGAGCCAACCGGACACTCTGCCTACACTGGGCACGTTCCAGCCTCCGCTCGTGGAAACGGAGGTCGACTCGGGTGGAAATAGCGATAAGCTTCTCCAGTGTGGCAGGAATCTCCCTGGTAGCCAAGGCGTCTTTCACATGACCCGCCAGTCCTCTCCAGAACACGGGAATGAGGACTTTATCTGGCCACTCTAATTCCGAGGCCAGAGTCCGAAATTGGACAGCAAAATGGCTGACCAAAGCCGAACTCTGGGTACTTGCCAGCAGTTGGAGCGCCGTATCGTGGGTGACCTGAGGTCCTAGAAAAACCTTTTTCAGAACCTCCAGAAAACGAGAAGCGCTCTGCACCACACGGTCGTCGCGCTCCGACAGCGGCGTTGCCCACTCCAACGCTCTGCCCAACAGAAGAGCTATCACAAAGCCCACTTGTGCCCGATCCGTGGGGTAACGTGCAGCCAGAAGCTCGAGGTGTATGGAGCACTGACTTACGAATACCCGACATTGCTTGCTGTCACCAGCAAACTTGTCTGGAAGCGGGAGGTGGGACAATGTAGGGACAGAGGTGGCAGAGGACAAACTGGCTGCAGCTACGCTAGCAGCCTGAACAGCGACTGCGGTAACATCCACAGCTGAGGTTGTGCGCTCAAGAACCACCAACCTACCCTCCAGCTGCTGGATGTAAGCTGTAAATGCTGTTCATCCGCCATTTTAATTAGCCAGACCCTGGCGCTAATATTATGTTAGGGTCTGCGGAACGCACCAAATATAAGATGTGGAGAGGTGCGTTTGCAGCCCGGGGTCCACCGTGCAGGCGGAGCCTGCTGCTAGTAAAATGGCGCAAGAAGCGAACTCTGTTATCCCGCAGAGTCGCCAAAATAAACGCCGCAACGCGCTGTGGCAATATGTGCGAACTCTGTTAATCCACAGAGCCGCTAGAAGGAGTGCCGCAGCGCTACATGGCAATGTGTGCAAACTCACTTAACACAACTGAGTCGCAAAATAAACACGCTAGGGCGCTGTCTAGCGTTGAAAGCGAACCTGTTACTTCACAGAGCCGCAGAGACAAACTTCTGTGTCCTGTCAGGCACCCAGGTACACAGTGAACAGCTAAGCGAACATAGAACGTGATCATGCGCTAATGTCCTCGCGGGAGTCACCCGCAATCTATGGCGTCTGAACGCCAGGCCCTGAATACGGCAATCAAAACTCCTCACCGGTTATGCCAGCAATCTAGGGCATCTAGGACACCGACCCTGACCAGCTAGCATACCAAACTCCTCACCGATTAAGTCGGTATTCTAGGGGCTTATTTCAGCCGGGCCCTAACCACATACACGCATGACTACACTGGCGCTAAACATATAACGATTGATATTAGCGCATGGCGGCCCAGCCATGCTACCCTTTTATAGCAACAGCTACAGGACCTGCCAGAAAAAGGACCAATAGGAGCTGCTGCAGTACCTGAACATGTGACCCCTGATCTCCAATGAGAGATCTTACCCTGGGCATGCTCAGAAGGGGAAACGCAGGACTTCGTCCCAAAGACGTCTGCTCCAGCACTGGCTATAATAGCAGATCCAAGAGAGGCAGCAGCAAGTCTCTGCACAGTACTGGAATGGGCAAGATGCTGGGACCGACGTCTCTGCTGAGCAGGTACCACTGCGGCTGGAGATGAATGGGGGACTGCAGCGGACTGGTTCAAGACTCCCCTTGTGCAGCAGTGGGAACTCGAACCCTAACACATGTTTGTCTATAATTTTCTTTCTAATCTCCTGAGACAACTCTTTCCTTCGCTTTCTCTGGTCCATGTTGAGTGTGATACTCACCATGTCATCAAACAGCACAGTGAGTATCTGTAGCCCTCTATGCAGGCCCACTCACTGATTCCAAGATTGTAGACAACTGTGATGCTAATTAGTGGACACACCTTGATTTAACATGTCCCTTTGTCACATTATATTCAGGGGTACCATCATTTCTGTCCAGGCCTATTTCATGAGTTTATTTAATTTTTTTTTAATTCTGTGCCGGCATGTTTGAAAAGCAATGTCTGACTTTCATTTGTTCATTTTCATAGATTTTTGATTTATTATTACTTTTGTCAAATTCAAGATATTTCTGTGACCATTGTGGGTTTTTCAGTCATTATACGAGGGGTACCAACAATTTTGACCATGTGTGTGTATACCATACACTCACTGTTGGTTCTCCAATTATTAATATTATTTATTATTATAGCGCCATTTATTCCATGGAGCTTTACAAGTGAAAAGGGATATACAAATGAAACCAGACGTTTACATACACTATATAAAAGACACATGTGCATGTTTTTCTCAATATCTGACATGAAATCAGAATAAACCTTTCCCATTTTAGGTCAATTAGGATTACCATAATTATTAATATTTGCCAAATGCCAGAATAATGAGAGAAATAGAATGTTTTAAGGCATTTTTATTACTCACTGCAAAGTCAAAAGTTTACATACACCAAGATTACTATGCCTTCAAACAATTCTGGACTGCCCGTATGATGATGTCATGTGTTTGGAAGCTTCTGATAGGTTTTTTGGCAACATATGAGTTAATTAGTGATACACCTGAGGATGTATTTTAATGCACACCTGCAACACACTGCTTCTATGTGTAGCATCATGTGAAAGTCTCAAGAAATCAGCCACAATATCAGAAAGAGAATTGTGGACTTGCACAAGTCTGGCTCATCCTTGTGTACAATTTCAAGATACCTGAAGGTGCCTCATTCACCTGTACAAACAATTATATGCAAGTACAAACAAGATGGGAGTGTCCAGCTAGTACACCGCTCAGGAAAGAGATGGGTTCTGTGTCCCAGAGATCAACGTGCTTTGGTCCAACATGTGCATATCAACCCAAGGACAAAAGTAAAAGATCTTGTGAAGATGATGGTGGAAGCTGGTAAGATTGTGTCAATATCCAGTGAAACAAGTACTGTATCAACATGGGCTGAAAGGCCTCTCAGCCAGGAAGAAGCTATTACTCCAAAAGAAACAAAAAAGCCAGATTAATGTTTGCAAATGCACACAGGAACAAAGACCTTAATTTTTGGAGACATGTCCTGTGGTCTGATGAAAGTAAAATTGAACTTTTTGGGCATAATGATCATCGTTACGTTTGGAGGAAAATGGGAGAAGCTTAGAAGCCTAAGAACACCAACCCAACTGTGAAACACGGGGGGTGGCAGCATCATGTTGTGGGATTGTTTTGCTGCACTTCACAAAATAGATGGCATCATGAGAAAAGAAGATTATGTGGTAATATAGAAGCAACATCTCAAGACATCAGCAAGGAAGTTAAAGCTTGGGCTGAAATGGGTCTTCCAAATGGACAATGACCCAAGTATACTGCCAAAATTGTAACAAAGTGGTTTAAGGATTACAAAGTCAGTGTTTTGGCGTGACTATCACAAAGCCCTGATCTCAATCCTATTGAAAATTTATGGGGAAAGCTGAAAAGGCAGGTGCGAGCAAGGCAACCTACCAACCGGGATCAGTTACACCAGTTTGTCAGGAGGAATGGGCCAAATTCTGACCAACTATTGTGAGAAGCTTGTGGAAGGATAGCCCAAACGTTTGGCCTGCGTCATTCAGTTTAAGAGCAATGGTACCAAATACTAATAAAATTATGTAAAATTTTGACTTTGCAGTAAAGTAATAGAAATGCTTTAAAACATTCTCTCTCTCATTATTCTGGCATTTGGCAAATTCTAATAATTATGGTAATCCTTACTGACCTAAAATGGGAAAGGTTTATTCTGATTTCATGTCAGATATTGGGAAAAACATGGATATGTGTCTTTTTATACAGGTCCTTCTCAAAAAATTAGCATATAGTGCAAAATTTCATTATTTTCCATAATGTAATGATTACAATTAAACTTTCATATATTTTAGATTCATTACACACCAACTGAAATTTGTCAGGTCTTTTATTGTTTTAATAGTGATGATTTTGGCATACAACTCCTGATAACCCAAAAAATCTGTCTCAAAAAATTAGCATATCAAGAAAAGGTTCTCTAAACGACCTATTACCCTAATCTTCTGAATCAACTAATTAACTCTAAACACATGCAAAAGATTCCTGAGGCTTTTAAAAACTCCCTGCCTGGTTCATTACTCAAAACCCCCATCATGGGTAAGACTAGCGACCTTACTGATGTCAAGAAGGCCATCATTGACACCCTCAAGCAAGAGGGTAAGACCCAGAAAGAAATTTCTCAACAAATAGGCTGTTCCCAGAGTGCTGTATCAAGGCACCTCAATGGGAAGTCTGTTGGAAGGAAACAATGTGGCAGAAAACGCTGTACAACGAGAAGAGGTGACCGGACCCTGAGGAAGATTGTGGAGAAGGACCGATTCCAGACCTTGGGGGACCTGAGGAAGCAGTGGACTGAGTCTGGTGTAGAAACATCCAGAGCCACCGTGCACAGGCGTGTGCAGGAAATGGGCTACAGGTGCCGCATTCCCCAGGTAAAGCCACTTTTGAACCATAAACAGCGGCAGAAGCGCCTGACCTGGCTACAGAGAAGCAGCACTGGACTGTTGCTAAGTGGTCCTAAGTACTTTTTTCTGATGAAAGCAAATTTTGCATGTCATTCGGAAATCAAGGTGCCAGAGTCTGGAGGAAGACTGGGGAGAAGGAAATGCCAAAATGCCTGAAGTCCAGTGTCAAGTACCCACAGTCAGTGATGGTGTGGGGTGCCATGTCAGTGCTGGTGTTGGTCCACTGTGTTTCATCAAGGGCAGGGTCAATGCAGCTAGCTATCCGGAGATTTTGGAGCACTTCATGCTTCCATCGGCTGAAATGCTTTATGGAGATGAAGATTTCATTTTTCAGCACGACCTGGCACTGCTCACAGTGCCAAAACCACTGGTAAATGGTTTACTGACCATGGTATTACTGTGCTCAATTGGCCTGCCAACTCTCCTGACCTGAACCCCATAGAGAATCTGTGGGATATTGTGAAGAGAAAGTTGAGAGACGCAAGACCCAACACTCTGGATGAGCTTAAGGCCGCTATCGAAGCATCCTGGGCCTCCATAACACCTCAGCAGTGTCACAGGCTGATTGCCTCCATGCCACGCCGCATTGAAGCAGTCATTTCTGCAAAAGGATTCCCGACCAAGTATTGAGTGCATAACTGAACTTTATTATTTGATGGTTTTTTTGTTTGTTTTTAAAAAACACTTTTATTTTATTGGACGGTTGTAATATGTTAATTTTTTGAGACAGGTTTTTTGGGTTATCAGGAGTTGTATGCCAAAATCATCAGTATTAAAACAATAAAAGACCTGACAAATTTCAGTTGGTGTGTAATGATTCTAAAATATATGAAAGTTTAATTGTAATCATTACATTATGGAAAATAATGAAATTTGCACTATATGCTAATTTTTTGAGAAGGACCTGTATAGTGTATGTTAATTTATGGTTTCAACTTTACGTAACAAAAACAAATATAATAATTTTAACAAAACGAGTCACCAACTGGTACAGGAGGAGAGTGGCTTAGTAGTGGAAACAGCATTCGGCCTAGTAGTGGAACCGGCCTAGTAGTGGAAACATCCTGCAGCCTAGTAGTGGAATTGGCTTAGTAGTGGAAACAGTCTGCGGCCTCCTCCGTTAATCGTCGGCCGATTGTGTAATTGTCGTGGCGATAGGGGGGAGCAGAGGGCTGTTCGTGACAAAAAGCTAACAGCTTGGTGAGTTCAGCATAACACCCCTGGCTGTGATCTTTGAAAATGTTGTTGTTTGCCCCTCACTGAAAATGATAGACAAGAAAGCAGCCATTCCCACAACCAGCTACTGCAACGGCAGTGTGAAGTTTAAAGGGAATCTGTCACCCTAAATTGGCGGGATATTTAAATGATGGCAGTCAGGTCAGATGGGCGGTGTTTTGGCTACTTGCCTTAACATGTTGTTCGCCGCTGTCTCCATTATTTCTGGGAATTGTAGTCGTTGCCCTCCATATAACGAGCCTGCGCATTGCAATCTGCGGGCAAAGCATACTGCGCGTGCGCAATTCAAGATTGCAATGCGCATGCGCGTTATATGTAGGGCAACGACTACAATTCCAGAAATAATGAGACAGCGGCGAACAACATTTAAGGCAAGTACCCAAACACGCCATCTGACCTGACTGCATCATTTAAATATCCCGCCAATTTAGGGTGACAGATTCCCTTTAAAAGCAATGAGTGCAAGCCTCAGGTCTGTGGCTGTGTGAATCTAACTTGTAGTATAAATATCCAAATATAAAGGAATGCTGCACTCCTAATCATTACTTTCTTAGGAATAAAGTCCATAGATGTGTGCCTCTGACAATTTGGAGTGCTGCTTTTTTATATAGAAACAGAGGCACAGACAGATAGATAAATAGATTGATGTATAGATAGATGATAGAAAGAAAAAATGGAAGCAGCACACTATCATAGTGCAAAAAGGTGTAGATTTAATAGTCAATCATGCAACATTTCGGCTCTGTGTGTGAACCTTCTTCAAGCTTGAAGAAAGCTCACACATAGAGCCGAAACGTCACATGATGGACTATTAAATCTACACCTTTTTGAACTATGATGGTGTGCTACTTCCATTTTTTCTTTATATTACAAGGACTGGTATGTACCTAGGAGGCTTTGCACCCAATAATTTATACAATGTGCTGCTCTTTGTTCTCTTTTTTGTAGATAGACAGATAGATAGAAGATGTAGTTTATTACAATGAATTAATAACCTCAAGCATCTTCTCTATGACCTTCAAGTGTCCGCATCTACAGGTTTATATCTTGTGAATCTTCCTGAAAAACACTTGAACTTTGTGTACATCTTAAAAATGAATAATGTAAGAGGTCATGTAGCAAATGAGATTTTCATGCCTTGGAGCACTTGAATGCACAGTCATGGTCTCATTCAGTTTAAGTAAAAGGTTTGATGGCCATTTTCTGATGAATCACCAGCTACTGTTTTATGCAGCAGGTTCCTGGACTTCAGATGGGATAGAATGATGCCAAAGAGAGAAATGTACAAGAAGATAGAAAAAGGGTTGTAACTAGAGAAAGTGGGGTGCTGTGCTCTGCTATTGGCCTGGACATTTAGATACAGACTTTAGGTAGAATACTTAAGCTTTACCCTAAGGGAAGGCAAACCTAGCCTATACTCTGAATAGAATGAGTGCTGAATAGACAACACCTGAACCCCAACTAATATTCACCATAGTCATGATAAACACACATCAATTACGTAATAATAATTAAAATAATAAATGTAACACATAGTAAGATTAATAATAACTACATCACTGCTGGCACTTGTTCTATCAATTCTTAAATGAAAATCTTAAAGGGAATCTGTCAGCAGGCTCTCACACCCCAAACTATCTAAAAGCGCTTCTCACTATGTTATGATCGAGGACGCAGCGTGGCTTACCCAGCCATCGCTCCCATGTCGTCAAACCATAACGACGATGGGGTAGGCGTCCCAGGTGATCGTGGTATGTGGACCCACTGGACCACAGGGAAAACCCGGGCCTACCGGACTACGGAAGGGTAGCGACCGGGGTCTGTGGCAGCTGAGCTTGTAGACAAGATGCCCATATGCAGGACTAAAACACACCGCACAACTTCAGGAAAGAAGAAACATAAAGTTTACTTAAATAAAGCAAATGACATCAAAACACCAGGTTCCGGAATAAGCACATCACGAAGGACACACATCTCATGTTGACAGACGAAGCAAGGGGTCATCATGGGTTGTCGCAGTCCAGGGACGTCTGGAACGGGCATACTAGGGTGGCCTCTCTCTCAGGCCTCAGGCATAGCACAGGCACAGCAGGAGAACATCAGACACTGACCTCAGACTAGCTTCAGACGATGGCACGAGGTCATCACGGGTTGATGCAGTCCAGGGTTATCTGGCACGGACATACTAGAATGGAACAGAGCTGGAGACTCCCGGGAACCACAGGAGGAATTCATCCAGGAACACAAGCGGGACCGACCCAAGAGACTACTTGGACCACCAGAACCAGGAACTGAACATCTGGACATCGGAACACGGAGACTTCAGGAACACGGACTGGACATCAGGAACATGGACTCAGGAACACGGACTGGACATCAGGAACACGGACTCAGGAACATGGACTGCACATCAGGAACACGGACTAGACATCAGGAACACGGACTGGATACGGACATCTGGCAGCGACCTACAAAGGAACCCAAGCATTTTGATGCAAGCCCCGCTGGGTTGAACTGGAGCCGGCCAGGGATTGCACCGAATAACTAGCTGAGCACAGAGTAGCAGAGACTCAGCAGACACACTGGACTCCTACTACCAAGATAAACCGAGGTTAGATCACAGAAAGCCAGTTAGCAAAGAGTCACAGTCACTGGGCGCAGGGTTCAGGACACAGAGGGACTTCAGGAACATAACACAGCAGGAATCAGGACATCAAGAACACAACACAGCAGAAATCAGGAATTCAGGAACACAACACATAAACAGGATAAGTCCAGGAACTCAGACATCAGCTGTCCCAAAGCTGATAACAAAATCAGATCTGGGTATTCTGCCCCCAGAGCAGGCAGAAGACAGGCATCAGCTCACCTAGAACTGCAGGCAGGCAGGACAGAAGCTGAACATCAAACACACATGGCTAGGTTCAGGAACTCAATGCGAAGCTCTGGCAATGCCCACAGGGCTGGGGAACTTTATATAGGAGCTGCCTCACAGCGATAGGCTGGAGCAGCAATTCTAGCACACACCCATTCCTCATAAAAGCAGGGGAGGTGTGGCCCAGAGCACCGTAGCACAGCCTGACACAAATCAGCATAGCAAGGACACCTGGCAACGGCTGCAAAGCTGAACACACGTGGCAAGTCATGCAAAACTGCAGAAGACCTTGCAACCCACGGGTAGCTTCCACAGTGGTAGCCAGGGACCGCACATGCGGGTGGTCATGCAGTGCAGCGGAGCCACTCACGCATGTATGGCTACGCAACAGAGCTGGGAACTGAGCAGCATCCATAAAAGGTAACTGACAACAGTATTCCAGCTAATTAGAGGGAAAAGAGCAAAGGGTTAAAGCAGAGATATGCAGAGTAACGCCGTGTAAACAGAGTACAAACACAGCGGCGTTACACACTAAATTAGAATATCATCAAAAAGTTACCTTCAGTTCTTCAATACAAAAAGTGAAACTCACATATTATAAGAGTCATTACAAACAAAGTGATCTATTCCAAGTGTTTATTTCTGTTAATGTTGATGATTATGGCTTAACAGTAAATGAAAACCAAAAGTCATTATCTCAGTAAATTAGAATAATTAACAAAAAACACCTGCAAAGGCTTCCTAAGTATTTAAAAAGGTCCCTTAGTCTGTTTCAGTAGAAGCTGGCTGTTCACAGTGCTGTATCCAAGCATATTAATGGAAAGCTGAGTGGAAGGAAAAAGTGTGGCAGAGAAATGTGCACAAGCAGCTGGGATAACCGCAGCTTTAGGGTATGTTTCCACGTTCAGGAAACAGTCCGGAATTGCTGCATGTTTGACGCTGTGCGTTGGCGCAGCGTCAAACACGCAGCGTCCAGATGTTACAGCATAGTGGAGGGGATTTCAAGAAATCCCGTCTCCACTATTCTGTAAAACACGCAGGCGGAAGACCTGCGTTTCCGGACATGCGGCGCGTCTTTTCAGACCGCAGCATGTCCTAGCCCGTTGCGGCGACGCTGCGGCGACGCAACGGAAATAACACAGGGCTATGCAGCCCTGCGATCATTCCGCATGTGTTCCGGAGGTGTCCGGAACACATCCGGAACGAACGCGCGTCAAAAAGGGGGCGGGGTTTAGTACGGAGCGGAATTTCCGCTCCGTCAAATGCGCTGTGGTTCTGGACCGTGGAACCACAGTCTTAAAAGGGCTGTTAAGGCCATTTAAAAATTTGGGGGAGATTCACAAGATGTGGACTGCTGCTGGAGTCATTGCTTCAAGAGCCACCACACACAGACATATCCTGGACATGGGCTACAAGTGTCGCATTCCTTGTGTCAAGCCACTAATGACCAATAGACAACGCCAGAAGCATCTTACCGGGGCCAAGAAGAAAAAGAACTGGACTGATGCTCAGTGGTCCAAGGTGTTATTTCAGCTGAAAGTAAATTTTGCATTTGATTCGGAAACCAAGGTCCCAGAGTCTGGAGGAAGAGTGGAGAGGCACACAATCCAAGCTGCTGGAGGTCTAGTGTGAAGTCTCCACAATCAGTGATGGTTTGGGGAGCTATGTCATCTGCTGGTGTAGGTCCACTGTGTTTTATCAAGACTAAAGTCAGTGCAGCCATCAACCAGGAAATTTTAGAGCACTTCATGCTTCCCTCTGCCGACAAGCTTTTTAGAGATGGAAATTTCATTCTGCAGCAGGACTTGGCACCTGTCCACACTGCCAAAAGTACCAATACCTGGTTTAACCCCTTAGTGACAGAGCCAATTTGCAGCTTAATGACCGGGCCAATTTTTACAATTTTGACCACTGTCACTTTTTGAGGTTTAAAGCTCTGGAGCGCTTTAACAAATCCTGCTGATTCTGAGACTGTTTTTTTGAGACATATTGTACTTCACGATAGTGGTAATTTTTTTTATGACTTGCAAAAAAACAGAAATATGGGAAAAATTTTAGAAATTTTGCAATTTTCAAACTTTAAATTTTTATGCCCTCAAATCAGAGAGATATGTCCACAAATTTCTTAATAAATAACATTTCCCACATGTCTACTTTACATCAGTACAATTTTGGAAACAATTTTTTTTTTTGTTACGAAGTTATAAGGGTTGACCAACGATTTCTCATGTTTACAACAACATTTATTTTTTTAGGGACCCCATCACATTTGAAGTCACTTTGAGTGGTCTATATGATAGAAAATACCCAAAAGTGACACCATTCTAAAAACTGCACCCCTCAAGGTGCTCAAAACCACATTCAAGAAGTTTATTAACCCTTTACGTGCTTCACAGGAACTGAAGCAATGTGAAAAGAAAAAAATTAGCATTTAACTTTTTTTGAAAAAAAAATAATTCTGAACCAATTGTTTTTATTTTCACAAGTGTTAAAAGAGAAAATGAACCACTAAATTTGTTGTACAATTTCTCCTGAATACGCCGATACCCCATATGTGGGGGTAAACCACTTTTTGGGCACACGGCAGAGGTCGCAAGGGAAGGAGCGCCGTTTGACTTTTTCAACACAGAATTGGCTGGACGCCATGTCGCGTTTGGAAAGCCCCTGATGTGCCTAAACAGTGGAAACCCCAACAAGTGACCCCATTTTGGAAACTAGACCCCCTAAGGAACTTATCTAGATGTGTGGTGAGCACTTTGAACCTCCAAGTGCTTCACAGAAGTTTATAACGTAGAGCCGTGAAAATAAAAAATCATTTTTTTCCTCAAAAATGATTTTTAGCCAGCTATTTTTATTTTCCAAAGGGTAACAGGAGAAATTAGAACCATAAAATTGGTGTGCAATTTGTCCTGAGTACGCTGATACCCCATATGTTGGGGTAAACCACTGTTTGGGCGCACGACAGGGCTCGAAAGGGAGGGAGCAACATTTGACTTTTTGAACGCCTTGTCGTGTTTAGAGACCCCCTGATGTGCCTAAATAGTGGAAAACCCTCAATTCTAGCTCTAACCCTAACCCCAACACACCCTTAATCCAACCCTATTTGAAACCTTAACCTAATTGTAACCCTAACCCTAATTGTAATCCTAACCCTAATTGTAATCCTAACCCTAATTCTAACCCTAACCTAATCCTAACCCTAACTGTAACCCTAACCCTAATCCTAACCCTAACCCTAATGGAAAAATGAAAATAAATATATTTTCTATATTTTATTATATGTCCCTAACTAAGGGGGTGATGAAGGGGGGGTTTATTTACTATTTTTTTATTTTGATCACTGTGATAGCGTTTATCACAGTGATCAAAATGTTCCTGCAGAGAATGAATGAATCTGCACATGCGCCCGCTATTTTCTTTCCAGGGATAAGACCGGGAGCTGTAGGAGCCCATGGGAGGACGGGGGGACATCAGGAGGTATGTGCGATCACATCAGAGGGGAGAGAAATTACATGCAGAATCTGGTTTTTTTTTGTGATCATCGTTATAGGGTTAATATCGGCGATCGCAAAAGTGGGGGACCAGAATTATGTTCTCTGGGGTCTCGGCTATCCCTGGTAGCCAAGACCACGGAGAAAATCCGACTTGGTGGGATTTTACAGCAAGAAGACGCGGGGAGCTCGGGGAGCTCCGGGAGACATGGGGGGACACCGGGAGGCACGGGAGACTGATCGGGGGTCCCGGGGACCACATTTCTCTCCCCTCTGATGTGCGATCACATCAGAGGAGATAGAAATTTAATGGAGAATCGTGGCTTCTTTTTTTTTTTTTGCAGTCGCCGCTATACGGTTAATAACGGCGATCGCAAAAGCGGGGTTGGTAAAAACCAACCCGAATCATGTTCTCTGGGGTCTTGGCTACCCCGGTAGCTAAGACCCGGAGAAAATCCGACCCTGGGGGCGCTATATACTTTTTCCACAGTGCCATTAATTAACGGCACTGTGGTTTAAGTACCCTTAACTACCGCCGTTAAAAGGCGTATTGGCGGTCGTTAAGGGGTTAAAAACAACAGTACTTGATTGGCCAGCAAACTCGCCTGACCTTAACCCCATAGAGAATGTATGGAGTATTGTCAAGAGTAAGATGAAAGACATCAGACCCAACAATGCATACGAAAACAAAATCCTATACAGAAAAGAAATACCAGAAATGACACTATTCAATATTTTAATGAATATCAATAAACAATGTATAATCCCAAAACAATTTGATACTCATAAAAAATTCTTTTTTTAAAAATTATTAAAATTAATACCAGTATTTTATTATAAAAAATGGATGAACACAACCATATTTAATAAAATATAAAGCGTTATTGAAGACAAAAAATAAAATTGAACATATACAATATATATATAAAAAATTATTCTTACAATTAGTGTGTGTGGGGCTTCATGTGTCCAAAATGATTGGTATTTAATTAATTTATTTGAATAATAACCTCCTCAAGTGCTAAAGAAAATTGTGCATATATACCAAAAATTGGTGAAAAAATAAAAAAAATAATAAAATATACACGTATGATAACTATTGAATAATAATTTAAGTGCAACTAAAAAAATACATACATATATATATATATATATATATATATATATATATAGGTGCACCAAATTAATACACAAAAATTATAAGTGTAACAATAAAAAGCATATAAACAAATCACAAAATGTGATAAAAAAATATTCAGTGAAAATCAGAAAAACGCATCTGGTGCCCAAACCATCAAATGAAAGTATCAGTGCACATAAAGTGTATTATTAATGAAAAAATATATATAACACTGAATAACGCTAAATTAATCACACAACAACATGTGCTAAATTGTCAGTGAACTCCAGAGAAAAAAAACACTGGTGCCTAAACCATCAAATGAAAATATCAATGCACATAAGGTGTGTTGTTTTTAATAAAAGTAACGCTGAATAACGCTTAATTAATCACACAACAATATGTGCTATAATAGCAGTGAACTCCAGAGAAAAAACAATAGTGCACAAAATGAATAAAAGCAGGAGATACCAACCAGTTAAGACACACTACTGCCCCAGCACACACCACTCCAACGCACGTTTCGCAGTTGCTTCGTCAGGGAGTCGACACTGCGAAACGTGCGTTGGAGTGGTGTGTGCTGGGGCAGTAGTGTGTCTTAACTGGTTGGTATCTCCTGCTTTTATTCATTTTGTGCACTATTGTTTTTTCTCTGGAGTTCACTGCTATTATAGCACATATTGTTGTGTGATTAATTAAGCGTTATTCAGCGTTACTTTTATTAAAAACAACACACCTTATGTGCATTGATATCTTCATTTGATGGTTTAGGCACCAGTGTTTTTTTTCTCTGGAGTTCACTGACAATTTAGCACATGTTGTTGTGTGATTAATTTAGCGTTATTCAGTGTTATATATATTTTTTCATTAATAATACACTTTATGTGCACTGATACTTTCATTTGATGGTTTGGGCACCAGATGCGTTTTTCTGATTTTCACTGAATATTTTTTTATCACATTTTGTGATTTATTTATATGCTTTTTATTGTTACACTTATAATTTTTGTGTATTAATTTGGTGCACCTATATATATATATATATGTATGTATTTTTTTAGTTGCACTTAAATTATTATTCAATAGTTATCATACGTGTATATTTTTTTATTTTTTTTATTTTTTTATTTTTTCACCAATTTTTGGTATATATGCACAATTTTCTTTAGCACTTGAGGAGGTTATTATTCAAATAAATTAATTAAATACCAATCATTTTGGACACATGAAGCCCCACACACACTAATTGTAACAATAATTTTGTTATATATATATTGTATATGTTTAATTTTATTTTTTGTCTTCAATAAAGTTTTATATTTTATTAAATATGGTTGTGTTCATCCATTTTTTATAATAAAATACTGGTATTAATTTTAATAATTTTTAAAAAAAGAATTTTTTATGAGTATCAAATTGTTTTGGGATCCAACAATGCATACAAGCTGAACGCTGCTATCAAAGCAACCTGGGCTTCCATAACACCTCAGCAGTGCCACAGACTGATCGCCACCATGCCACGCCGCATTAATGTAGTAATTGATGCAAAAGGAGCCCCGACCAAGTATTGAATGCATTTACTGAACATACATTTCTGTAGACCAATATTTTGGATTTTAAAATAATTTTTCAAGCTGGTGTTATGAAGTATTCTAATTTACTGAGATAATGACTTTTGGGTTTTCATTGGCTGTAAGTCATCATCATCATCATCATTAACAGACGTAAACACTTGAAATAGATCACTCTGTAATGACTCTATATATGAGTTTCACTTTTTTATTGAAGAACTAAAATAAATTATCTTTTTGATGATATTCTAATTTAGTGAGAATTACTTGTATATGCACCTGTAGCTTTCAAAGACAAGTCCAACAATACCCTTATACTGTATGAGCAGTCTATTCCTTCATTACTGAGAAATAAGCATTTTAATTGATATGTAAATGAGGTTTAAAAACTGTTTGCAGATCTGAAGCCTCCAGTTCTATTCCCTGCCCAGCGCCGCCTCCTCCTGCTTAATGGACATCTCCTTTGCCTTAAGTCACACAACTGGCAATGGAGCTGGAGTGACAGAAACTTCAGGTATTGCTGTACTTGCTTTTGAAACAGGTCTGAGAATATAGTTTTTGTTGTTGAAATCCTGCTGACAAATTCCATTTAAAGAAAATCACTTGTACTGTATACATCTATAACTGCAATATTAAACTACTATACATACGTTTGTAGTATGGAACTGTTGACACACATAGGACTGTTTAGGAGCTTTATGCTCAAGGTTGGAGATTTTTGCAGGCTGCTGTCAAACAAAATAATTTTCTCATGTATCCCAAACTTTGATGTTGTGAATGAAATTCCCTCTCATCTACGCCTTTTGAACTCCAAATATTAAAGTATGTTTCAAGATCTCGTGAAATCAATACAGTACAGTTTTTTAGGGTGTACTAAATAGAATTTCTGCTGTTTTAATGCATATGCAAACACTTAAAGTGGGTGACTCATGAACAAAGTACACTTTAATCAACAGAAACAAATTTCACAATTGGAAAGGTCAAAAATAATGTTTCTGTGCTGAGATAATCTTATAAATATGCCCCTGCTGTGTACTGTGTAATGGCTGTGTCTGACCGTGCAAGAACATGGTCTGATCATACTACAGCTCATGGGCAGGGGAGGAAGCAAAAGAGAGTATACAGACAGGACAGCACGGGATCCCAACTGATTCTTTCTCAGAGATAAAACATTTACCTGCCTGTTTAAAGACTTGTTTAACTTTAAAAAGAATCAGCTGTGATCCCATGATATAATGTCTGTATACTCTCCTTTGCTTCCTCCTTTTCTCAGAAGCTGAGGTTTGATCAGATCATGTCCCTGCACAGTCAGACACAGCCACTACACAGGACATAGCAGGGGCATATTTATAAGATTATCTCAGCACAGGAACATTTTTTAAAGGGAATCTGTCACCCCATTTGCTGTAGATAAGCCCCGATGTCACCTGAAAGTGAAGAAAAACGAGTTATACTCACCCAGGGGCGGTCCGCTGTCCAGTCGGGTCCGATGGGCATCGCGGTCTGGTCCGGCGCCTCCCATCTTGTAGCGAAGCCGGCCTCTTCTTTCCATCCCATCGCGGCTCCTGCACAGGCGCGCTGCTCTGCCCTGGTGAGGGCAGAGCAGAGTACTACAGTGCGCAGGCGCTGGACCTCTCTGACCTTTCCCGGCGCCTGCGCACTGCCGTACTCTGCTCTGCCCTGCGCAGGAGCCCCAACGGGACGGAAAGAAGAGGCCGGCTTCGCTACAAGATGGGAAGGGCCGGATCGGACCGCAACGCCCATCGGACCCGACCGGACGGCGGAACACCCCTGGGTGAGTATAATATGACTTGTTTTTCTTCACTTTCAGGTGACATCGGGGGCTTATCCAGAATGCTGTAGATAAGCCTCTGATGGCTGTGGCCCTATCTCATAGGGCAAAAATGTGATGACAGATTCCCTTTAACACATTCACTTGTGGAACTTATTTGTATTCTAAGATCTATTAATTAAAGTGTACTGCTTATGGGAAATCCCCTTCCAGTATTGTCACAGAAAAAGGAAAATTCCTTCTGAAATATGTAGCCAATAGAAACTTTAGGGGCTTTAACGAAAACGTGAAACTTCTCTGCCTTGATAACCATGACACAGGAGTTATAAGACAAGAAGGATACCTCAGACACAAAATGAAGTCTTTGCTTTCACAATGTACAGTTTATCTGTCGAATTTCTCTACCCACCTCCCCCTCTCAGTCCCTTCACTGGCGGTCCTTCACACAAAAAAAAATTAAAAAATTTGACTAAAAATCTTCACGTCAACAAAACTCTACTTAGTCCTGTGCTGTCCAACATTTCTTTTTAGTTAACAGATAATATCCCATATGCAATCTGTACTCTGCCAGTCTCCTCACAGCCGACATAATCACATCCTTGCCCTCTTGCTTGTGAAGCTTCTCTTGGGCTTACTTTCTTTTCTGGAACTCCATCTGTCCCATCTAACATGCCTGGGCTACTCTGTATTCCGGCACCATCTCCACCTGACCTCTTGCGCCCAGAGTATTAGCTCTTATAAATTGTAAGTTTCTTTAGGCAACTCTTCTACTAAATGTATCTTGTAAAATTTGCTTCCATTGCCTTCTCCCCATTGTAATTGTTCCAGTTGTGGTAAATATTGTACTATGAAGATGATGATGTAAAAATATAAATATAATAGTTTTAGATGCATTGAAGCAAAAAAAGTATAGTAACTGATTCTAAGAATTCATCGAGGCGCTTCCTTCACGAGTTCCCAATTGCAGCACAATAGATCGTATACATCCATCAAATGTAAACAAAAATGTGAATAGGAATAAATTAATATTTGAGCATATGGAACAATTTGGATAATAGAGAAACTAAATGTTTCAACAATAAAAGTCAGTCAATTGATACATAAATTAGTGTTGTCTCTAATAGGAACCAACCTTTAAATAGGTCTTCTTGTAAAAAGGCTCAATAGTCCAATAACTTGATGGTTCTTCATCTTGGTTAAAGAAGCACCCCTATGTATTTTTTTTATTAAATGTGTGTGTATGGAGCGCCCCCTAGGGCCTGGGGTTTCTCGGTACCGGGCCAGGCAGTTCTTAAAGGGGAAGTCACAGCAGCAGTGACCCGGTCTGTGGCCCTGGGCATCCAATAAAATTGTCAAAGATGATGGTGGGGGTAGTTTGTAGGGGAATTAGTTTGTGAAGCCGCCCGTGGTGTTCGGCTATATATGGCCGACGCTGCGGTTCAGGTCCACTGGGGCGGATGGTGACATAGCGGAGATGTTACTGCTCTCCACTGGTAGAGCTAGGCCCCAGGGCAGGTAAAACAGTCTGATCAGGTGGTGGTGAACGTTGAGGCGCAGAGAGATAAGCAAGGGACACTGAAAAGTGCAGTGTTCTTTACCATTTACTTCTTGATAAGTGAGAATGCAATCTGGGATACTATTTACAGATGACAGCAGGAGTTCGGCTCACCTGGAAGCATTCAGGGATCCACCCTTGCCAGGTGGGGTTAGAGGCCTTCCTGCTACGCTCTCTTTTCTGTTCCCTGCTTCCTGTATCTAAGCCGCGACCCTCTCCTGCATGTTGGCTTTAACCTGTATGGCAAACATCGTAAGCCTATCACAGGCACTGTCTGTTCACTGTCAGCCCTGGGCTCTTGGTCTGCTACGGTGCCTCCAGGTGTTCGGTCTAGTCAGGGAGCTTGCAGTCCCCTGCCCTCCAGATTCGGCTGTCAGGGCGTACAGCACCCACACAGCCCACGACCCTGGCATCCTTTTTATCAACGCTCTGCTCTGGGATCAGCTCTGACGCAGCTGCGATTCCCAGAGCCCTTGTCTCCGCTCCTGTCTCTTCCAGCTCCTCAGACTAACTCTTTCCAGAACAATCTCCTCACTTCAGCACTAACTCCTCCCACCAACTGTCACTCCCTTAAGATACATCTCTTTTGGTCTACACCATGTTCCAAATTATTATGCAAATTGGTTTTAAGTGTCATAGCATTTTTTTTTGTTTTTTTTTAAATGAAACCCATTGATGGTATTGGGTCTCAGGGTTTTTTGGATCACTGAAATCAATCTCAGATACCTGTGATTATTAGTTTGCCATGCGAGCCCAATAAAAGGAAAACTGGATGTTCCACACTATTAAGCAGGCCAGAGTTTTCAAGTAACATGGGAAAGAAAAAGGATCTCTCTGCTGCTGGAAAGCATCAAATAGTGCAATGCCTTGGTCAAGGGATGAAAACAGTAGATATTTCCTGAAAACTTAAGCGTGATCATCATACTGTTAAGAGATTTGTGGCTGATTCTGAGCACAGACGTGTTCGTGCTGATAAAAGCAGAATGAGGAAGGTTTCTGCCACTGAAGTTCATCAGATTAAGAGAGAAGCTGCTAAAAAGCCATTACAAACCAGCAAACAGATATTTGAAGCTGCTGGTGCCTCTGGAGTCCCTCGAACCTCAAGGTGTAGGATCCTTCAAAGGATTGCTGTGGTGCATAAACCTACTATTCAGCCACCCCTAAACAGTGCTCACAAGCAGAAACGGTTGCAGTGGGCCCAGACATACATGAAGACTAATTTTCAAACAGTCTTGTTTACTGATGAGTGTAGAGCAAGCCTGGATGGTCCAGATGGATGGAGTAGTGGATGGTTGGTGGATGGCCACCATGTCCCAACAAGGCTGCGACGTCAGCAAGGAGGTGGAGGAGTCATGTTTTGGGCCGGAATCATGGGGAAACAGCTGGTAGGGCCCTTTAAGGTTCCTGAAGGTGTGAAAATGACCTCTGCAAAGTATATAGAGTTTCTGACTGACATATTTCTTTCATGATATAAAAAGCAGAAACGTGCCTTCAGGAGCAAAATCATCTTCATGCATGACAATGCACCATCTCATGCTGCAAAGAATACCGCTCAGTCATTGGCTGCTATGGGCATAAAAGGAGATAAACTGATGGTGTGGCAACCATCTTCCCCTGACCTCAACCCTATAGAGAACCTTTGAGTATCATTAAGCAAAAGATCTATGAGGGTGGGAGGCAGTTCACATCAAAACAGCAGCTCTGGGAGGCTATTCTGACTTCATGCAAAGAAATACAAGCAGAAACTCTCCAAAAACTCACAAGTTCAATGGATGCAAGAATTGTGAAGGTGACATCAAAGAACGGTTCCTATGTTACCATGTAACTTGGCCTGTTAGGATGTTTTGGAGTTAAATAGCTTTTTGTTCAGTGAATGTGACCTCCTAATGCTTCAAATTCCACAAATGAGCATTTTCAGTTCTTTAAAACATATCAAATGTTTAGAAATTCTACTGTGCCTAACAATTTGGAACAGTGCACTTTGAGTTTTTATTCATTTTGGAGATTATACTGTTATCATTGGGAGGTTTCTTCAATAAAATTCGATGCATACTCTAACGGGTGATGACTTTTATTAGTCTGACTGTCATTTGCACTAATCACTTAGGAAAATCAGAGAAATATATCATTTGCATAATAATTTGGAACATGGTGTAGAGCTAGAACAAGTGTTGGATGCTGTGTATTACCTCGCATGGGGACCTCTTCCTGCTTCCAGGCATTACATCACCACCCTGTAGAGGGAGGCAATGTCACCGTGGCAACCGGACTCTGGGGTGCCACATTTCCCCCTAGTTAACTTCAGTACGTCCCAAACTGAGAAAACATAACAAGAACAGTTAATAACAACAATACATGAAAGTTTACAAAGCCTTAAAATGTAAAAATTACAAAAACCCCAAAAGAAAAAGAATAACACAGTTACTGCAGCGCCTAGTCCTAACGCTGTCGTCCAGGAATTGTCTTTGTCCGCGTACCTGGAATTTGGTTGGTGGGAACCGCATTAGCCCACTTTGTGTGTTTTGACCCTGGGCATGGCTACAGGGCCCTCTGTAGGTGGGCCTGGTTTTCGGCCACATCGGCTGC
Organism: Oophaga sylvatica; assembly: GCA_033576555.1. Lineage (NCBI taxonomy): Eukaryota > Metazoa > Chordata > Amphibia > Anura > Dendrobatidae > Oophaga > Oophaga sylvatica. The sequence continues at coordinate 490,465,918 of JARQOD010000004.1, read as the reverse complement.
TTAATTTCAAGGCCAAGTCGGGGTAAATATTTACAAGTAAGGTACTGGCCACACATAGTCCTGTGGCCCAATTGTCCATCAACAGGTTAATATGAATATTTAAAAGTTCATACATTAAATCTCTGTAGACTCTCATACTTAAACGGTTGCAACTATACATTATTAACGTATTTACATTTTTGTCCCTATACCAGGCTGGGATCTGACCTCTCATACTACGGGTGGATCTATGCAGTACTGGTATTTCTAATGACCTTACTAGGCCTAGTGTGTTTGTGGTTGGTGTTGGTAAGCTGGGGAACAGTCTGCGACTTCTTAGACCAGGGGTGGGGAACCTTTTTTCTGCCGAGGGCCATTTGGAATTTCATAATAGCGTTCGGGGGCCGCATAAAATGATTAATAATGATGAGCGAGTATACTCGTTGCTCGGGTTTTCCCAAGCATGCTCAGGTGAGTATTTTGGCGTGCTCGGAGATTTAGTTTCTGTCGACTCATTTGCATGATACAGTCCTCCATACAATATTATGGGCACCACATAGTCCTCCATACAGTATTATGGGCCAAATATAATGCTCCATAAAGAATATTGGACCCCAAATAATGATCAATACAGGACACTGGTCCCCATATAATGCTCCATACAAAATATGGAGCTCTCCTCTGCACTGTGCTGCATTCTGCACTGTTACGGCTCAGGAAAGGGCGCTGTGAAAAGACTCCCCATTATCATCATCATTGCCTCCCCATTATCATCATCATTGCCTCCCCATCATCGTCACTGCCTCCCCATTATCATTGCCTCCCCATTATCATCATCATTACCTCCCCATCATCATCATTTCCTCCCCATTATCATTATCATTGCCTCCCAATTATCATCATTGCCTCCCCATCATTATCATTGCCTCCCAATTATCATTATCATTGCCTCCCCATTATCATCATTGACTCCCCATCATCATCATTGCCTCCTCATTATCATCATCATTTCCTCCCCATCATCATCATTGCCTCCCCATTATCATTATCATTGCCTCATCATTATCATTATCATTGCCTCCCATCATCATCATTGCCTCCCCATTATCATCATCATTGCCTCCCCATTATCAACATCATTGTCTCCCCATCATCATCATTACCTCTCCATCATCATCATCGCCTCCCCATTATCATCATCATTGCCTCCCCATTATCATCATCATTGCCTCCCCATCATCATCATTGCCTCCCCATTATTATTATCATCGCCTCCCTATTATCATTATCTCCCCATTATCATCATTGCCTCCCCATTATCATCATCATTGCCTCCCTATTATCATCGTTGCCTCCCCATAATCATCATCATTGCCTCCCCATTATCATTATCATTGCCTCCCCATTATCATCATTGACTCCCCATTATCATCATCATTGCCTCCCTATTATCATCATTGCCTCCCCATTATCATTATCATTGCCTCCCATCATCATCATTGCCTCCCCATTATCATCATCATTGTCTCTCCATTATCATCATCATTGTCTCCCCATCATCATTACCTCCCCATCATCATCATTGCCTCCCCATTATCATCATCATTGCCTCCCCATTATCATCATCATTGCCTCCCCATTATCATTATCATTGCCTCCCTATTATCATTATCTCCCCATTATCATCATTGCCTCCCATTATCATCATCATTGCCTCCCTATTATCATCATTGCCTCCCCATTATCATCATCATTGCCTCCCCATTATCATTATCATTGCCTCCCCATTATCATCATTGCCTCCCCATTATCATCATCATTGCCTCCCCATTATCATCATCATTGCTTCCCCATCATTATCATTGCCTCCCCATTATTCTCATCATTGCCTCCCCATCATCATCATTGCCTCTCCATTATCATTGCCTCCCAATATCATCATCATTGCCTCCCCATTATCATTGCCTCCCCATTATCATCATTGCCTCCCCATCATCATCATTGCCTCCCATTATCATTATCATTGCCTCCCCATTATCATCATTGACTCCCCATCAACATCATTGCCTCCCCATTATCATCATCATTGCCTCCCCATCATCATCATCACCTTCCCATTATCATCATCATTGCCTCCCCATCATCATCATCATTGCCTCCCCATCATCATCATTGCCTTCCCATTATCATTGCCTTCCCATTATCATCATCATTGCCTCCCCATTATCATCATCATTGCCTCCCCATTATCATCATCATTGCCTCCCCATTATCATCATCATTGCCTCCCCATTATCATCATCATTGCCTTCCCATCATCATCACCTTCCCATTATCATCATCATTGCCTCCCCATCATCATCACTTCCTCCCCATATCATCATCATTGCCTCCCCATCAACATCATTGCCTCCCCATCATTATCTTCATTGCCTCCCCATTATCATCATCATTGCCTCCCCATCATCATCATTGCCTACCTATTATCATATCCTCCCCATCATATCATCATTGCCTCCCCATCATGATCATTGCCTCCCAATCATCATCATCATTGTCTCCCCATCATCATCATCATTGCCTCCCCATCATCATCATCATTGCCTACCCATCATCATCATCATCGCCTCCCCATCATCATTGCCTCCTCACCACCATCACTGCCTCTCACACACACACCACTACACATCTCACCTGTCCGGCGTCCGCACCGCAGGCAGTCCCGCGCCTACTCTTGGCCACAGCCGGCCGCTGAATGATGACGTCATCCAGTGGCGCTGCTGTGAAAGGAAGTGCGGGCGCCCTACAGGCGCCCCCTGGAGCCCAGAGCTGCGGCGGCACGGGGAGAGGTAAGTATTGTGCCAGGAGTGGCTGCGGGCCGGACCAGATATGGCGGGCCGTATATGGCCCGCGGGCCGGACGTTCCCCACCCGTCTTAGACTCACCATGGGTCTGACAGATTGACCGCTAGCAGGGGCAGATTTCTGCGTTCCACAACAGATGTGGCATCTGTTACTGGAGCCCGCTGGTCTACAGGCTTATCTAGAGTTTTATCTCCTGGCACTACTGGTTGGGGAAATATCAAGATGGGCACAACTATAGTCTGGTTCACTCTTGTCCAATTTGGAGGGGACTCCCTAAGTACTGTGCTGACCTTTTCCTCCATCTCTTCTATGGGCTGAGGACTGTTTGGGTCTTCAAACCTTTCCTTCAATTGGTCAGGGCACGGTTTTAGATGATCCCTTGACACTGTCGCTGAGGTTTCTCCTCCATCTTTACTGATGAGGCACACCTTGGTGTTATCAAAGTCTGAAGGTAAAACAGTGTATGGTTCAGCCTCCCACTGGTCATCTAATTTGTGAACTCGTCTTTTTCTTTTGAGTACCTGTTCTCCAGGTGACAAGGGAACTGCAGGTGCGTGCTGATTATAATTTCTTTCCTGCTTCTGTCTTGCCTGGGACAAAGTTTTCTATACACATTCTTGTACCTTACGGTATTGTTGCTGCTGCTCTGTATCCCAGTCTGTATCTGGTGATATTAACTCAGGTGTTAAGACTCGCATTTCCAAATCAATGGGTAACTTGCCAGGTCTCGCCCTCATGAGGTAGGCTGTAGTACAGTTGGTGGAGTTTACCAGTATATGATTATATAGATCTACCAGATCTGGCAACTTCTCTGGCCACTGGTTTCGATCTTCTAGAGCCCATATGTCAAAGTCAAGGCCCGCGGGCCAGATCCGGCCCGCGAATTGATTATCTATGGCCCCCTGGCAGGCGGCTGAGCAGGCGGGGGGGCCCACTCGCAGTCTGGCACCCCCGCGCCCGTTAGCGGAGGAGAGCGGTGTCAGCGCCGCCACTGGGCCCTACCCCCCCGCCTGCTCAGGGCCCCGGCAGCAGCTGGCAACAATACTTACCTCTCCCGTGCCTCCGCTGCCGCAGCTCCGGGCTCCAGGGGGCGCCGGCGCTTCCTCTCACAGCCGGCCGCTGAATGACGTCATCATTCAGCGGCCGGCTGTGGCACAGAGCGCGGGGACGCTGAACAGGTAAGACGTCTCTGTGTGTGTGTCTCTGTGTGTGTATGTAGTGCGGTGCTTTGTGTGTGTATGTGTGTGTGTGTATGTGTGTGTGTATGTATGTATGTGAGAGAGTGCTTGTGTGCTGTCTGTGTGTGATGATGGCAGGCATTGCTGATAATGGGGAGGCATTGATGATGGGGAGAAGATGATGATGGGCAGGCATTGCTGATAATGGGGAGGCATTGATGATGATGGGGAGAAGATGATGATGGGCAGACATTGATGTTGATGGGGAGGAGATGATGATGGGCAGGCATTGCTGATAATGGGGAGGCATTGATGATGATGGGGAGAAGATGATGATAATGGGCAGGCATTGATGATAATGGGCAGGCATTGATGATAATGGGCAGGCATTGATGATGATGGGGAGGAGATGATGATGATGGGCAGGCATTGATGATAATGGGGAGGCCATGATGATGATGGGAGGCAATGATGATGATAATGGGGAGTCTTTCCACAGCGCCCTTTCCTGAGCTGTAACAGTGCAGAACGCAGCACAGCGCAGAGGAGAGCTCCATATTTTGTATGGAGCATTATATGGGGACCAGTATCCTGTATGGAGCATTATATGGGGACCAGTATCCTGTATGGAGCATTATATTGGGTCCAGTATCCTGTATGGAGCATTATATTGGGTCCAGTATTCTGTATGGAGCATTATATGGGGGGTGACATCCTGCATGGGGTATTATATGGGTGATGAGGGGGAGACTGTGGTGCCCATAATATTGTATGGAGGACTGTACTGTCCAGTCTGTTCTGTGCGCTGTGAGGATTTGGCGGTTTTTGAGCTATTGTACAATTTACAATAGATTTCACTCATGTAATGGAAGAAGAGAAGTATTTGGCGTTGTACTGTACCCATATTTCTCTGCTGTATCTGTGCATCATGAATCGTGGTCTGTGTTAAAGGGGCCCACTGAGGCTCTTTCGCCCGGGCCCATAAAAACCTGGAGCCGGCCCTGGCACCAACACTACATTTCCCACAATGCACCGGTAGCAGGGCCGGCGTCAGTCCGGCCCTCGGCTTGTAGCAAATTTTTTTTTTTGGCCCTCGGTGTGTTTGACTTTGACATCCCTGTTCTAGAGGCAAGGTCTTCAATAGGTCAATTACCACCTGGTTCATTTTCTCACACTTGCCATTTGTTTGTGGATGGTTTGGCGTCATCCTGATTTTCTTGCCACCGTACATGTTACAAATCTCCTGGAACAATTCTGCCTCAAAGGCTGGGTCTTGGTCGGTGAGCACTTGTTCAGGGTAACCGTGCAGTCGACAAAAGTGTTGTTGAAATGCTTTGGCTGCGGTCTTCGCTGTTTGGTCTTTGACAGGCACGACTACCAAGAACCTTGAGTAATGGTCAACGATGGTCAGAGAGTAGGTGTAGCCAGCCCTACTCGGAGTCAACTTCACGTGATCCAAAGCTACCAGTTCAAGCGGCTGCTTCGTGATGATCGGCTGTAATGGGGCTCACTGGCTGTTACGGTCTTTCCTGCGCAGGATGCATGGGCCACATTCTCAGCACCACTTCTCAATGGCTCTCCTCATGCCAACCCAGTAGAGTCTTTCACAAAGTAGGACCTCTAACTTCTTCCACCCGTAGTGTCCTGCTCCATCATGGTACGCCTCCAAGACCATTGGCGCATCCCACTTCGGGACTACCACCTGCCAGACCAGTTTGTGGGTTCGCGAGTTGATGTTCCTCTGACACAGCTTACCCTGATAGATGAATAGCTTGCCCCTCTCCTTCCACAACTGCTGTGCTTCCTGTGGAGCATCTGGACCAGGGTGTGAATCAGCTAGTGTCCGCAGCTCCTTTACTAGGTGAACGGCTGGGTCACTATCTTGCATCTCTGCCCACTCATAATGGGGCAATAGATTCAACGTGGCCTCTCATACGATATAGCGCTTGTTCTTCACCCTTTGGGAGTGCTGGGCCGCAATTGGGCGGTGGAAGACTGGTTTCTTTGAGTTCTCCTGGATCTTCTCCCCCATCTGGTGAATTGGGCATCCTGGACAGCGCATCGGCATTAGTGTTCTTATGTCCCGCTCGGTGCTTGATGGTAAACTTGCAGTTGGACAGCCGAGCCATCCATCGCTGCTCTAATGCACCCAGCTTTGCCGTTTCAAGGTGGGTAAGCGGATTATTGTCCGTGTAGATGGTAAACTTCGCTGAAGTCAGGTAGTGCTTGAAGTGCTTGGTTACCGCCCAGATTATGGCGAGGAACTCCAGTTTAAAGGAACTGTAGTTGTCAGGGTTCCTTTCAGTGGGACAAAGCTTCCTGCTGGCGTAGGCAATCACTCTTTCTCTACCTTTTTGCATTTGTAATAGCACTGCTCCCAATCCCACGTTGCTGGTGTCAGTGTAAAGTATAAATGGTTGGTCATAATCAGGGTAGGCCAGGACTTCATCTCCCGTGAGGGCCAATTTCAACCTAATGAAGGACTCTTCTATCCTTTTGCTCCACTCAAATGGAAGACTCTTGTTCTTTGCCTTCTAGGATTGGCCCACTAGAAGATCTTGCAAGGGTGCGGCTATTTTGGTGAAGTCCCTGATGAATCTCCTGTAGAGAAATGCCACCTCACACCATAACTGACCCACTGCCAAACCTGTCATCCTGAAGGATGTTGCAGGCAGCAGATCGCTCTCCACGGCGTCTCCAGACTCTGTCTCATCTGTCACATGTGCTGAGTATGAACCTGCTGCCTGCAACATCGTTCAGCATGACCGGTTTGGCAGTGGGTCAGTAATGGTGTGAGGTGGCATTTCTTTGGAGGGCCACACAGCCCTCCATGTGCTCGCCAGAGGTAGCCTGACTGCCATTAGGTACCGAGATGAGATCCTCAGACCCCTTTTGAGACCATATGCTTTTGCAGTTGGCCCTGGGTTCCTCCTAATGCAGGACAATGCCAGACCTCATGTGGCTGGAGTGTGTCAGCAGTTCCTGCAAGATGAAGGCATTGAAGCTATGTACTGGCCTGCCCGTTCCCCAGACCTGAATCCAATTGAGCACATCTGGGACAGCATGTCTCGCTCCATCCACCAACGTCACGTTGCACCACAGACTGTCCAGGTGGTGACGGATGCTTTAGTCCAGATCTGTGAGATCACTCAGGAGAACATCTGAAACCTCATCAGGAGCATGCCCAGGCGTTGTAGGGAGGTCAAACAGACACGTGGAGGTCACACACAATACTGAGCATCATTTTGACTTGTTTCCACTTTAATTTTGTCTTGTTTTGATTTTCATTTTGACTTTTTTCCACTTTCATTTTGGGGGTCTCTCCAAATCCAGGCCTCCATTGGTTCAAAAATTTGATTTCCATTGATGATTTTTGTGTGATTATGTTGACAGCACATTCAACTTTGTACACAACAAAGTATTCAATGAGAATATTTCATTCATTTAGATCTCTGATGTGTTATTTGAGTGTTCCCTTTATTTTTTTGAGCAGTGTATTATTACACTCCCTCTACATTACAAAGATTCCACAGAAATATTTCAGAAAATAAAAAATAACAGCCACAAAGTATCAGAATCCACATCAAGATGATATGTCGGTAACTGACACTTTATGAGAAGAGTGTCTCTGCAGTAATGCACCCAGCTTTGCCGTTTCAAGGTGGGTAAGCGGATTATTGTCCGTGTAGATGGTAAACTTCGCTGAAGTCAGGTAGTGCTTGAAGTGCTTGGTTACCGCCCAGACTATGGCAAGGAACTCCAGTTTAAAGGAACTGTAGTTGTCAGGGTTCCTTTCAGTGGGACAAAGCTTCCTTCGAGAGGCGTGTGCGCCTTTCAGTGATGATTGACCCAGTGGAACTGAAATCACGCTCTGACATCACACTAGCAGCCGGGCAGGCCAGCATCTCCAAGGTCTATAAGGAGACCTTCTGCAGTAATGAAACCAAGCTTGAGGGGAAAGTAGGTTAGAGAACTGGAAAAAGTTATTTAGCAACAGAATATTTTACTCCATCAGCAAATGACAGCTCAAAGGCATGAACTATAGCAAAGGCTGTTTCCAGGAAACTATTCAAGAGAAAGTACAGAATATGGTGTCACAATATCCAAAAATTAAATACTGACTCATTCCGTTGACTTAAAGGGATTTTCCATTCTCAGTAAACTACTGTCGCTAGGTGCAGTTCAGTGTATTGAAACAAACTGTGCTTAAGGCCACGTTCGCACGTTCAGTATTTGGTCAGTATTTTACCTCAGTATTTGTAAGCCAAAACCAGGAGTGGAACAATCAGAGGAAAAGTATGATAGAAACATGTCACCACTAGGGATGGGCGAACCCGAATTGTAAAGTTCGGGACCCGTACCGAACACAAAGTCCCGAACACGGGTTTCCATGGGAAACCCGTGTTACAGTTCGGGTCCAGTTCGGGTTCAGGGTCCAGGGCCATTATATTATACTTTCCTGTCCAGCAACGCGTCCTCCCGTCCTGCTGTCTCCCGCCCGCATCTGCTTCCGGGCCGCTCATTAACTGCCAGCGGTAGTCACTGCACTCGGCAGTCTTAGGCTTTTTCTGGCAGTGTTGCCTTACACACTCTCAATGGGTACAAGTATCTGTTGCTGTCACGGACGCTGTTATTTATTTTTAGTGCTGACATCATGTGAAAAGTGCTGCAGTCAGTCACTGCGTTTATACCATGTAAATTAGCATAGCTGCTGAGCTCAGAGATTGGCTGCAGCGCTGTCAATATGATGTCAGCAGTGCAGACAAACAAGAGACAAGGGCAGCAATAGACACAATGCTGGCGACAGGTCAGGTATGTAAAGCACATTTTTCTTAACACTAGACCGCTGACAATGGACAATAGTTTAATGAAAAGCAGAATACTCCTATCCTATAGCTGGCAAGATGGAGCCATGAGCATAAGTGTATATGGCGGCTAGTGATGAGCGAGTGTATTCTTTACTATTCGCTATTCGCATGGCTACTACGGTATTCGGATTATTTGTTACAATGCGAGTATTTGTGTACTCGCCATGCTATATTCGGGGTACTTAAGTGACCATACGTGCGTCATTTCTGACGCTTCAGTTCCCTTTAATTATTGGGTGTCCAAGCTGAACACTTGGCCCGACCTCTCCTTATAGACCTTGGAGATGCTGGCCTGCCCGGCTGCTAGTGTGATGTCAGAGCGTGATTTCAGTTCCACTGGGTCAATCATCACTGTTAGGCGCACACGCCTCTCGAAGGAAAATGCAGAAAGACTTACTCTGATTAAATTCAACAAGGACTGGTTATATCCACAGTTTGCAATCCATCCAGATGACAGCAAGCCAAACTAAATTCACCAAAAATGCTGATTCATGCTACTGCTGTTAATGTCAACCCTTTTCCCATAAAAACCCGTTTCCTTCCTTCATCAACCATCACTCAGCCCATAGGGCTGATTTTTGCAAACCCTACACACATTGTGCAGTGGACAAACCAGGACAGAATTCCTACTCCAGCCTTACTACTATTTGTGATTGGAGGCCATTGGGATGGTGGCTTCCTGCGTCAACCATGACTCGGCCCATAGGGCTAATTTTTACAAACCCTACACACATTGTGCAGTTGACAAACCAGGACAGTTTTCCGTCTCCAGCTTTACTATTATTTGTGATTGGAGACCCTTGGGATGGTGGCTTCCTGCGTCAACCATGACTCGGCCCATAGGGCTAAGTTTTACAAACCCTATGTACGTTGTGCAGTGGACAAATCTTGAATGTAGAGTAGTCCTACCAAACTAATATTTGTCATCGGAGGCCCTTGTGACAGGTTGTCCCACTTTGTGACTGAGATAGAGGATACATATTCAATAGAAATCTAGGTTTGGTAGTTGTTCTTGTGTCTGTCAAAGTGGCGTAATACTGTGACAAACTTATTCCCAGAAACCATACGTGAGTCAGAAATGCATGCTGGCATATTCTCCAGGCTCTTCCCATTCTGTTCCATCACTTTCTCATCCATTTCATTACTCACATTTCCCATTGACTTGCATTATACTCGCTATTCGGAACGAATATGCGATTTTTATAAAGTACTCGTTACGAGTATAGTGATTACGAATATTACGTTACTCGCTCATCACTAATGGCTGCCAATGTTGGCACTCCTGTGCTTTTTGAATGGTGCCTATGTACGGTACAGTATAATGGAGATATATCCCTAGAAGCAATGCGTTTGGAATCAGAAGGATGAAACGCTTCGGCTAAGTAATGGGTGACAGGGTCTGTTTAATGCAAGCAGCACTGGGGACTGGATACTTATCTGCCTGATGACCCAAAGAAATAGTTGGAATTTATAAAGAAACTCAGTTTTTCTGGTCTAAAGGGGTCAAAATCAACAGCATAAAGTAGTCATAGAAATAATAACATATAATAATATAATTGGTGCTGGTATTTAATTGGGTGATCTCTCATATTGGCCTAAAACAGCCACCATATACTGTACATTCCACAATGTGAGTGTAAGGGGATTATCCAACTTTAAAAAAAAGGTTTACAAGCGTCCAGCTTGTGACTGCTGCAGCCCATCAATGGTTATAGCAATCGAGTGCGGTGTCACTGCCTTCACAGCTCAGCGTAGAATCAGGATTCCAGGCGCGTAACCACGGAGGCCACTGATTGGCTGCAGCGCTCATGTGTCAGCTGTTTGTAAACAAAGACTAAGACAGGATAATCCGGAGTGGAGGGAATAAAAGTGCTCTATATGGGAGCTTTTTTTGCTTTTTTTTATATTTGCAGCTAATGAAAAAAAATAATAAAGTCAATAAATTAACTTGATGAGACTTTTCTCAGGAATGTAAGAAAGACATACTGATCTGACCAAAAAGAAGATATGCGTCCATTCTGATAGATTACAGAACCACAGCCAGACATTTCCTATTGGTGCAGAACTTAAATATCATAGGATCATCACTTCTCATTTCTATGTACATGGACGTCTGCGTATCGGAATGAATTATTCTATGACCACCATTATGAATACATTGCACTTTCATTTTTCTTCATTTTTTTTTTAAAGGAAAATTCAAAGATGCCGATGGGCAGATGTAAGTGTGAAGATGAAAAGGATCAATGGATGGCGGATAAGTTCAAACCAGGCTGTGAAAGGGTTAATGAATATCAAGTAGAAAAAAAAGGAAGGGGCGATGTGGAGGCAGAGAGCGGGGATGTCATTGTGTTTGCTTTGTGTCAGCTGTTGGGTGACACGAGAGCGGATAGAGCTTCATATACTGGGATCTTGCCAAGCTAAAGTCTGGGCGCGTAATTATAGCTGCAAGATTCCTCGGATTATTTAAAAAATGAAAGACAAGAAAAAAGACAGAAGAGAGGTTACACCATACACAGACGGCTGTCACACAGCGGACATATGTCTTGTGTGTGACTGACATGAGGCACAAGACAACGAACAGGAATATTGTCACATCTTATCTGCCTGAGCACCCCAAACTGGAGCCAGGAGATTCTGGAGATACATGACCCCCAGGGTCACCAGGAGTGATGGCACCGGTCATAGATCATAGAATCCGTGTCCCACCTCTGTGTATAGATCCTACAGTGGTCGCAGGATCCAAGGGAGGTAGAAAGTGGAGTATACTTGCATTACCGATAAGCCAGACATATGAGATCAACATGCGTGTAGTCAAAGTACCTATAAAGAATAGATAGATAGATAATAGATAGATAATATGATAGATAATAGATAGATGATAGATAGATGATAGATAGATAGATTTCTAAGTCTATTTATCTATCATTGCTTAATAGAGACTTTTTATGTGAATTTTGGAGTTTTAAACCATATGTACTGAAGACTTGGATAAGGTACTATGATCTGCACTAACAACTGCTATGGTGCTACTTTCTGTAAATCTATCTATTCATGTCTATATCTATCTATCTATCTATCTATCTATCTATCTATCTATTATCTATCTCTATCTATCTGTCTATCCACTTCTGCATAACACAATAAAAGTTTAGCCTCCTGATCTACTTTTAGGTAATAAACTGCAGTAAAACAAGTATCCCACCATGTGTCTTCTGCTTCTTTTCCTGGAACATCTGATCCACCATATTCCCAATGTACCATACTGGTCGTGTCCTAGGAAAGCTTACACATGGATCCTCTAGACATATTGTAGTCTACAGTCTCATGTTGGGAGGAGTAGATGACTTGCACAGTAGGTTGCTTATAAACAAGTGCTGAATTATCAGTGTTTTCAGAAAGAGGTTCTGCAGCAGCTTCTGTCTCTGCATAACATTTTCTTCTGACCTTTTTTTTGTTAAGGTTTAGCTTGGACATGCACTTTGATGTATGGATGCTGTAGGGCAGACACCACCATTTCTAGTGGCCATTTAGTGACGATCGCTGCTCATGTAAACGCAATAGCTGAACTGTAATGACTGCTGTTTTCTGCTTAATAAATTATTAAGTGTTTGTAAACAATCTGCACAAGAAAAGATAACATGATGAGGACCCATTGTGTGCTGAGCCATGTCAGTCTACACGAGCATGATGAGGACACATTGTGTGCTGAGTCCAGCAGAGCATGATGAGGACCATTGTGCTGAGTCCAGCAGAGCAGAGCATTGTTGTATCGCAAGCATGTGAGACCCATTGTGTGCTGAGTCCAGCAGAGCATGATGAGGACCCATTGTGTGCTGAGTCCAGCAGCTAGGCATGATGAGGACCCATTGTGTGCTGAGTCCAGCAAAGCATGATGAGGACCCATTGTGATGCTGAGTCCCAGCAAGCATGATGAGGACCCATTGTGTGCTGAGTCCAGCAGACATGATGAGGACCCATTGTGTGCTGAGTCCAGCAGAAGCATGATGAGGACCCATTGTGTGCTGAGTCCAGCAAAGCATGATGAGGACCCATTGTGTGCTGAGTCCAGCAAAGCATGATGAGGACCCATTGTGTGCTGAGTCCAGCAAAGCATGATGAGGACCCATTGTGTGCTGAGTCCAGCAGAACATGATGAGGACCCATTGTGTGCTAAGTTAACCAGCAGAGCATGATGAGGACCCATTGTGTGCTGAGTCCAGCAGAACATGATGAGAACCCATTGTGTGCTAAGTCCAGCAGAACATGATGAGACCCATTGTGTGCTAAGTCCCAGCAGAGCATGATGAGGACCCATTGTGTGCTGAGTCCAGCAGAACATGATGAGGACCCATTGTGTGCTAAGTCCAGCAGAGCATGATGAGGACCCATGTGTGCTGAGTCCAGCAGAGCATGATGAGGACCCATTGTGTGCTAAGTCCAGCAGAACATGATGAGAACCCATTGTGTGCTGAGTCCAGCAGAGCATGATGAGGACCCATTGTGTGCTGAGTCCAGCAGAGCATGATGAGGACCCATTGTGTGCTGAGTCCAGCAGAGCATGATGAGGACCCATTGTGTGCTGAGTCCAGCAGAACATGATGAGGACCCATTGTGTGCTGAGTCCAGCAGAACATGATGAGGACCCATTGTGTGCTGAGTCCAGCAGAGCATGATGAGGACCCATTGTGTGCTGAGTTCAGCAGAGCATGATGAGGACCCATTGTGTGCTGAGTCCAGCAGAGCATGATGAGGACCCATTGTGTGCTGAGTCCAGCAGAACATGATGAGGACCCATTGTGTGCTGAGTCCAGCAGAGCATGATGAGGACCCATTGTGTGCTGAGTCCAGCAGAGCTTTACATTGTGTCTGTGACTATGCAGGGTGTACAGGGATAAGGGAATATAGCTATAGTCTTCACTGACATAATGTACAACCTTCCTTCTCACCCATGGACACATTTCAATAAGGTGACTGACACAACATCTTACCTCCCAGCCATTCAGATGAGATGTTCTGCAGCAGAGTGAAAGGGATGCAAAAAAAAGTTACCAACAAGTCACTGCAAGCCAAGGAACAGATGAAGATGTTGGTAGCAGTCCTCATTGCCTTCTTCCTGATGATAATATACACCACAAGGCTGTTGCCAAACAATGCCAGGACAAAGATGATAATGTACAAGATCAGGAACACCACCTTGGCATTGAGGGGCAACTCAGGGATGTAAACTAAGGGTTTAAGACCATAAGCTGCAATAAACTGCAGCCTGCTCATGTTGTGTGTCTTCAACAACTGATTGAAGGCTTCTGGAGTAATATTGAGTCTTCTGTCCATGGTGCTGAAGTTTCCTGACTCTGAACAATGAGAAGAGCCCACCTGCTCCACAAAGCAGCCCCCTCACATGGTGATTCCTGAGCCCATGTGACCAATGCTCCCAAACTTTCAATGGCATAGTAACACTGTATCTCCAGCCATCAATTTGCTGTCAGTACTCCAAAGTGGTCTGTGAAGAAGACACTTTATGGACCTCTTCCATTGGTCAGGTGCAGATCACACTTTTGCATAGTGATAAATTGCAGGTTTTCTCTTTCTACAGGTCAGTCTTGCCTATGTGTCTCCTCCTTCTCTTCTTCAGGAGTGAGAATTTGTGGTTGCCCACTCCTCCCTGCTTGTGCCTTGCAATGATGCCTGGTCTGGTGATGCTCGCACTCCTTGTTGTCAGCAGGAGGACTGTCTGCTTACTGCACTGCTGCTTACCGCACAAGACACAATAGGGATCTCATTGCTGGCAGAGTAATTGCAATTCAGTGATGAAAATCCTTGCTTTTCACTCCTTGAGCAAACATTGCTCCGGTGCACGTGTGACCGAAGAAGCTGAAGACAGCTTAGCATGAAAGTGGACTATGACAGATGAAAGAGAAATGAAATATGCTTGGACTTCATATGTTATGGAATGAAATACAAATAATCCCTGGAAACTTGTACAATTTCCCCAGAAACAGCCGATACATCACTGGCTTTGATGAGAATAAAAGTTTAACCCTTCTGCAGTTACTGAGAAGTAGGATAAGCGGAAGATTTTCATGGAATTCAGGCAAAGTAGGCAGCAATACATATTCATATTTATGGCATTGACAAACTTTTAAGAGAACCTGATGGCTCCCCCATTGCCCCGAAATCACCACCATTCATATATTCCTTTATAAATTCCCTAACTAGCCATTTATCCTGTTTGACACATTAACAGATTTTAAGAAAAACTATTTCTGAAGTCTGTTTTATCATTTGCAAATTAACCTTTTGACTAATCAATGGGGCATTGTTTCCCCAGACTAGTCGCCCCTATAGAAGTGTTAACGTGATCTGTAAGATCCGGCGTCATTGTCACATCTCTGGAAAACTCGTGCATGTGTGTGACTTTCTTTCATACATGGCATTGCGTCTCTCCAGACGGGTGTACCCCAGCTTCAAAGGCGCACCACGCATGACCGGAAGCAAAGAAAAAGCCTAATGTCAGCTGAGGAGCTGAAGATCAAGTTTCTTCTTTGCTTCCAGACAGGTTGTTGCTAACTATCTGGCTGTTCTACCAGAGCGGCACAGAGAACTCAATGACCAGCGATTCAGCTGCTCATTGCCAACAGAACAGTTCTTCTTCTTCCGGCTGCTCCGTTGATGGGCGTGACTGCTGATGTCATGCTGATTGACTGCCGGCTCCCTGCAGTGACGCAGCAGGGAACCAGTAGTCAATCAGCATGGCGTCGGCAGTCACAACCCATCAACGGAGCAGAGCCGAAGAGATTCTCCTGCTCTGTTGACGTGAGATCAGTGGAAGCTGCTGAATCTCCGGCAGGAGCGATCTGTGACCGGTATGTGCCAGCGGACATAGCAACTAGCTGCTTGTTAGTTCTTAGGCCCATAGTAAAAAAAAAGTATTTTTTGCGCCTTGTAATATTTGCAAGTGATATCCGTAGACAAAATTAAATGGTTATTCTCATCATCTATCTTCAAAAGAGCACCCTTCCTCTGTCTCCATGATTTCTGCTTGTCAGGGGTGATGTGTTTCCAATGATTGACTGTTTGTACTAGCATCATGGCTCTGCCACTGGCCCGAACTGTGCACTCTTCCATGCTTCAAGCAGATACTTTGCCTGTGAAGCACCACATGAGGGCAGGGCTGCTGAAGCTGAGAGTGCCTCTAGATCGAGCCAGATTCAGAGCAGTGCTTACAAGCTCTATAACAAAGAGATTGCAAGCACTGTCCTCCTCGCGCAGGAGACCATCAACCTTTGATAGATATGCAGCAGTGGTCTGTAACTTAGGCAATGAGCAGTACACTAAAGAATTAAAAATCCCTTCGTTCTTGAGAACAAGAGCTAAATTGCAACGTTTCTCGGTTTTACAAACACTTAGAAATGTTATCAATTTAGGGAGTTGAGTCAATCTCCTTAAGGAGATTATTAGGGCCATGTTAACCCTTTATAAATATGACTTCATGATAGTCTAGCTCATTTGTAAATCCCAGCAAATAGAGTTGAGCGAATTTGTTCCGATTGGGTCCCGAATCTGAATTTGCCATATTCGTACCATATTGGTACCTTATTCGTGCCGAATGTATGTTTGATGCTCGGTTCCCAACATATTCGGTAACTTCTACTCCCTTTGAGTCTAATGACGTTCGGCTGTGTGCAAAAACAATATTCGCTGCCTATCATATTCAGAACCGAATCCGAAAATTCGCTCATCTCTATTCTTCAGTACCACACGCCACTTTCTTTGTCTTGAAATCCATTACATACAAAACAATAAACCTAGAAAGGCAAGAAAAAAATGCAGTCATTAGGCAATCTGTTTCCAAGCATCTCCAGCAAGACAGGTAAACCGCAATTTCTATGAGGACCGGAATTATAGAGATAGAAAACATTAAAACATAATAGCATGAAATCTCAACAAGAGCAATAATAACCCTCATTAGATGAGATAACCCTTGAAGGTCTAAACTGGATACTTACAGAGCTGTCATCAATACGCTGACTCAGATAGGACACAGAAATGTCATAGGTTGTGAAGATGGGATCTGACCTTCATGGAGACCTTCACTGTGAGAAGTCTACAATCTGTAGGAATAGCATTGTTTTCAGAAGAAAATTACATTACCCCTTTATTAATGGCTGGAATATTTTTTTTTCTTTAGTCCACATATAGTAATACGTCACATGAATCCTGTGATAATAGATTAATTCACGAGGCTCCATAGATAGAAATGAAAAATAGATTGCAATGACAAATAATGACTAATTCGTCTACTTATTAAAGAAAGTATTGAAAATTTGCTTCATTTGTTTTCCCAGAATTCCTTATCAGACTTTCTAATAATCTGCTTTTTGATTAGTAACTATTTCAGGTTCTTATTTCTTGATTAGTATCCTGGAACTACTGTGAAGGCCACTTTTACGTCAAATTTAGGAGATCCTTTTTATTTATTATGCTTTCTTTTATAGTGCTATCGTATTTCACAGCACTTTCCAGAGATTTTACACACAGTCCCCACTAGGGATTACAATCTAAATTCTCTAAATTCCCTATCAGTATGGTTTTGGAGTGTGGGAGAAAACTAGAGAACCCAAAAGATACCAACACAAACGCTGGGAGAACATGCAAACTACATGTAGATGTTGTCCACTGCTAATCACCGAGCTATCATGCTGCTTGAAGCGTTTTCAGACTTATGACCTACTCCTTAAAAGGGTTGTGCAGTCTTAAGCTACAAGTCTGAAGTCACTTGATGTGACTGCAGACTTGTGAAACGTCACATTGCGAGCACAGCGCACTGTGAGAATTCTCCAATGCCGGTGTCGGAAGTGGGCAGTCATGTGACCACAAGTATGCGATATGCACACCTCCAGCCTCACTTGCATTGAGCAAGGCCGCGTCTATGTAGTTAGAATTTAGCCTGGAGCGTGCATATTGCATACTTATGATCACATGATCGCCCGGTGGCAATGCTGAAGAAATCTCACAGCACGCAGTGTGCACGATGTTAGGATTCACAAGTCTGCAGTCACATTGAGTGACTGCAGACTTGTAGCTTAAGGCTGGTTTCACACTTGCAGATGGAGGTGCTCCGGAGGGCTGCGTACTTCCTCCATGAAGTTCTCCCCACCACCGCAACTCCTCCGGTCAGCTCCACCTATGTCTGCATGCGTTCTGCATGCGGCCTGAGTACCTATATTTAACATGGGTACGCAGGGCCATGCGGACGCATGCGGATGCCTCCACATGCTTTGTTTTGACGATGCGGCGACCTGCGCCGAACGTAACATGTTGCATTTTGTTGCGGTCTCCGCACCGTCAAAACGATGCATGTGGAGGCATCTGCATGCATCCGCATGGCCCTGCATTCCTATGTTAAATATAGGTACTCAGGTCGCATGCAGAACGCATGCAACATAGGTGGAGCTGACCGGAGGAGTTGCGGTGGTGGTCGGAGCTACACGGAAAAAGTACGCATCCCTCCGCAGCATCTCCATCCGCAAGTGTGAGACCAGCCTTAGACCCTAATACCTAAGACTTCATTATTTGCCCAGAACTTTACCAACACTCTAAACACCAGTACCCGGAACAAAAATCCCAGTCAGTGGCCTTGGTCATTTACGGCTGCTTGGCAGAGACTCCTCTGACAAGGACGGGCCAGTCTGCAATATGGATAGTTATATGTGACACTGATACGGGTGAATTGCCCACTTTTTGTGGATTCCTGGAGGTTTCCCTTATTTCTGTGAATGTCTAGGACATGGCAGGAAAAAAAAGGCAGCACTAAGTCAGAAGAAACCTGTGTGAAAGCCCTTAGTTTGGCTGTTATGGCATCCATTACCCATAGTAAACACTGAAATTAAAAGTCTTCTAAGAGTGGAACATGTAGACTTATATAAGTGTGTAGCCCTGCTGCGCTTGGAGTCACATGTACCCAGGAGGATGCACAGAAGGTAAACCCACGCACACACCTGATATTCATTCACACCTTCACTATTCCCTGGAGCCACCAGAGGGAGCCCTTGGAGAGTATGTATATATATATAAGGGTAGTGGAGGACAGCAGTTAGGGAGTTGTTAGTTTTACCTCAGACGAGAGAGGGAGATTCCAGTTTACCTCAGAGTGAGAACTCCCCAGACGAGCTGAGAGGGAGTTGTCAGATCTCCTCAGAGAGATGAGCTGAGAGGGAGAGTTACCTCAGAAAGACTGTTAGTTCCCTTGGAGCTGGAAAGATAGCTCTTGAAGTGTGCATAGATCAGTCTGACAGAAGGTCCTGATAGCTGCTTCAGACAGAGCCTTAGAAGGAGAAGAAGGAAAGGGAACAGCAGTGATTGAAAGACTAAAGACTACAGCTTGACCTTAGTTTACTGTGTGGAGTCCAGTAATAGTGGAGGAAGATAGCCACTTCAGCCTGGTCAGAACTGAGTCAACTGAGAGTAGTTCAGTGAGCAAGCGTGCCGACGCTTTGAGAGCGGTGAAGAGAAAGGAGAATCAGCCATCTACTGCTAGTGTGCTTATGTTAAGGGTTAGAGTAGGACGAAAGGCGAGTGGAAGGAAGAAGAGAGTGACAGAGGTTGAAACAGCATTGATCGCTTACCTCTACTCTGCACTACCGGACACCGGTCCGAGCATGCTAGCATCTACACGACTAGTAGGAGAAACCGGAGACCCTGTGGGACTTCAAGTCGCAGGGGCCCAGCAGTGCTGATACGTAACCGGGGTCAGGAAGAACAGGAGTCTGGTCAGCGCAACCATTAGAGACTGAGTTCTATCCAAGAGAAGGCTCCACCACAAAGTCAGCCAGGCGTATATGAGAAGACAGAGTTAGACTTCGTTTTATACAGGTCAGAAACTCACACACATACAGGAGTACGGAGGCCCTACACCTACTCAGTGGGATTACTGGACGTGCATCCTCCACCCTGTCAGCTTCCCGGGACGTGCCTGCAACTATACCATCAGTAAAGATACAGAAAGAGACTTTCGTGTGTGTGTCTGCCTTATTGCTCCTGCACCCCTACACCGCCATATACCCTGAGGGATCCAGTCTTGCCTGTGGAAGACTTAACACCTTGCTGCCCAGTAACAACCCCTCAGTGGATCTACCCTACAGCGCTGGTCACCCTGACCAGGTACCACAGGTGGCATCACGAACAAACTGTACATACTTTATTCCCCTGTAAATATCCCACACCTTATGGTGATCGCCCAGGGCAACGGACCGAGCTGTGCTACCTGTGACATCCCCCATTGAAGTGAACGGGCTCGGTGCCGAGTACCCCACAGGCCCTGGCTGTGCGACTCATAAGCAAACGCTTATTATTTTACTCGTACACAATCTTTAATGGGGCTGAGCAGCAGAACAGGTAAAGGTGGGCAAATATAATTTTTTTTATTTTAAACTTCTTTCTGGTCCTCTATAAGAGAAGCAAATCACAAAAAATGGACTTTGACCAAATTAACAGTTTATGTAAAATTTGATGAGAATTTGATCACCCTTGAACCCGTTTACTCATCTCTTTTATTGAGCCCTTGACTAGCTACATCCTCACAATTGGTCTGTCTGACAGGCTAGAGAGTTTCTAATGTAATCCTACTGTATCAAAAAATAGACAATTGCAGGGAAGAAGAGAGGTAAATCTGGGGCACCTCAGCTGTAAACCCAGTCCATTAATGCTTCAAAGTCTTTTTTTTTATTTAGCTTTTTTTGTCACTCATTTTCCAGCAGATTTTCATTAAATTTAATAATGTGCCGGCACTGAGCTGTAGCTTTTCCCGAGGTGTCAGGCTGCCGTGTTTCATCATCATAACTTATTTTTGCATTTCAATCACAGTACAAATTAAAAACAATGGGAACAAATAAATTGACTGTAGAGGACAATCTCTCGTTCCTGATGAGATACTGTGATGTGGAGTTACTTCATGTCAAATATTAGAGATCCGTAATCTATTAGACTATTTTTTAAGGTTTTAGAGTTGTTAAAGGGACTTTTTCACCAGGTTTTTGCTACACAATCTGAGAGCAGCATAATGTAAGGGTTAATCACAGTTTACTGGTTGGTGCACCTGTTTACAGTTTTTCAAAAATATTTTCTTTCATGAATAAAGCCTTTTCCTATGGACCCCTTACCTATATGGTCTCTCGTGATTGGAGAGATGTGGACATATTATGGTACGGGAGGGCTGGTGGTTTTCTTATTTTCTATTGAATAATTTATCCATTTTACTTTCACCATAGGTAGGTTTATTTAAGGCGCTTTTTGCACTTTATACACCTGTTCAGGTATTTACAGGAAGCTTTTCATTGAGATTCCTTATGCTGTGCTATTACATTGCTTGTCCAGAATATATAATTTCTTTTCACTCTTGTCAATGTGGAGGCATATTATTCACTTTTCATAAGAGGTTTTCACATAGGGTACCTGTGCACCTTACCCGCTATGTGAAGGATCTTTCCTATGTGTATCTTTACCATCAGAAGTGTGATTTCAGATAAGGTACTTTACATCTCCTTACTTCAGCACCTTTTATCATCCTTATTACTTTTTTTCATCACACTATGCACTAATATTATGTAAAAATTATTTTATTCATCATACATTCGTGAATACATTATTTACATCATATAGTCACATTCTATTTTACTGTAGTTTTTCAGTACATACGTTTGTACCCTTCTCATTGTACAATACACTTATACACGCAATATGTTTCATTTCATTTATTGCATTTTAATGTGCACGGTCGTCACTTTACGCAGCATAGTTAGCATTTCCTTATGCTATTCTATGCATATTTTTATTCATAGGTGTGTTCTTCAGCTTAGGGTATCATCTTTTAAACACTGCAACACCCATCTTCCTCACTTTTTCACTCATTTGATAGTCTATAATCTTGAGAGTAGCGATTCACTATTGTTTGGCATTGTTATGTATTTTTGTTTTTTATTCTCATTTTTATTTTTTAAATTTTTTTTGTTTTTTATTTATTTTTTCTGCTTTTTTTATTTATTTTATTTTGTTTTCACATATTCCTTTTTGTATTTTTTCATTAACCACTATTAAATACTTACCTTCAGTCCTGTATCTATCATCATGGATAGGGTGACACATATGGGCTCACGTGTAGCCGTTTGTAATCCATGTCTTGGTTTACGATATACATATATCTAATACTTTGCATATGAGTAAAATAGGTCCTTGCCGGGCTGTCCAAGCCTTCACTGCTCTCCCCTATTTTATGCGTCTCCCGCGCACCAAATAACCATGCACGCCCTTCCATTGGAAAGGAAAGCGATGACATTTTTTACAACCAGGAATATATGAATTAGGAGTTGTCTAACGGTGGGGTTGATGTTTTCCAACTCTATTGATAAGAGGGCCATTTGTGGGGTAATCGTGATATTTATGTTGAGTAGTTTCACAATCAAAGAGGAAACCTGGTTCCATAGGGATATAATATTGGGACAGCTCTAAAAGATATGGAGTAGGGTAGCCGGTTGACCACAACTCCTCCATCATATAGAACTGTCTTTGTTAAAGTGATCGATCCTAACTGGGGTGAAATACCATCTGGCCTGGTTTTGAAGAAGGACTTGTGAAGAGTCATGGAAATATTGGGGGAATAGAAGAATTCCAATGCGTTCTCCCAATGTTCTATGGAGAAATGTTATATTTTGCCCATATGCCAATGATTTTTCCAGGCTCCGGGGCTGCGGTGCATAGAAGAAATTCCTGCCTCCTGTCTTCATTGTAATACTACATCCTTCCTATCAGCGTCAGTTATGGCCCCGGAATCCCGCGCCTGCGCCCTGCACTCCCTCAAAATTCATACCTCTCCTCCCTTCTATGGGCGCTTCATTCAGGGATCTTCTCCCCACTTCCTCCCTGCACAGTCATCGCTAGGAACCATGTGTATCATCGCGCACACCGGAGTGGAAGTCGCCGGCGCCTGTGCAGAAGATCCCTGAGTGCAGTGCCCATAGAAGGGAGGATGAGGTACGTATTGTGGAGGGAGTGCAGGGCACAGGCGCGGTACCACAACTGACGTGCATGGGAGGGGAGTAGTATTACAGTGAGGCAGGGATTTCACCAGGCACAGCATACCCCGGAGCCTGGAAGAAATCATTAGTATAAGGAAATAAAATATGATTTCTCTGCAACAAGACCATTAATATGAGGCCTACAGGTAGGACTAGTGTAACATTTCTATTACCTGTATGCCCATATAATAGGTCATATACGTCCCGGGGGAGTCACAGATTCCCTTTAATACATAGCTTGTACTGTATAGCCGGGATTTTGCAATATGTTTCATCATATTATAATGTGCTTTTTGACTAATAGTAGTACTTACTACATAGGGTTGTAATTATGCCTCTGGGTGTCCCTGTAGAATGGTAACTTTGGATTATGGTATTATGAATATCA
Source organism: Oophaga sylvatica (assembly GCA_033576555.1). Taxonomy (NCBI): domain Eukaryota; kingdom Metazoa; phylum Chordata; class Amphibia; order Anura; family Dendrobatidae; genus Oophaga; species Oophaga sylvatica. Next base: position 490,442,569 of record JARQOD010000004.1, on the reverse strand, counting down.
CTTTATAATTAACCGTTTCTGCAGTAGAGACTGGAGGTATATCCCAGCACCTTCCAGCATCGTTTCTTTTCATGTCTGACGATCTAGTCGTCCAGTTGTTTGTTTGCACACTGCACTTTTTTGATCGGTACTTTGTTGACCAACACAATTCTATTGGAGTTTCATATGCAATATAATATTTGCCTTAATATTAAAATAGTTAAGTCCTTTCCATTGTGCATCTGAGGACGCAGAGTACATAAAACTTCCTCCTGACATAATTCATGCTCGGTGTTATCTTCTTTTTCTTTTCCTGCTTGGCATGTCTGGAATCTCAGCAATTTAAATAGTTTTTATCCTTTTTGCGTTAATAAAATTGAGCATTTAATCATTAGTTTTGTTTGGAGGACCAATTCTATTCTTCTACAGGTTCCACAGTTTACTGTATTGTTGGAGATTTGTGATGTAATATATGATCTGGCCAGTAGAGGGCAGCGACGAGAGGCCAGAGTTGGAGCGTGGGGAATTTGACTGCTGGTGGGCATTTGGAAGGAGTCCGGGTAGAAGTGAAGCTGCGGATCCTTGGAGAAAGTCTCTCTGGATCTATTGTTGGTGACTCTGGGACTCGTTCAGTTTGACATGAGCCGACTCAGAGAGGATAACCAAGTACACAGCATCTCTGGCTAAGCCATGTGAGGCCTTATCTCTAAGGACTTAGGGAAGCCCGGCACTGGCGAGATTGGCATTCCCTAATAGCTTCAAGATAGCGTTTCTGATTATTAGGGACTCAGCCCAGCAAGAACTCTTCTACTTCAGTTTCAGGACGTACCGGTACCATCTTACATCTGAATATATATGCGCATATATAAATAGCCTTATAGAGGTCCAATTAGCTTTGAGAAAAGGCTTCTTCTGTAAGAGACACTTCAAAAACTTCTCAGAGTAGACGATTACTAAAGTACTGGCACAATACAGTCGTTTATTGTTTTATGCATATAAAGGGTTAATCATGTATTTTGCTTGCATACAACTGTTAATTCTGTTTAAGACTGGGTGCACTCGATCTGGGAGTAGCAGCGCTTTGGACGCCGCGTATGTTCGCTGCATCCAAAGCGCTGCCCGTCTGTTGAACTTAACCGTGCAGATTCACCGCGGTCAGTACATTCTATTGGTGTAATTTCTGTTGCGGACACTAGCGTCTCCACAAGAGAAATTCACATGGAAAGACGCGTCACATGTCCGTCTCTGCAAGTGAGTCACGGGCGTCTGTGGACGCATAGTGGACATGGGATTTCTTGAAATCCCATCCACTATGCTGTAACAGCTGAACGCTGCGGGTTTGATGCTGCATAAATACTCAGCGTCAAACCTGCAGCAACTCCTGATTGTGGGCATATAACCTCAATGTACCTGCATATACTCTTGTTATTGAGAGTAACTGCTGTCATTGTATTTATTTCTTATACACTGTTTACCTACCCTCCTTTCCTTTGTTTTATAAACTGGTTAGTAAATATTCATACCATATTATCTAATTTTTGTACGTGTTTGCTGATTGTTGCTGTCTCTGTCGTTCTGTGGCCGTCCCTCATCCACGTTTCAATAATGTAGGATATAGTATAGAGAAAATGGTTAGCACTCGACCCTGGTAAGTTGCCCTATACGGTGCTAGTGATAAGGGACCAACAGTCCAAAATTCACAATAAAGAAATAATCACTGCACACGTAGTATTGAATTGTGCAAAAAGTGAACAAGTTTTTATTGAGATATGGTGTGGCGATAGGTAGTTGACGTTTCGGCCACTTATGGCCTTTATCAAAACTGATCGCTGAAAAAACAGAAAATATATACATAAGCGAAAGTAATATACAATATATACATAATAAATGCAAAATAGGGAAAATATCCTAAATATGTGGTAATTGGTTGTTCATGCCTGATAACGAATCACAAATTATTTCTAAGAGTTGGTATAAGTGATAAAATACATAAGGAATAACAATATCATACCCTTTCACATAGGATGAATCAAATGACTTCGTTTAGGTACATAGAGGTTCACAAAAGCAACCTACAGGTAAAATAGTATATTGTTAGGAAAAATTTAAGTATACTAATAGGTCCGTGGAATGATGGACAAAGAGAGAAGTATGACAAGCTGGTCATATAAGTTAGGTATATGAGAGTCAGCGCAATGGTCATATCATGTGTTCAAAAGAAAAACATGTGTCTACAAGTTTGTCAGATATCCCAGGTGGGGAGGATTCAGAAAGACTCTAAAGGCTATGTAGGAGCCAAAGATTCATATGCATATATACAAAGGTCAAGGTGGTGACCAGTATGGGAGCTGTAGTACGATTATCATAATGCCCATCATTAGTGGCTTGACAGTAAGATTAACATATGTCGGTAAACAGTTATAACAAGAAGAAAACAAAATATACATACATCTGTGTTAGGTGTCCCAGGCAGAAGGGCAATAATCATGTGGACCCTGAAGGCTATATGGGAGATAGAAATATATACATACAGGGGTAAGAGTGGTGACCAGTGAGGACACTGGTATACAGTTATCAAGATGTCAATACGGAGGGAATGGTTCAAAAATAGAAGTTACTTACAAGCATTGGTGGCGCAGGGTAAAGCGCTGACACAGCAGCGTCCTAGTGGTGTGTGTCAGGCTGTATGGTGCCGGGTTTATAAAGAGAATGCCGTCGGTGCACGAGACCGGAAGTGACGCTAACCGCGTCACCGGAAGTGACGTCGGCGGCTGAGAGGAGGCGTCTGAGATGTCTCTCAGTGACAATGAGAATGGCTGCGCTTGCGCAGAGCGGAGGAAACGGTCCTTAGAGACCGGCAGGACGCTTCCTGTAGTTAGGGGGAGCGATAGCTCAGTGCTATTAGGGAGAGGGCGTTTCTAGAGTGTGTGCAATAAAAATATAAGAAAGTCGTAAGCAACGGTGGTATATAGGTGGCAGACAAAAAATCATATATAAACATAAAAGTATGATAACATAAAATATATGGATACAGCCCATGGATATATATCAGGATATACAAATCAATAATGTATGGGTGGCTGAAAATTGATATATTGATGCAAATGGTAAAACATACTGTCAAATATATACAAGGCATAACAATGAGTAGGAGTCCAAACTAAAAATAAAAGGGGGGGTGAAAAAAAATATATTTTTTTTTGGGGGGGGGTTTGTAATAGGGGAAAGGAAGGTAAGCGAAAAAAAATTGGAGGAAATATAAAGGGGAGGGGGGTTTGGGTTTGGGATTATCTTACCAGTAGGAGGAGAGACAAGAGACTGACATGGGGGAGAATTCAGTGGGCCTAAGAAAGGGAAGAAAAAATACTACGTTAGTTAGTCATGTATTATTTAGATTAACCAGTCGATTTCTCTGTTGAGGCCTTTGGGGTGTAGCGTATCTAGGGTATAAATCCAAAATGTCTCACGTTGTTTCAGGAGTTTAATGTGATTACCCCCTCGGGTAGGTCTGGGTACTCTCTCAATGATTTGAAAACGTAGCTGTGCCACATTATGTCTGGCTTCCTTGAAATGAGCGGGTAGAGGAAGCCAAGTTTTTTCGCATCTAATGGTAGATTTATGAGCTGAGATACGGTCTCTTATGGCTTGGGTTGTCTCACCCACGTACAGATACCCACATGGACACTTGATCATATATACGACAAACTTTGTCTCGCAAGTAAAGAAATCTTTGATGGGGTAAGACTTCCCTGTACGTGGGTGGACAATCTCACTACCTTTAATGATATTAGAACAGCTCATACAATTTAGACATGGGAACGTGCCAGTTCTTTTGGAGCCTGATAACGTGCGGGTAGTGGCAGTGGTGTTAGGTTTTAAGTCAGCTCTAATTAATTGGTCCCTGATAGTGTTGAGCGATACTGCTCGATATCTAAAAATATCGTATCGAAATGGTATCGCCGATATCACTAAATATCGTCGATATCCGATTCCGATACCGGAAGTCCCATGTAAGTCTATGGGAACAAAAAATCGCAACCAAAAAAAACCTTTCTTTCGTTGTAAACACAAAATATACACACATAGAATACATATATATATATATATACATGTCATTGTGACATATATATATACATATATATTATAGTTTATACACTTCTACATAGTAAAATAGCTCTGATTCAATTGCCGGGTAAAGCCGTGACATACCCCATAGAAGTCGACGGCTCGGTGCCGAGTACCCCCAAAACCTCTTGCTCTGTGTGACTCAACTTGGGCGTCACGAACAGGATTCTGTAGCTCGCTATAAGCGAGTCCTGTGTGCCTGAATTGAACTGGTTTTGTGCTTGAGAATTGCTAAAATCATCAGAGAATGTATTTGCCATTTTTCCGCCATATCTGCGTCACAACGAGGCACTGGTGAAGAAGAAGGGCGTGCTCTTCGTGGGTGTACACTCACTCAGTGGCCGACCACTCTAAATGGTACTGCAATGTAAGATCGTGCCCCACAGCTCTTCAGTTCCGCCTCCTCATCCTCCTCAGTGTGCGGAAACTAACACAAAGGTCCCGCCTCACTACAAAAGAGGGGCCCTCTCCAGATGCTAATGACACATGTGACTTGGCAGAGATGGCTAATGGACACGAGCAGAAGTGTGAAGGGATGGAGCAGTCAGAGCTCTCCCCCCACGGAAGCAACCTGATCGCCACGGAACCACCGTTGGGCACCCGGCCTGGAAACCCTCCTACGCTGGAAGAAGCAGGGGATACCCTAAGAGGCCTGGCCCGGCACCGGGAGGAGGTCGCCAGGATGGAAGCCAGCTGGCGTGCCCTAAAACTAAACTTGGAGCGGCGCCAATCCCTCTTACCTGAAGTGTCTGTACCGGAAGGTGAGGCACCCGTTCTAGTAGAGGAGTCCGTGCAGGCATCCCAGCCCTTGCAATGTGATCCGGTTGACGTTGTCGCAGTGGAGGCACCCGTTCCTGCAAAAACCTCTGCACCGGCAGCACCCCAGATCCCGCTGTCTGCCCCCGTCGCTGAGACAGAAGAAGCGACACCCGTCCTCATGGAGGAGGCCGCGCAGGCACCAGAGGTCTACCAGTCTGTACCGGAGCCCCGACTGTCATCTGTTCCAGAGCCGGCTGCTTCCTCCGCAGGTGAGCGCCGCCAGGACTGGGGGGCGCCAGGAGAGCTGCCGCAAACCGGACACTGTAAGCTGCAGTTTGATGGTGGAGACATGGAGCTGCTGGTGGAGGAGAATTTCAACCGGCGTCAGGAGGAAGAGTGGAGACGTTGGGAGCGGGAAGCAGAGCGACAAAGGGAGCAGCGAGAAACCCAAAAGCTTCGCCAACGTCAGCTGGAGAAGGACCGGGCAGATAAGGACCGGATGAGAAAAGATAAAGGAACCCTGTGGGAGCCGCTGCGTAAGGGTGCAGTACGGAGCTTTAAATTGAAAGGTGGTTGGGGCTTCATCCAGGAGCCTGGACTTTATTTAGAAGTTTTTGTGAACCGGCGGGACGTGGAGGCTCACCTCCCAGAAGGACACCCGGGGAGGGACCTGTTGCCAGGAGACTTGGTGACTTACACCCGATACTGGGGTTACAATGGATGGTACGCCCTAAATGTTACCAGGTGCGACCCCTACTCCCCAGAGTGTCAGGAACCTGTGAGACCCTCGGAGCCTTCAGCCTCCCACATCCAGGCCTCTGCAAAAGTGCCCACCCCACGCCGTAAATCTCCCCAGCCTCCCTCAGTGGTCTCCTCAGCAGCCCCAGCTATGGACATGATAAGTATAGCTGGCCCGTACCCGGCGCCTGTTAGGCCCCCTGGGGTTCGTTCAGTCCGGGACATAGGGCTCCAGACCCGGAGGGAGATGAAAGAGGTGGCCACACAGACCCAGATAGCGGGTCACGACTTGACTGTACAGGCCACACGACGTCATCAGGTCCTGGTGGTCCTTGGTGTCTCGGATGTTTGGCAAGCATCAGAAGAGTACCAGGTGGTACCTGGAACACCCCTGCCAAAGAATTATAAATACCCGGACAGGGTCCCTGTATGTAAATAGTTAAATATGTAAATAGTTAAATTGTTGATGTACCCGGACGGGTGAATGTTCATAAAAAATTTTTACATTTAATAAAAAACACAACACAGTTTTCATTACTTTTATTACAGTCTCATCTTGCGACCCATCGATCTCCTGTAAAAAAATGAAAAAAAAAACCAGCAGTATACCACCTGTCCGACGCAGTCCATAGTAATGAGTGTCCCACGACGATCCAGCTCTGCTACATCAGAATGACAGGCAGAGCCTGTCATCCCGGCGCAGCACAGCTGATTACCTGCTTCCCCGGCGGTGACGTCATCGGACTGACTGCTTTACGGCCGGATTACCCAGCAGTCACTGCAGTTATCGCGAGAAACTGCATGTGACCGCCGGGGAGAAGAGGATGGCGGCCATGAAGCAGTCCAGGCCGTGACCGCCGGAGATCTTCTGCCAGGTAAGTGCCGCTGACTCCTGACAGACCCGACCGACGGACACTGACAGTGACAGACCCGACCGACGGACACTGACAATGACAGTGACAATCCCGATTCCGGTATTCGATATGACGAAAATATCGGTATTCGGAATCGAAAGGCCGATACAGCTAATATCGGCCGATATCCGATATTTGCAGTATCGTATCGCTCAACACTAGTCCCTGATGTTGCGGTGTCTCTTCAGACACATCAATGGAGGGTTGGTGAAGCTGGCAATGTTGGGGTATGCCTTATTCAACAGGGGCCAGTGTTTCAACACCAAGTTGTGTACCCTTTGCATGGAAGGATGATGTTCATGAACAAACGGGATACCGGTGGTTTGGATTGGGTGGTTCTGGTGTCATCAGGGCTCGTCAGAGCTTTCGTCATTTCAGTTTGGAGTAGATTAGGGGGGCAGAGACACTGCCCCCTAATCTACTAATCAATAATGTAGGGGCAGAGACACTGATTCCAGTGATGTGTCACTTACTTTGCTGCTTGCTGAAGCTTTAATTTACTACAGTTTTCTCTGCTGCACATCTTCCGATTCTCTTGAATGCTAAGCTGTATATAACTCTGCCCAGACCACTGATTCGCAGCTTTCTGTGTACACTGTGCATAGGCAGAAAGCTGCTGCTCAGTAGTGGGGTGGGATGGACTACCTGGCAGCATTCCAAGTAGTCCTCTAGTGATAGTTTCCTGCTGATAAAAATATTTTATTAATAGTATAGCTAGCAGCCCAGTAAGTGACACCGTTTCTCCCCTACATTTTGCTGCTCACAGATTAGATACCAATAATGATAAAGTGCAAGACAGCTTTTATTGCTAAAAATGATTAAAAGATAAAAAAAAATCAGAATGGTAATTGTGCCAACACAGAGGACACAATTCCAACATATGCTAAAATTTATTTTTATCCTAATTGTCTTTCTACTTAATGTCACAATCTAATATTTTTTCTAATATACTTTAATTAAAAAGTCCATATTGTTCCCTCACTACACTATCTAACTGCTTTATTTTATTTTATTTTTTTACTTCATCCTCTTTAATGATGCTTTGTTTGAGAATTCCAGTGCATTCTGGGATAGTCAAATGAATAGTCATCAAGGGTCTTCTCCATCCCTGGGCCAAATTGCCATCAGTGATGTCTGTTACAGGGGCTGCACTGGTCCTAATTCTGCTGAGCATGCTTCGGTTGCCAATTCCCATGTATACTCAGTAGATTCTTATCACTGTGTAATGTGCACAGTGACAGTGAGCTAACTTGGCAGCTCTGAGCAGAAGTAAAGCCGGGTCTCACATAGCCATACACCAGCGATCCCGACAACGATCAGGATCGCTGGTGTATCGCTACATTATCGCTGCTGAGCTGCCAAACAGGCAGCTCAGCAGCGATCAGCACAGCGACACGCGGGTAACATCGCTTAGTTAACCGCAGTGTACTTGGATACCAGCGCCCTGATGCAGGGAGCTGGTAACCAAGGTACACATCGGGTTTCCAGGCGCTGCGCGGTGCCTGGAAACCCGCTGTGTACCTTGGTTGCCAGCTCCCTCAGGGAGCTGGTATCCAAGGTACACAGCGGGTTTCTAGGCACAGCCCCGCGCCTGGAAACCCGCTGTGTACCTTGGTTACCAGCGGATCGCTGGTCTCCCCGCCTGTCACACGCAGCGATGCGTGCCTGTCAGCGGGAGACCAGCGATCAAAAAAATGTCCTGGCCTTTCAGCGACGATCAGCGATACCCAGCAGGGGGGCTGATCGTCGCTGAATGTCACACACAGCGATATCGCTGGTGAGCTCGCTGCTGCGTCACAAAACTAGTGACTCAGCAGCGATCTCGGTAGCGATATCGCTATGTGAGACGGGGGCTTTACAAGCCAGCATGAGAGCACAATCTCAGTGCCCGCTGTAAGGGGAATACCCGGTGTGTAGGAAAAGCAAAGTGGTGCGCAGCTCCCCACAAATGATGTCACTTTCAGGGGCGATGGCAGTCTCTGTTTTTCTGAATGCCAGGTAATCTTCTTACAACGCGCACTGACAGAGCACTCTCTTGTTGGCTCATCATTTTTCATCAGACCGAGAGCACTGTCACTGTGCATATTGCACAGTGACAAGAATATACTAAGCATACATCAGAATTGAAAATCGACACATGCTCAGTAGAGCAGAGACTAGCTAAGCTCCTATAACGGACAATGCAGATGACGCTTCGTTTCATGGATGGGGCAGAGGCTGTGAAAGTGACCACAGCGTCTGTCCCCTGATGACTACTCATTTGACTATCCTTAAATGAAGCGTCATCAAAGAGAAAGTAGTAAAAAATAAAAATTAAAGCAATTAGTATAGTGAGAGAATGGTAGCGACTTTTTAATTAAGTATATTAGAAAGGGGATTAAAGTATGACATTAAATAAATAGGCATTTAGAATTAAAATGTATTCTAGTGTGCTCTTATCCTTGATAACAAGTGATGTATACTGATATGCTAATTATGCACTGTGTAGGTCAGATAGTTTGTTGTCTTCTGAAAACAAAGGAGAAAAAACTATCCAAACAGATCTCATCTCCATTCTTACCCTTTATGTAAATACTGAATGAAGGACACTAGCTAAGTATAAAAATAGGCTATATGCCTCTGTATACAGAGACAGAGAGAGACAGCCAGAGATTCTGCCAAGACATCCATACATTCAAAGGACCAGAGACAGGACAGCTGTCAATACATCATTGCTCTATCACAGATCTATCATTCTACAGGAAACAACCAAGGGGACCTCAACCTGGTTGGAAGAAAACAGATATTCTTCATTGACCATCGCTGAACCATGGATACATATGGAGAAAGCCAGGATTGGGACCTGCCGGTCGCCTGGCTCCATGGGGATGTTTTGAAAAGCCAGTTTGTGACCCTTGGGTCAACCAGCTTTTTACCTCAATGTACTTTCATCTTCATAAGCTTGTTGTTACCTCCTCTCTGTGTGCGTGCCACAGGTGGATTAGTCGACCCTGGAAGATGTGGTCAACTGGCCTTGTATGTGAATGGACAGTCATTTTTCTATACTTGTCGTTACCTCCTCTCTGTGTGCGTGCCACAAGTGGGGTAGTCGAACCTGGGAGCTCAAAGTAACAGTTGCCATTATCCCGAAACTCTGTAATGAGCACCATCTTGAGGTATTTTGCAAGGACTGTTCTAAGTGTTATCTGCCTGTTTTGTGATTCAAGAAACATTGCCACACTGTTTTACCCTCACCCTGTGTAGTCTGAGTAGCATTATGTCCACAATAAAGGGAGACTGGGCGTTTGGTGGGATGATCTTTGGCTCATGCGATTTCGCCTAGCGGACTGGGGCACCTGCCGACCCCCCGTGTCTCCACACTAAGCAATTGCATTAAGAACAGCTTCCTAATATTCATCTATAGCCTGAATTGCCAGGGTTATAGTTGAAGAAAAAAGTAAGTGAACCCTCTGGAATTACTTTTATTTCTGCATTTATTAATGATAAAATGTGGTCTGTGTGTTATCTAAGTCACAAATATAAACAAAAACAATATCTGAGTGAATAACAAGCAAATAAAATAGATGTACCTTTCATGTTTTTTATTATGCACATTAAGAAGAAATCCACAGCTGAGGAAAAACAGTAAGTGAATCTTTGTCTTAATGACTGGAAGTGGCAACTGTTAAAACAAGCTTTAATTAGAGATGAGATTGGATTTGTAGGTTTAACACTTTTTTTGTTCATTTAATAAATCACAAAGCTTGATTACTGACATATCTGTTCTTCTCAAGAAAGATTAGTTAGTGCTAGCTATGCCACAAGGCAAACAACTTTCAGACCTTAGAAGAAGTTGAAAAAAGCTACAAATCCATTGCTTAAGACCTTGGATCAGCGTCCATGGTTAGTCAAATTGTTAATTAATGGAGAAAATTTGTTTACTCACGATACTTTCCAAGCGAGTGACAACAAAACTTGTTTATTCAGGAACAATCAGGAACACTATATGATAAGCTTAATAGATCAGGAATAAATCATTTGTGTGTCTCTATCTGTGCAGCATCTGTAGCAGGCTGCTTCTCATACACAGACACAGGAAAACAGGAAATACAGTCACATGCTCTCCCTGTGTGAGCCTCTGGGAGTATATTCTGTCCATCACTTAGCTTAGACTGATACAGCTTTCTCATGAGATAAAGCTTATTGCTGAGATTTGATCTTTCATGCACTTTCTGTAACTCATCCCACAGCTCCTTTGCAGTTGCTCACTTGCATATATGCATAATCTGATTATCATCTACACTGAGGGAAATCGTGCTTTGTGCTTTCTGATCCTTCTCTAGATAATCATCTGGTAATGGATGAGGCACTTGTTCCTGAGTATATTTTCACGTATCCTCTCTTGTGAGCAGCATCTTCACCTTAAATTTCCAGGACTGGTAGTTCTGGTTAGTGAGGCTTGGCACTGAGAACTTGACAGGATTGCTGCTAGTGGACATCTTCTCTGTTGCTCTGTGCTGCTTTTGCTTTGGGCTTCTGTTGCTGTGTTACTCTGGGGTTCTGTATCACTCTTGGCCCATAACCTGGTGGCAGCAGATTATTCGGGATACTCTCCAAGCGTGTGACAACAGAGCTTCTTTATTCAGGAACAAATAGGAACAATATATGATAAGCTTAATTAGGAATAAATCATTTGTGTCCCTATCTGTGCAGCATCTACAGCAGGCTTCTTCTCTCATACACATGCGCCACCGCATAGGGCCATGGGATACTCAGGCCGGGTTCGACAGTTCTCAAAAGGGTTTGTCACAGCAGCGGTGACCCGATCCATGGCCCTGGGCGTGCAATGAAAATGGTGAGGTGTAGTTTAAAGGGGAGTTTCGTGACACTACCCGCAGTATTTGACAAGGAATAGCCAACGCTGCAGTTCAGATCCTCTGGGGCTGAAGGAAGTGCAGCAAAGATGTTACCCCTCCCCACGGGTAGAGTGGGGGCCCCAGGGCATATATGACAGACTGTGAGGGAACGAGGACGTTGGAATGCAGGACTGAGGATTTGAGGAATGACTGATGGACACAAAGACTGTTGTTTCCTTTACCTTTTACTGGGTATTACAGGTACAGTCCGAGGTTCAGGTTACAGATGTTAATGGAGCCGGTCAGCCTGGAAGCAATTTGGGAATCTCCCCAGCCAGGTGGGTTGTGAGGCCGCCCTTTTGGCGCTGTCCTCTGAGGTACTTGCTTCTGTAAGCTCTGTTCAAGCCCCTCTTCCTATCTGATGTTGAAGTAGATCCACATTCGTATGACAGGCAGCTTAAGCCTGTTTCAGTGGTCGCTCCTGCGTGGCGGCCCCGGGCTCGCACGTGCTGCTGTGCCATCGAGTATCAGTGGGGGGGCAGGGGACTTGCAGTCTCCTGCCCTCTGGATTTAGCTGCCGGGACTTTAATACCCACACAGCTTCGGGCTCCGTTGCCTGGTCACTAGCGCTCAGGCCTTGGGGAGCTTAGCTGCAGCTCCACTCCCAGGTTCTATCCATACGTCCTCTCTCACCCTCTTTCAGACTCCACCTCCCTGACTCCACCCCAGGCCAGAACTTATAGGGCAGTTCTCCTGAAACCAGGTGATAGAGCTCCCCCTTCTGGCCTGGAGTTGGGAAAGGCATTGTATGCTGGTTCTACCTGGTAAGGGGACCCTTCTTGCTTCCAGGCATGACATCACCCCCCTTTTGGAGGGAGGCAAGGCCATTGTTGCAACCGAACTCCTGGGGTGCCAAACACAGACACAGGAAAACAGGAAATACAGTCACGTGCTCTCCCTGTGTGAGGCTGGGAGTTTTTTTTGTTCTAACTTTATAAACAGCATACAAATCTAGCAACTAAGCACTCATATACAGGAATGGAGTTGTTGCACCAAACATATTCCAACAAAATTGTAGCTCATCTCAAGTTTATCCAAGACTACTTGGATGTCCATAATGCTTTCAGGAAAATGTTGCATTGATAGATGAGAAAAAAGTGGAAATTTTTAACATCAATGCACAATGCAATATTTGGAAGAAAAAAAAATATGGTGGAGGAACATCATGGCTTGAAATTCTTTGCTGCAGCTCAGGATTGTGCACAGTAACCTACACACATTGTCAGGTCGGCGCTGTTATACTGATTACAATGATACCTTGGTGATGAAATCCGTCTTGTGACACCTGGGCTGTAGCATGATCAGATCTATAATATCCACATACCCATTTTATTTAGTGATATAAATTTGTTGAGAAAAATAAAAAATTTCTTCCTCAAAATGGCGCTGGCCACACCTGCGCGGTAGCATAATTCTGAACATGATAGATGCTACAACGAAGGCGCCACTGTCGACACCATTTTACTAGAGGAACAAAAAATATTTGTCTCCACCAAGATGGTGGTGATACGATAAATGCTACTGTGCAGGCGCCGCCTGCATGATGAATGTTGTTTTATTTTAATTACAAAAAATAAGATTTACTGTCTGTAAAATGTGGGACAGGTCACTGAGGGATCAGTGACCTGTAATAAGCCATACGTATGAATTTGTAAGCAGAGCACCACATAAAGAACCCCCACAGCCCCGTCCACAGGCCGCCCCAGAGCATGAGAATATCATTAACTGCAAACTACAAATACAGATTAAACAACAACCACAAGACGGATTTCATCAACCAAGGTATCATTTTAATCTGTATAACGGCTCCGACCTGACACTGTGTGTTGGTTACTGATCACAATCCTGCTAACAGGTTCCCTTTAAGGAAACAATGAATTTAAAGGTGCATCAAAACATTTGACAGGAGAATGAAAGATCAGCAATCCATGACCTGAAGCTGAAGCGATATTGGGTGATGCAACAAGACAATGGTCCAAAGTCCACAAAAAATCAACTAATCAATAGTTGAAAAAAAAATAAATTGTGTTTTGAAATGAGCCACTTTAAGTCCTGAGACTCCTGACCTTAACCCCATTAAGTTGCTGTAGAGACCTGAAGAGAGTGGTGCACCCAAGGCATTCAGAAATATAGATAGGAATTTTCCAAAATATTAATTAACGTGCAAATTTTATTTGCTACTACAACAGAGTTTGCTGTAAGAGATTTTGTCTGCAGGTGATGAGGCATTGCTGTATGTTTTGCTTTTCTGTTTTGTGAAAAGAATATTTAAAGGGTTGTTTTAATGCCACATCTTTGGGAGTGCACCACTCCTCTGCCTCCCGCCTTCCTGTTCACCAGGTCTTGTGCATTACTGAAGATTGACAATTCAGACCAGTGGCATGGTTGCACCTCTGATCTAGACTGTGCACTCTCTGATAATGCAAGCTGCATTGGAGGAGCGCAATGACTCTTAAAGGGGTTCTCCGAGAAATGTAATAAAATAAATAAATAATAAAATAAATATGGTAATATACACTTAAATATCAAACATTTTTCTAAACGCTTAGCAAGAAGGTATGCTTTATCTAGTGCTTTCTATAGGATTTCAAAGATAACTATTGCCATCTATCTCATTGTGCAGTTGTAGAAACCACAGGAATGCTGGATGCAGTGAGGAGCAGGAGGCAGAGCAAGAGTTAAAGGGTTTATTACAGGGGATACTTCACGCAGGGAGAGTATGGGTGATAGAGTGGTAAAAGCAGGTTTATAAAACAGGGGGGAACAAAAATAAGCAATCGTCTAAGTAACTCGTAAACTTATCAGTCTGATGTTTTCAGGGCGGTGAAGGTTTGATATCCCACGGGGGCGCTGCAGAAAGTGCATGAAGTCTCTGGCTTGGTCCTGAAGGAAACTGATGCACTGTGTCCTGATAGAAGCGGCGAGTCCTGGTTCTCTTGAGCGAGGTCCTGCGGGGCAGAAGCAACGTACGCAACGTGAAGCAGTCTCTGGTTCCGCCGAAGTGTGGCGAAGTTCAGTGGAGGAGGCGGGAAGCAAGATAGCCATCTCCGGCTGATCGTTCAGTTCAGGAGTGGGCCACGCAGCCACGTTAATCAGCGGAACGGCACGCGCTGACAATTCAGTCTCAAAGATAGGTGAAGACACGCGGTCACGTCTCTCACGGTCAGCAGAGGTTCGGGGTAGCGAACGGCAGTGTGAGCCGGTGCTGTGGCGTCGTCTCACGCAGAGAGAGTCAACTGTCTCCTGCTGCAACTCCTGTCTTCCCACCGAGTGTCCCCTTTTCCCGCTCTCAACTCCTTTTATCTCTGCAAATCCAGAAAAGAAAAATAGGAAGCTTTATCACCATAAAAATACAAATTTTATTCAAAATATTTAAAATACATATGCGGATATGAAAATCCGAAAAATGGGGACACAATATGCAGAAAAAGTGGCCCAAAAGCAGGTACAAACAATATAAAGATATTCTAATAGCACATATATCTGTGTTTTCACATTCAAAAGCTATATAAGCTAATTAGAGGTAAAAGTGCCAGACAGATTTCACATATCTATTGATATGAATATAATTGGAGACGTCCCTCAAACAGATATGTATATGTGCATGAGACAAAGAATCGTAAACTTGCCCCCCCACTAATAGTGCTAGCGTTATAATTCCAGTGTGCAAATGCGTCTACAGCAAGTGCTGTGATATATGCAAAATTTGAGTTCAAATGCACAAAGCGATATAAAACATATAGTAAATAAAACTGCTAGTGGGAGACCATACCTGCCAGTGGGGGGCAAGTTTACGATTCTTTGTCTCATGCACATATACATATCTGTTTGAGGGACGTCTCCAATTATATTCATATCAATAGATATGTGAAATCTGTCTGGCACTTTTACCTCTAATTAGCTTATATAGCTTTTGAATGTGAAAACACAGATATATGTGCTATTAGAATATCTTTATATTGTTTGTACCTGCTTTTGGGCCACTTTTTCTGCATATTGTGTCCCCATTTTTTCGGATTTTCATATCCGCATATGTATTTTAAATATTTTGAATAAAATTTGTATTTTTATGGTGATAAAGCTTCCTATTTTTCTTTTTTGGATTTGCTGATGTTTGGAAGTACCACATACTCTAGGCAATATATTTATTGTGATGTTCCTTTTATCTTTGGCACACCCCCTTCAGTCAAGTGCAAAGGTCTGTCCAAGTCAGAATGTTTTTCCCCCGGCAACAATAGTGACAGCCCCAAGGGTTCCGGGACTGGCACAAGAGAGGCATCACAAGCCCGGTCTATCTTCCTACACTCTCCCTCTCCTTGAACTCGCCATTCCATGGGCGAGAGTTCTTGTGAAACATGTTGAGGCCCTGCATCTTCTTGAACAGTTTGATTCCAAACAAATTGGTCCTGGTTGTATCGATTGGGGGATATTCCAGCTGTTGTTCATTCGGAGCGCCTTAAGTCAGAAGGAGTAATTGAGTCACCTTGAGTGGTCTAGTCAGGTTGCATGGGGGAAGGTGGTAGTGTGTTTGTTTCCACTGGTGCAGAGCCCTCGGGAATTTCCAGAATTAGTTCTGCTGGGGGAGCTTCGGGTGGTTCTCCAGAACCTTTTTCTTCCTCTTCTCAATCTACTACATCTGGTGCGGGTACTTCAAGGGCATCCTGTTCTTCTCCGATTTGATCAGGATCTCTTGACAGACAGGGCCGAAGCATGTTTCAGTGGACTACCTGAGTGACGGAGTTCTCCCCCCTTTCAGATTGGATTTCGTACACAGGCCCTGTAGGGTCAATCCGCCGTTTCACCAGATACGGGTGTTTCTGCCACGGTACTCTAGTTTGTCTCGAGGGCATTTCTCCCTTACTAATACACGGTCACCAACTTGAAGATCTGTCCCAATGTCACGCTGTCTAATGATATGAATACAATGTCAGTAAACTATTTATACAGGAACCACACTCTATACAACATATAGTTTAGCAACATCAGAATGTAAGTATAAAATAGATTTACCTGACACGATATCTGCAGAACTTAGGGTAAATCTTGAGGACTAGATGTGCAGAAACGATTTCTGTTTAACTCAGGGTTAATCTTGAGGACTTGATGAGCTGTAACAGGAAAGAGGAGGACCGGGGTCTAACCTGACCCTACACTGGGGTCCTAACTAATCCCTTACCTTGGAGGTACTGATAATGGTTCAGAGGTCCAAGTCTCCAGCCTAACCCTGTCTCCTATCAGACCCTGAACCCTGTAATCAGTCCTAAGAAGGATCCTGATTACCACCAAAGGGATATGGACAGATCTCAGCTAAATACACAGATAAGACATATAAGACAGACAGGATAGCACTCACTTGCATACACACTCAAACACCGAAGGAACATAAATGGTCTGGGAAATAAACTCTAAGCAAGTTGAGCTTAAAACAACTAAGGAGCTCTCAACTTAAGTCAATACAGATTCATTCCTATCTGTGGACTGAATGAAGGATTTCACTGGCAACTCCCAAAGCAGACAACCAGGAATTTAAAGGAAACCAATCAACAAATAATCAATTGCAGCCGGGAGAAACTGCACCCAGTCCCAGCACCGAGCACAGACAGAATTAACTCCCTAGCTGCCAAACACATAGAAACAGCAACTCAGCTGTGAGAAGTCAAAATGTGCAACCGCGACGATCTTCGTGGCAATGCACACATGACAGTACCCCCCCTTCTACGAGGGGCCTCCGGACCCTCAGGGCCAGGCCTGCCCGGGTGAGTTCTGTGGAAGGTCCGAACCAAACATCTGCGTTAACATCAGATGCAGGGACCCACGTCCTCTCCTCCGGACCATACCCCTTCCAATGCACCAAGTACTGAAGGGACCGGCGATTCAGACGTGAGTCAATGATTTTTGATACTTGAAATTCCAAGTTGCCATTGACCAACACTGGAGGAGGAGGTAGAGGTGACGATATGACTGGTGCCACATACCTTTTAAGTAAAGACTTGTGGAACACATTATGAATTTTAAACGTAGGAGGGAGTTCCAGACGAAATGCCACAGGATTAATTATGGAACTGATCCTGTACGGCCCGATGAATCTGGGACCCAGTTTCCAGGAGGGCACTTTAAGTTTTATATTCCTGGTAGACAACCATACCAGATCGTTCACATTCAGATCTGGACCAGAAACTCTCCTCCTATCAGCCATACGTTTGTAACGGTTCCCCATCGCACTCAGATTATTCAATACACCTCTCCACACAGAAGCAAGTGACGACGAGAAACGCTCCTCCTCAGGAACCCCAGAAGGACCCCCCCCATTGAAAGTACAAAACTGAGGATGAAAACCATATGCCCCAAAAAACGGGGACTTACCAGTGGACTCGCTCAGCCTGTTGTTAAGAGCGAACTCTGCCAGAGGCAAGAAAGAAGACCAGTCCTCCTGGTTCTCCGAGACAAAACACCGGAGATATGTCTCTAAACTCTGATTCAGACGCTCTGTCTGACCATTGGTCTGCGGATGAAAAGCCGAGGAAAACGACAATTGCATCCCCCGACGTAAACAAAATGCCCTCCAAAATTTGGACACAAACTGAGACCCCCTATCTGACACCACATCAGAAGGCAACCCATGAAGTCTCACGATCTCCCTAATGAACACCTGCGCCAGAGTTTTAGCATTAGGGAGTGCAGGAAGAGCAACGAAATGTGCCATCTTACTGAACCTGTCAACAACCACCAGTATGACAGTATTCCCTGACGACGGAGGAAGGTCCGTAATGAAGTCCATAGATAAATGAGTCCATGGACGCTCCGGAAGTTTCAAGGGTAAAAGGGTCCCAGACGGACGGGTATGAGGGGTTTTAGAGCGAGCACAAACCCCACAGGACGCGACAAAAGTTATAACATCTTTATTAGCGTTAGGCCACCAAAATCGGCGAGAAAGGAGATCTAAAGTAGCCTTACTCCCTGGATGTCCTGCTAAAGCAGAATTATGATGTGCCTCAATAACCTTTTGTCTCAACTGATTCGGGACAAACAGTCTCCCTGGAGGTCCTGCAGGGGCGTCCCCCTGAGCCTCTAACACCTCCTCCTCAAGCTCAGAACATACAGCCGACACTACCACCCCCTCCTGAAGGATAGGAATCGGGTCATCCGTTTTCCCGGCCCCTGGGAAACTGCGAGACAAGGCATCAGCCTTTACATTCTTAGACCCCGGGCGATAAGTGACGACAAAATTAAACCTGGTAAAAAACAACGACCATCGAGCTTGTCTGGAATTCAGACGCTTAGCGGATTCTAAATACAGCAGGTTCTTGTGATCAGTAATAACGGTGACCGGGTGGACTGCCCCCTCCAAAAAGTGATGCCATTCTTCAAAAGCCAATTTAATGGCCAAAAGTTCCCTATTGCCGATATCATAATTCCTTTCGGCGGACGACAATTTCTTAGAAAAGAAAGCGCACGGATGCCATTTACCAGGGGACGGACCCTGGGACAATATAGCACCCACCCCTACGTCAGACGCGTCCACCTCAACAATGAAAGGCTGAGATACATCTGGTTGGATGAGAACGGGTGCCGAAGCAAAACATCTCTTCAAAGAGGAAAAGGCTTGGCAAGCCTTGTCCGACCACCTAGAAAAATCCGTCCCTTTTCTCGTTATGTCAGTGAGAGGTTTGACGACAGACGAGAAATTACAAATAAATTTCCGGTAGTAATTAGCAAACCCCAAAAAACGCTGCAGAGCCTTAAGATCCCCTGGCTGATCCCATTCAAGCACTGCTCTCACCTTTTCAGGGTCCATACGGAAACTGGAGGCTGACACCAAAAAACCCAAAAACTGAAGTTCCTGTACGGCAAAAACACACTTCTCCAGTTTGGCGTATAGTTTATTGTCTCGCAAGATCTGCAACACCTGTCTCACATGCTCCTGGTGAGATACAAGATCTGGCGAGTAAATTAAAATGTCATCCAAATATACGACCACAAACAGCCCCACAAGGTGACGAAAAATGTCATTAACAAAATGTTGGAATACTGCTGGTGCAGTAGTCAGACCAAAAGGCATGACCAGGTTTTCATAATGTCCCTCCGGCGTGTTAAACGCCGTTTTCCACTCATCCCCCTCTTTTATCCTAATCAGATTATACGCCCCCCTGAGATCCAATTTAGAGAACCATTTGGCGCCAACAATTTGATTGAAGAGATCAGGAATAAGAGGGAGTGGATACGGATCTCGAACAGTAATCCGATTAAGTTCGCGGAAATCCAAGCAAGGGCGTAGGCCTCCATCTTTTTTCTTCACAAAGAAGAACCCCGCGGCCACAGGGGAAGATGAAGGTCTAATATGCCCTTTGGCCAGACTTTCAGAAATATAATCTTTCATAGCCTGCCTTTCAGGACCAGAAAGATTATACAACCTAGCTTTAGGCAACTTAGCATCAGGAAGTAGATTAATAGAGCAGTCATACACGCGATGAGGAGGCAACTCCCGACACCCCTCCTCAGAGAAAACATCCCCAAAATCCTCCAAAAAAGGAGGCAATGTACTAGGCACGACCGCACTGATGACTGTGTTCATGCAGTTGCTTTCGCAAAACTCTCCCCATTGGCTTATCTCTCTGGACTGCCAATTAATCACAGGGTTATGTTTAACCAGCCAAGGAAGTCCCAACACAATGGGAGTAGGTAGACCCTCCAACACATAACAAGATAATTGTTCCCTATGTATTGCCCCTACCCGAAGGTCAATGTTATGAACCTCATGAACAAAGCTACCTTGGCCGAGAGGCCTGGCGTCAATGGAGAAAATAGGGATCGGTTTGACCAATACACTCAGATGCATACCTTGAGCCTGAGCAAACTGAGCGTCAACCAGATTAGCCCCGGAACCACTATCCAGAAGAACAGACAATCTCTTCACTCTAGTACCAACCACCACCTCCACTGGTACAAGGAACTGAGAAGAACCGGCGGATGAAATACATACTCCCAGGTTGTCGTCCACCACACAACCTGGGATTAGCAGTTTTCCGGCGACTTTTTACTTAACAAGACACGGGATGGACATTCTCCAACAAAATGTCCCTCTTTCCCGCAAAAAAAACACCTTCTAGTCCTGCGGCGTGCCGCCAATCCCCTACTACGAAAAGATGTCCCTCCCAACTGCATAGGTTCATCCGAACAGACAAGGGGAACCTCAACATAAGGGACTTTAGTAGTAGGTGGAGTAACAACAGGGAGTGGAGTTACCTCACCCCTCTCCCGAAGCCGTCTATCAGTACGGATAGCTAGGGCCATAGCAGCCTCCAGAGAAGGAGACTCATACTGAGCCAAAACGTCTTTTAATTTGTCAGAAAGCCCATGACAAAACTGGCTCCTAAGAGCTGGGTCATTCCACTGAGTATCCGTGGCCCATCTACGAAACTCAGAAGCAAATTCCTCCGCCGGACGATCTCCCTGCTGTATCTTACGTAATTTGGTCTCAGCAAGAGAGACCCGATCTGGGTCATCATATACCAATCCCAGGGCAGTAAAAAATTGATCTACAGACTGTAGAGCCGGGGATCCCGGAGGAAGGGAAAATGCCCAGGATTGAGGGTCCCCTTGAAGAAGTGAGATAACAATTCCCACTCTCTGCTCATCACTCCCTGATGATCGCGGCCGAAGCCGAAAATACAATTTACATGCCTCCCGGAAGGTAAAAAATTTGTCTCGCCCACCAGTGAACCTATCTGGGAGAGCTACTTTAGGTTCAACTCTGGTTTGCTCCAGGGGAGACAAAACTTTGGACTTAATGTCCGTCAGCTCCATGGATAATCCCTGCAACTGCAGAGCCAGCTGGGCTACTGGATCCATGGTAACTAGAGATAATTTTTAGGGCCAGTGAAAATGTCACGCTGTCTAATGATATGAATACAATGTCAGTAAACTATTTATACAGGAACCACACTCTATACAACATATAGTTTAGCAACATCAGAATGTAAGTATAAAATAGATTTACCTGACACGATATCTGCAGAACTTAGGGTAAATCTTGAGGACTAGATGTGCAGAAACGATTTCTGTTTAACTCAGGGTTAATCTTGAGGACTTGATGAGCTGTAACAGGAAAGAGGAGGACCGGGGTCTAACCTGACCCTACACTGGGGTCCTAACTAATCCCTTACCTTGGAGGTACTGATAATGGTTCAGAGGTCCAAGTCTCCAGCCTAACCCTGTCTCCTATCAGACCCTGAACCCTGTAATCAGTCCTAAGAAGGATCCTGATTACCACCAAAGGATATGGACAGATCTCAGCTAAATACACAGATAAGACATATAAGACAGACAGGATAGCACTCACTTGCATACACACTCAAACACCGAAGGAACATAAATGGTCTGGGAAATAAACTCTAAGCAAGTTGAGCTTAAAACAACTAAGGAGCTCTCAATTTAAGTCAATACAGATTCATTCCTATCTGTGGACTGAATGAAGGATTTCACTGGCAACTCCCAAAGCAGACAACCAGGAATTTAAAGGAAACCAATCAACAAATAATCAATTGCAGCCGGGAGAAACTGCACCCAGTCCCAGCACCGAGCACAGACAGAATTAACTCCCTAGCTGCCAAACACAAAGAAACAGCAACTCAGCTGTGAGAAGTCAAAATGTGCAACCGCGACGATCTTCGTGGCAATGCACACATGACACCCCCGTGGCGGAGTTCTCTCTGCATGCTCTAATTCTTGAAATCTGTCGTACCAGGCGATGTAAGGTCTGTAAACGATGACGATAATCTCGAACCCAGGTGGACATCCCCGTCTGTGGATATTCCTCCTCAGGTTCCAGCTCCAACTCAGTGATGTCTTTCCCTGTTCGTCCAAACAGCAAGGTATACAGAGCATAACCAGTGACTCAGTTTATACGGTTGTAGTACACCCATACTATTTCAGTAACGAACTCAAGCCATCGAGCTTTCCGCTCTTCTTCCAGTGTCCTCAGCATCTGAATGACAGTGCGGTTGAATCGCTTGCAGGCTCAATTTTCCTGTGGATGATATGGTGTCGTGCGAGACTTTTCAATCTGGTACAACCAGTGTAATTCTTCCATCACTTTTCCCAAAAACAGGCCCCCTGATCAGAATGAATTAGTTTTGGGCAGCCGTATACCTGAATGAAGTTTTTTCAGATGGCATGCGCAGCGGATTCAGCAGTCTCATCCCGTGTTGGAGTCATAACAACAAACTTCTTGAAGTGGTCCACCATCACTAAACAATGTTCGTACCCTTGATGGGCCGGCCCAATAGTCAAGTAGTCGATCATTAGCACCTCCAAGGGAGCCGAAGTCACAATGGTCTGTGTAGAGGCTCTCTGCTCAGGTGGTTTTGCCAACTCACAACTCCTGCATAGTCTACAGGTCTCCTCCACGACAGTTCTTATTCGGTGATGATACATGAGT
>JARQOD010000004.1:490275727-490419622 GCA_033576555.1 Oophaga sylvatica | reverse complement strand
TATCGAGGGTATATATCCAAAATGTCTCACGTTGCTTCAAGAGTTTGATGTGGTTACCCCCTCGGTCGGCCTGGGTACTTTTTCAATAATTTGAAACCTTAATTGCGCCACATTATGCCTTGCTTCTTGGAAATGAGCAGGTAGAGGAAGCCACGTTTTAGCACATCTGATTGTTGATTTGTGGGCTGAGATTCGATCTCTTATGGTCTGAGTTGTCTCACCCACGTACAGAAGCCCACACGGACACTTAATCAGGTATACCACGAAATTTGTTTCGCACGTGAAGAAACCTTTGATGGGGTAGGATTTCCCTGTACGTGGGTGAACAATCTCATTACCTTTTATAATGTTGGAGCAGCTCATACAGTTTAAGCATGGGAACGTGCCATTCCTTTTAGATCCTGTCAGTGTGCGTGTAGTCAAAGAGGCATTTGATTTCAAGTCTGCTCTGACTAAATGGTCTTTGATGTTGCGAGGTCTCCTCAGGCACATTAAGGGGGGATTATTGAAGCTGGCGATGTTGGGGTATGCTTTGTTTAGTAAGGGCCATGTTTTTAAGACTAAGTTATGTACCCTCTGCATTGAAGGGTGATGTCCATGGACAAAAGGGATACGTGGTGGTTTAGGGTGTGTTGAGTTAGTGTCGACAGGGACCTCCAAAGCTTTTGTCATTTCCATAGTAAGTAGATCAGGGGGATAACGTCTAGATAGAAATTTATTGGACATCTCCTTCAGCCTGACCTCTTTGAGGGGTGAATCAGACACGATTCTGGTAACTCTCTTAAACTGAGAACGTGGAAGGCTGTTCTTCGTTGGTTTAGGGTGACAACTGTCGTAATGAAGTAGGGTATTGCAGTCAGTAGGTTTGGTGTAAATGTCTGTAGTTAATTTACCTGAGTTATCCTTTCGGACTCGAGTGTCCAAAAAGGTAACACTTTCACAATCATGGGAAAGTGTAAATTGAAGTTCCTGTCTAGTATTGTTTAGAATATTGAAAAAAGTCAACAAGCTATCGAGATCCCCGAGCCAGATACAAAAATATCGTCAATGTACCTATGCCATGTCAAGGCATGCTGTTGGAATAGGGGATGCGGATACACATGATCACGTTCAAACCTGTCCATGTATAGATTGGCGTACGCAGGCGCTACGTTTGAACCCATAGCGGTCCCACATATTTGTATGAAAAAATCATTTTCAAATCTGAAGAAATTCTCCCTTAGTACCAAATTTAAGAGGTCAAGGCAAAGCTCCTGTGATGGTAAATTGACATTTGCCTCATTCAGGGTTAATGTAACAGCTTGGATCCCTTTATCGTGTGTGATGGATGTATACAAACTGTTAACATCAAGAGTGCAAAGAATGCTGGTAGGTTCAACAGCTGAAATTGTATTGATTTTGCCAAGAAAATCACCCGTATCAAGGATGAATGATTGTGTTAAATGGACATGAGGGGTCAAGATCTTCTCCAGGAAGATAGAAATCGGATTTAAGATGGAATCGGTAGATGCCACTATAGGCCGGCCCGGTGGATTGTATAGGTCTTTATGGATCTTAGGAAGAGTATATAGAACCGGAGTGACCGGATGTAGGTTGGTCAGGAAAGTTTTAGTTTTGGCATCAATGGTTTTATTATGAAAATGTTTTTCAAGGATGAGATCAATTTTCCTGCGTATGCCGGGAGTAGGGTCTGATGGGACTTTCTTGTATGTGTTAATATCGGATAGTTGTCGCCTTATTTCTGCGAGATATTGGGATTTATTCATTACCACAACAGCGCCCCCTTTGTCCGCAGGTTTTATGATGATATTGGGATTATTTTGTAGTGATGTTATGGCCTGTTTTTCCAACTGTCCTAGGTTGTTACGGACAGGAAGGAGGCCCAGTTTCTGGTCATGAATAGTCTTGTTGATATCCCTTTCGACAAGGTCAACAAAGGTTTCGACCGCATGGTGTGTCTTTGGAGGGAAGAAATTGCTGGGGTTTCTAAGACCTAAATTCTCAATTGATAGTGGTGGACTAACGCTAGGTGATGTAGTCTGAGTGCTTGACATACGGGGTGGAGTATTTTCAAAATGTACTTTCAATCTAATATTACGAAAGAATTGTTGTAGGTCTTTTTGTAGTTGGAACGAATCCCAACGTGGTGTTGGGCAAAAAGATAGACCTAAATTGAGGACTTTTAGTTCAAGAGGAGAAAGTGAATAGTTAGAGATGTTAACAACTATGTTTGGACTCCTACCTGAGAGCGAAGGGTCATATGACGATGTTGTTCTCCTCCTCCTCGACCGCCTTGTTGGCGTCCGCTTGGGCCTAAAAAAGGTTGTCTGGTCATAGATGTTCCACCAGCGTCGCTCCCGGAGCCTGGTGAAGAGCCCCCCATGGGCGAGGATCCCCCGGAAGCTGTATGGCCCCCCGGACGGCGGAATCTGGATCGGAATCTTCTTTGGCCCTGTTCCTCCCATTTATAGACTCTATTATTGAGGTAGTCCTCTATATCGCGCTGGAATTTAGTTCTTTTTCTTTCTTCCAAAGTTTTCTGGTGAGAAAGAAGAATAGCATCAACCTTATTCTTAAGAGTATTAAATTCAGAGTCACTTAAAGTGGAGGTTAGTTGGGTTTCAATCGAGGTGATTTTCTCTTCCGTTTCCTTTATGGCTTCTTGAAGGTGTTCAATTGTTAGTAAAATAATGTCAAAGGAGCATTTATTAAGTATTTTTTGAAAAGTGGCACAATATTTGGCGTTGTCTGAAAAGAGAGTCGGTCGAAGATTGCAAAGTAGACCTCGAGGTATCTTCCCTTGTCTATGATATTCGCCTAACGTGGCGCAGTGAAGATCATAGGCAATAAGCCTTTTCTTCTCTTTTTCCCAATCTCTTGTCTTAATATCCTTGCTTGGAATATGTAGGAAATCAGTACCGGATCTAATCTTAGAAAGAATAGTTGATCCCAGGATGTCGTCGTACATGTAGGTTTCTGAAGACATGGATATGATGGCGGTGCTATAAACCAAAAATCAAGTAGACGTAGAGGAGAATGGTAAGCACTCAGCCAAAAAGGGGGTAGATACCCTAAACGGTGCAAGTGAAAAAGGACCAATGGTCCTACAGTCCACAGGCAAAAGAGAATCACTGCACACGTAATTAATGCAAAAAAGTGAACAAGTTTATTGAAGAAAATGCGACAAATATGGTTTGACGTTTCGGCCATACATGGCCTTTATCAAAAATTGGTCGCTGAAAAAGATAATACATAAAACATATCAGAACGTGAGTACATATAAAAAATCCTAAATAATGGTATGGGTGTTGATATATATACACGTAGGAACATCAATTATTTCCAACATTAGAGATAGGTAGTATATGAAAAGCATGTAGTCATACCCTTTTCAATATGGAGATTCTAGAGACTGATTATAGTAGGGTTTTCATCATAACCTATAGATAAAGGTGAAGAGGTATGATTAGGGCACAGTCCCTAGAATGTATACATATCAGAGGAGTGAGTGCATATACATACAAAATATATACAAAAAAATAATATACAATTATATACATAGGAGAAAGGTATGCAGTATATTTACATATGTCTGTGATGATTCAGGTATGTCACAGGTGGGGGAGCAATTATGCTTTAGAAGGACCCTGTATGCTGTGCAGAGAAAATGGAATCAATCATGTTGAACAGAAAAAAGAAAAGAAAGAAAGAAATAAATCTTGTTTAAAACGGTGCATAATGTAGACCGCAGATGATGGGTAACACACCAGCTTTATATATTCAATTTGCAAGGCTGAATGCCCTGTCACAAGGTGTTTAACTATGGTGGACATAGTGAGGAGCGATATGGCAGGACGCTATAATGAATACTATAAGGGGTAACACACCAGCTTCATGTATACCATTTGCAAGACTGAATGCCCCGTCACAAGGAGTTAAAATATAGTTGTACTAGTGAGGAGCGATGTGGGAGGATGCTATCATAAATAATGGACTAGAGATACTCACAGTGTGGTCATTGGTGGCGCAGGGTCAAATGCAGGCAAAGGCATTCTCCTATGTATATAATTGTATATTATTTTTTTGTATATATTTTGTATGTATATGCACTCACTCCTCTGATATGTATACATTCTAGGGACTGTGCCCTAATCATACCTCCTTCACCTTTATCTATAGGTTATGATGAAAACCCTACTATAATCAGTCTCTAGAATCTCCATATTGAAAAGGGTATGACTACATGCTTTTCATATACTACCTATCTCTAATGTTGGAAATAATTGATGTTCCTACGTGTATATATATCAACACCCATACCATTATTTAGGATTTTTTATATGTACTCACGTTCTGATATGTTTTATGTATTATCTTTTTCAGCGACCAATTTTTGATAAAGGCCATGTATGGCCGAAACGTCAAACCATATTTGTCGCATTTTCTTCAATAAACTTGTTCACTTTTTTGCATTAATTACGTGTGCAGTGATTCTCTTTTGCCTGTGGACTGTAGGACCATTGGTCCTTTTTCACTTGCACCGTTTAGGGTATCTACCCCCTTTTTGGCTGAGTGCTTACCATTCTCCTCTACGTCTACTTGATTTTTGGTTTATAGCACCGCCATCATATCCATGTCTTCAGAAACCTACATGTACGACGACTTCCTGGGATCAACTATTCTTTCTAAGATTAGATCCGGTACTGATTTCCTACATATTCCAAGCAAGGATATTAAGACAAGAGATTGGGAAAAAGAGAAGAAAAGGCTTATTGCCTATGATCTTCACTGCGCCACGTTAGGCGAATATCATAGACAAGGGAAGATACCTCGAGGTCTACGTTGCAATCTTCGACCGACTCTCTTTTCAGACAACGCCAAATATTGTGCCACTTTTCAAAAAATACTTAATAAATGCTCCTTTGACATTATTTTACTAACAATTGAACACCTTCAAGAAGCCATAAAGGAAACGGAAGAGAAAATCACCTCGATTGAAACCCAACTAACCTCCACTTTAAGTGACTCTGAATTTAATACTCTTAAGAATAAGGTTGATGCTATTCTTCTTTCTCACCAGAAAACTTTGGAAGAAAGAAAAAGAACTAAATTCCAGCGCGATATAGAGGACTACCTCAATAATAGAGTCTATAAATGGGAGGAACAGGGCCAAAGAAGATTCCGATCCAGATTCCGCCGTCCGGGGGGCCATACAGCTTCCGGGGGATCCTCGCCCATGGGGGGCTCTTCACCAGGCTCCGGGAGCGACGCTGGTGGAACATCTATGACCAGACAACCTTTTTTAGGCCCAAGCGGACGCCAACAAGGCGGTCGAGGAGGAGGAGAACAACATCGTCATATGACCCTTCGCTCTCAGGTAGGAGTCCAAACATAGTTGTTAACATCTCTAACTATTCACTTTCTCCTCTTGAACTAAAAGTCCTCAATTTAGGTCTATCTTTTTGCCCAACACCACGTTGGGATTCGTTCCAACTACAAAAAGACCTACAACAATTCTTTCGTAATATTAGATTGAAAGTACATTTTGAAAATACTCCACCCCGTATGTCAAGCACTCAGACTACATCACCTAGCGTTAGTCCACCACTATCAATTGAGAATTTAGGTCTTAGAAACCCCAGCAATTTCTTCCCTCCAAAGACACACCATGCGGTCGAAACCTTTGTTGACCTTGTCGAAAGGGATATCAACAAGACTATTCATGACCAGAAACTGGGCCTCCTTCCTGTCCGTAACAACCTAGGACAGTTGGAAAAACAGGCCATAACATCACTACAAAATAATCCCAATATCATCATAAAACCTGCGGACAAAGGGGGCGCTGTTGTGGTAATGAATAAATCCCAATATCTCGCAGAAATAAGGCGACAACTATCCGATATTAACACATACAAGAAAGTCCCATCAGACCCTACTCCCGGCATACGCAGGAAAATTGATCTCATCCTTGAAAAACATTTTCATAATAAAACCATTGATGCCAAAACTAAAACTTTCCTGACCAACCTACATCCGGTCACTCCGGTTCTATATACTCTTCCTAAGATCCATAAAGACCTATACAATCCACCGGGCCGGCCTATAGTGGCATCTACCGATTCCATCTTAAATCCGATTTCTATCTTCCTGGAGAAGATCTTGACCCCTCATGTCCATTTAACACAATCATTCATCCTTGATACGGGTGATTTTCTTGGCAAAATCAATACAATTTCAGCTGTTGAACCTATCAGCATTCTTTGCACTCTTGATGTTAACAGTTTGTATACATCCATCACACACGATAAAGGGATCCAAGCTGTTACATTAACCCTGAATGAGGCAAATGTCAATTTACCATCACAGGAGCTTTGCCTTGACCTCTTAAATTTGGTACTAAGGGAGAATTTCTTCAGATTTGAAAATGATTTTTTCATACAAATATGTGGGACCGCTATGGGTTCAAACGTAGCGCCTGCGTACGCCAATCTATACATGGACAGGTTTGAACGTGATCATGTGTATCCGCATCCCCTATTCCAACAGCATGCCTTGACATGGCATTGGTACATTGACGATATTTTTTGTATCTGGCTCGGGGATCTCGATAGCTTGTTGACTTTTTTCAATATTCTAAACAATACTAGACAGGAACTTCAATTTACACTTTCCCATGATTGTGAAAGTGTTACCTTTTTGGACACTCGAGTCCGAAAGGATAACTCAGGTAAATTAACTACAGACATTTACACCAAACCTACTGACTGCAATACCCTACTTCATTACGACAGTTGTCACCCTAAACCAACGAAGAACAGCCTTCCACGTTCTCAGTTTAAGAGAGTTACCAGAATCGTGTCTGATTCACCCCTCAAAGAGGTCAGGCTGAAGGAGATGTCCAATAAATTTCTATCTAGACGTTATCCCCCTGATCTACTTACTATGGAAATGACAAAAGCTTTGGAGGTCCCTGTCGACACTAACTCAACACACCCTAAACCACCACGTATCCCTTTTGTCCATGGACATCACCCTTCAATGCAGAGGGTACATAACTTAGTCTTAAAACACTGGCCCTTACTAAACAAAGCATACCCCAACATCGCCAGCTTCAATAATCCCCCTTAATGTGCCTGAGGAGACCTCGCAACATCAAAGACCATTTAGTCAGAGCAGACTTGAAATCAAATGCCTCTTTGACTACACGCACACTGACAGGATCTAAAAGGAATGGCACGTTCCCATGCTTAAACTGTATGAGCTGCTCCAACATTATAAAAGGTAATGAGATTGTTCACCCACGTACAGGGAAATCCTACCCCATCAAAGGTTTCTTCACGTGCGAAACAAATTTCGTGGTATACCTGATTAAGTGTCCGTGTGGGCTTCTGTACGTGGGTGAGACAACTCAGACCATAAGAGATCGAATCTCAGCCCACAAATCAACAATCAGATGTGCTAAAACGTGGCTTCCTCTACCTGCTCATTTCCAAGAAGCAAGGCATAATGTGGCGCAATTAAGGTTTCAAATTATTGAAAAAGTACCCAGGCCGACCCGAGGGGGTAACCACATCAAACTCTTGAAGCAACGTGAGACATTTTGGATATATACCCTCGATACGCTACATCCAAGAGGTCTAAACAAGGAAATTGACTGGTTAATATAAGTGGAATAAATGACCAACTAATATGGTATCTTTCTTTTTCTAGGCCCATTGAAATTGAAATCCCTCTCTTGTCTTCTCCTTGGTAAGAACCCCAAAACCCCTCATTCCCGTTTTATTTATTCCTAATTTATTACTTACCCTTTTCCCGTTATAATATCCCTTCCCCCTTAAAAATAACCCCTTGCTATTGATTTATTTAATTTTAATTTAATTTTATTTAATTTCACTCTTTTCTCCCTTTTTCTTTTTTCCCCCTTTTGAGTTTGGACTCCTACCATGCATTATTATTATTATCATTATTTTATTTCTATGTATTACCTTTTGTTACAGGTGAGATCCAGGTCCTATTATGCTACCTATATGTGACATATATTAACCACCACTCTGTGTGTTATCGTTACACATTCATTCCTCTATATTATACATTATCTCCCCCTGCTCTGAGATTGAGCGATTTCTTCTCACATGTGACCTACTGACACAGCCAGTGAGATTGAGTGCGCAAGCGCTGTTTTTCCAGTTACCTAGCAACGTCCCCCATTTCAGCAAGGAGACATACTTGCCTACTGTGCAAACGCAGCTCTCTGCAACAGGAGACGTCTGTGACGTCCCCTATCACATGACGCGGCTGTGAGCCGACGTCATTTCCGGTCACACGGCGGTACCAGCGGCTCCTATTTAAAACGTGCAGCCCTTACCCACACATCGCCACGGCACTGCTGTGCTGGCGTTATCTCCTCCAGAATATCGCTGTGCCTTTACCTGCATTTGACCCTGCGCCACCAATGACCACACTGTGAGTATCTCTAGTCCATTATTTATGATAGCGTCCTCCCACATCGCTCCTCACTAGTACAACTATATTTTAACTCCTTGTGACGGGCATTCAGTCTTGCAAATGGTATACATGAAGCTGGTGTGTTACCCCTTATAGTATTCATTATAGCGTCCTGCCATATCGCTCCTCACTATGTCCACCATAGTTAAACACCTTGTGACAGGGCATTCAGCCTTGCAAATTGAATATATAAAGCTGGTGTGTTACCCATCATCTGCGGTCTACATTATGCACCGTTTTAAACAAGATTTATTTATTTCTTTCTTTTCTTTTTTTCTGTTCAACATGATTGATTCCATTTTCTCTGCACAGCATACAGGGTCCTTCTAAAGCATAATTGCTCCCCCACCTGTGACATACCTGAATCATCACAGACATATGTAAATATACTGCATCTTTTCTCCTATGTATATAATTGTATATTATTTTTTTGTATATATTTTGTATGTATATGCACTCACTCCTCTGATATGTATACATTCTAGGGACTGTGCCCTAATCATACTCCTTCACCTTTATCTATAGGTTATGATGAAAACCCTACTATAATCAGTCTCTAGAATCTCCATATTGAAAAGGGTATGACTACATGCTTTTCATATACTACCTATCTCTAATGTTGGAAATAATTGATGTTCCTACGTGTATATATATCAACACCCATACCATTATTTAGGATTTTTTATATGTACTCACGTTCTGATATGTTTTATGTATTATCTTTTTCAGCGACCAATTTTTGATAAAGGCCATGTATGGCCGAAACGTCAAACCATATTTGTCGCATTTTCTTCACTTTTTTGCATTAATTACGTGTGCAGTGATTCTCTTTTGCCTGTGGACTGTAGGACCATTGGTCCTTTTTCACTTGCACCGTTTAGGGTATCTACCCCCTTTTTGGCTGAGTGCTTACCATTCTCCTCTACGTCTACTTCAAAATAAGATCGACCAAACAAGGCAAACCTTTACTGTTTCACCACCCCAACCACTCCGTATACCAGACCTCTGCCCTTCCCTACTAACCTCCCTCTCCAACATCACTGAAGGAGAGCTTACTCATCTCCTTTTCAAATCACACCTTACCACCTGTGCACTTGACCCCATCCCTTCCCACCTGCTCCCCAACCTCACTAACATGCTCATCCCAGCCCAACCCATCTCTTCAACCTATCGCTATCTTCTGGTACCTTTCCATCTGCCTTCAAACATGCCACCATCACACCCATCCTCAAAAAAACAAACCTTGACCCAACTGCTATGCCCAGCTATCGCCCAATATCATTGCTCCCGTTTGCTTCCCAACTCCTTGAGCAGCATGTCCACGCTCAACTTTCCTCCCAACTCTCATCTAACTATCTCCTTGATAGCCTCCAATCTGGCTTCCGCCCCCACCACTCCACTGAAACTGCCCTGACCAAAATTACTAATGACTTACTCACAGCCAAAGCTAACAGACAGTTCTCCATCCTCCTCCTCCTTGACTTGTCCTCTGCCTTTGACACAGTCGACCACTGCCTACTGCTACAGATTCTTTCTTCCCTTGGCATCAAAGACCTTGCCCTGTCCTGGATCGCCACTTACCTTTCCGACCGCACATTCAGCGTCTCCCACTCCCACACTACCTCCTCATCCCGCCCTCTCTCTGTTGGAGTCCCTCAAGGCTCTGTCCTGGGGCCCCTACTTTTTCCATCTATACCCTTGGCCTAGGACAACTCATAAAGTCCCATGGCTTCCAGTACCACCTGTATGCGGACGACACTCAGATCTACCTCTCTGGCCCAGATGTCACCTCTGTGCTGTCCAGAATCCCGGAGTGTCTATCAGCCATATCCTCCTTCTTCACCTCTCGCTTCCTAAAACTCAATGTAGACAAACTGAACTCATCATCTTTCCTCCACCCCACGTATCTTCCCTACCCGATCTATCTATTATGGTAAATGGCATCATGATCTCTCCCGAACCTGAAATCCGCTGCCTCGGAGTAACTCTCGACTCTGCCCTGTCCTTCAAACCACACATCCATACTCTTGCCACCTCCTGTCGCCTCCAACTTAAAAACATTTCCAGAATCCGTCCCTTCCTCACCCCTCAATCTACTAAAACTCTTGTGCATGCCCTCATCATCTCCTGCCTCGATTACTGCAACACCCTCCTCTGTGGCCTCCCCGTCAACTCTCTTACACCACTCCAGTCTGTCCTCAACTCTGCTGCCCGACTAATCCACCTCTCCCCTCGCTACTCCCTGCTTCTCCCCTCTGCAAATCCCTCCACTGGCTCCCAATTCCCCAACGAATCCAGTTCAAACTACTAACACTGACCTACAAAGCCGTCCACAACCTGTCCCCTCCCTATATCTCTGAACTAATCTCCCAATAACTTCCTTCACGTATTCTTCGATCCTCCCAAGACCTCCTACTATCCTCCACACTTATTCGTTCCTCACACAACCGCCTCCAAGATTTCTCCCGAATATCCCCCATCCTCTGGAATTCCACGCCTCAACATGTGCGATTATCCACCACCCTTGGATCCTTCAGACGGAACCTGAAAACCCATCTCTTCAGGAAAGCCTACAGCCTGCAATAACCATTCCGCCTCGCCGCCACCACCCGAGCTTCCTCCTCGCCGCCACCACCTCCAGAGCTGCCGCACCCCCGGCCTTCTGTTTCTTCCCCATTATCCCAAAGAATGTAAGTTCGCAAGGACAGGGTCCTCTCCACACTGTACCAGTCTGTCATTGTAAATTTGTTTACTGTAAACGATATCTATAACTTTGTATGTAACCCCTTCTCATGTACAGCACCATGGAATTAATGGCGCTATATAAACAATAATAATAAAGTGTTGTGCCTACTATCTGATGTATATACTTGTCAACAAGTTGTGCAGTAAAAAGTTTATTTTTTGGTCTCCCTCATTCATCTCAACCTCATCTGGTCCTGACTAGAGATGAGTGAACTTCTTCTTAAAATGTTCACCAATCACAAATTCGGCACGAACAGAACATTCGGATTCGTGTTCGGTTTCCCTTGCACTGAGGAGAGGCTTCCGTCGGGCCACTCTGCCATAAAGGCCCAACTGGTGGAGTTCTACAGTG
The DNA here is from genome assembly GCA_033576555.1 of Oophaga sylvatica. Classification (NCBI taxonomy): domain Eukaryota; kingdom Metazoa; phylum Chordata; class Amphibia; order Anura; family Dendrobatidae; genus Oophaga; species Oophaga sylvatica. The sequence goes on along the minus strand of JARQOD010000004.1, from coordinate 490,408,020 downwards.
ATAGTTGACTTTGTGGAACTTTATCCCATCTTCCTATAGCATCTCTAGAGCTCAGCCACAGTGATCTTGGGGTTCTTCTTTACCTCTCTCGCCAAGGCTCTTCACCCATGACTGCTCAGTTTGGCTGGACGGCCAGGTCTAGGAAGACTTCTGGTGTTCCCAAACTTCTTCCATTTAAGGATTATGGAGGCCACTGTGCTCTTAGGAACCTTGAGTACTGCAGAAATTCTTTTGTAACCTTGGTCAGATGTGTGCCTTGCCACAATTCTGTTTCTGAGCTCCTTGGCCAGTTCCTTTGACCTCATGATTCTCATTTGGCCTGACATGCACTGTGAGCTGTGAGGTCTTAAGGGTATGCCACACTAAACAACATCGCTAACGGGATCGCTAAAAAACGTCACTATTTAGCGATCCCGTTAGCGATGTTGTTGTGTGCGGCATCTGTCAGCGACGAGCTCCCTGCTGAGATCCTGCTGTGATCTCGCTCGTCGCTGACATCGTTCCGGACCCTATTTAGATCGTCGGCGCCCCGCAGGTAAGTATATATCGCTCAGTGTGGCACCTTTTCTTAGCGATTTAGCGATACTTTTGTACCGCTAAAGTCGTTAAGAAGATCGCTAACCGCGATAGCGTCGTTAACTATATCGCTAAGTTAAGCCGCACTTAGCGATATAGAAACAATCCCGCTAGCGATCGCATTAGTATGCGTCTTTATCGCTATCGCTAGCGGGATTGTTTAGTGTGGCAGTACCTTTATATAGACAGGTGTGCGCCTTTACAAATTAAGTCATATTAGTTTAATTAAACACAGCCGGACTCCAATGAAGGAGTAGAACCATCTCAAGGAGGATCACAAGGAAATGGACAGCATGTGACTTAAATATGAGTGTCTGAGCAAAGGGTCTGAATACTTATGACCATGTGATATTTCAGTTTTTCTTTTGTAATAAATTTGCAAAAATGTCTACATTTCTGTTTTTTTTCAGTCAAGATCGGGTGTAGAGTGTACATTATGAGAAAAAAATATCTTTTTTGAATTTACCAAATTTCCATACCAACTGCATAAAGACTTGAGCATTATTGATAGCACATGCTAGGTTAGGGACCCTGTTACAGATTCTTTTCTATTCTAAATATTTTTTTATACCATTGTTTAATTCCACCAGCTCACAAATTCTGTACAATCTGTAGGCTGCTTACAATAGAGCAGGTGAAGCTGAATGGATTGAAATGTCAGACTAACTTAATGTCAGACTAACTTAATTTCCTTCTATGACAGAATCACTGACTGGGTGGATCAGGGAAATGCTGTAGATATAGTATATCTTGACTTCAGCAAAGCATTTGACAAAGCATATCTCACACAATCCTTATTGAAAAAATGACTAAGTATGGAATGGACAAGGCAACTGTTAGGTGGATTCATAACTGGCTTAGTGATCGGACCCAAAGAGTGGTCGTAAATGGCTGCACATCCAGTTGGAAGAATGTCTCAAGTGGGGTACCACAAGTCTCTGTTTTGGGCCCTGTATTGTTCAACATCTTTATCAATGATTTAGATGAAGGAATTGAGGGTAAACTGATCAAATTTGCTGATGACACAAAGCTAGGAGGGGTAGCTAATACTAGAGAAGAGAGAGAGAGGATTCAAAAAGATATAAATAAACGGGAGCAGTGGGCAGCAACCAACAGAATGGATTTTAACAGGGAAAAATGCAAAGTACTACATCTGGGCAATAAAAATGTAAAAAGCATATACAAAATGGGAGGAATAAGGCTAAGTAACAGCACATGTGAAAAAGACTTGGGTATACTAATTAATCACAGACTTAACATGAGTCAACAGTGTGATGCAGCAGGAAAAAAGGCAAATGCAATTCTAGGATGTATCAACAGAAGCATACAGTCTAGATCACGTGAGATCATTATTGCCCTCTACTCCTCTTTGGTCAGACCTCATCTGGAATACTGTGTCCAGTTTTGGGCACCACATTTTAAAAAAGACATCAACAAACTGGAGCAAGTTCAGAGAAGAGCCACCAGAATGGTGACCGGTCTGCAAACCATGTCCTATGAGGAACGGTTGCAGGATTTGGGAATGTTTAGCTTGCAAAAAAGAAGACTGAGAGGAGACTTAATAGCTGTCTACAAATATCTCAAGGGCTGTCACATTGTAGAAGGATCATCTTTATTCTCATTTGCACAAGGAAAGACTAGAAGCAATGGGATGAAACTGAATGGGAGGAGACACAGATTAGATATTAGAAAAAAACTTTTTGACAGTTAGGGTGATCAATGAGTGGAACAGGCTGCCACGAGAGGTGGTGAGTTCTCCTTCAATGGAAGTCTTCAAACAGAGGCTGGACAGACATCTGTCTGGGATGATTTAGAGAATCCTGCTTTGAGCAGGGGGTTGGACCAGAAGGCCCAGGAGGTCCCTTCCAACTCTACCATTCTATGATTCTATGATTCTATGAAATTTAGGGTGTTGGAAATATTCAATATAATTTGCATTTTATTCATTTATTTATTTTATTTATTATGCTTTGCTTATATAGCGCTATCTTATTCCACAGCCCTTTACAGACATTATCATCACTCTCCCCATTGGGGCTCATAATCTAAATTCCCTATCAGTATGTCTTTGGATTGTGAGAGGAAAACGGAGCACCCAGAGGAAACCCATGCAAACACGGGGAGAACATACAAACTCCTTGCAGATGTTGTTTTGGTGAGCCACTGAGCCACTTTGCTACCCATTCATTCATTCATGGAAATCCCTGCTCATTCAGGGCTTAGGAGTCCAGTGGCGGACCCTATCAGTGGGTGCCAGACTTCCTGTACGAGTGTGCAGACAAAGATACTTGTCAATCTGGAATGCAACTATGGTGGGTGCAAGCAAAATCAAAGAAATGACCCAGAACACATGTTGGTATAAGTGCAATGTGTAGGTGCACATTCACACTGTGGCCATTTACCAGACAGAACTTAGGATAAAACAAAATGAGCAAATACCCTGCAGTCAGTAAATGAATAGTAATAGTACATCTAAATAACATGGGGTACTTAGTTGACTTTATTTTGACCAAAAAAGCGTAAAAGCCATCCCATCACGACAAGGTGTACCCAATCAGGATGGACCCCAACTCTTATAGGGTATTCGCTCATTTTGTTTTTATTTTAGGTTTTGTATGGTGGGTGCAAGGTTTGCAGTCGCATTCAGGCTCTGGTTCCTTTGGCCCAGATAAGACCAATACGACAGTGATATTTTGGAGCCCTGTTGGAAATTTGGTAATGGACCTTCAAGCTTCAAGTTATGCAACTGTTGCCAATCACTAATTAGGACCGCCCTCTGGACTCTTAACTCCTTTCTGCCATTGGACGTACTATCCCATCCATGTGACCTTGGCCTTAATTCCCATGGATGGGGGGAGCGTGGCTGATTGCGGCCGGGTGTCAGCTGATTCTCACAGTTGGCACTAAGTGCCAGGAGCAGTCACAGACTGCTCCTGGAACTTCAATCCCCGGAACACTGCGATCAAACATGATCTCAGCGTTCCGAAGCCGGCACAGGGGCTGACAGCCCCTCTGCCTTTGGATCGGAAACCCTGCGGCACACCACGGGGTCCCGATCGCTGCTATGGAGACCCGATGTAGTCATAACGACATCCGGGTCTCCATAGCTGTGAAACTTCCTGTCATGTGCAGTGTATGTCAGGAAGTCTCACAGGTCAGTGTAAGAACCTGCAGCGCTGACAGCTTCTGTAGCATGCAGATGCTGCTTCATCTGCATGCTATAGAAGCGATCAGGCTGAACAACTTGATTGTCCCATAGTGGGACAAAGTGAAAAAGCAAGAATTAAAAAAAAAAAAATTATTTTAAATAATTGTAAAAATATTTTAAAAAAATAATAAAAAAAATCAATATTTATTCTATCAATAAATATTTGAATAAAAAAATCTAAACAATAAAAATACACATATTTTGTATCGTTGCATCCGTAACGACCCGACCTATAAAACTTTGGTGAACACCATAAAAAAAACAATGCTTTATCATCCTACCGCCGAACAAAAAGAGGAATAGCACGCGATCAAAAACACGCAATATAAATAAATGTGGTGCTGCTGAAAACATCATCTGTCAGAATAAAGTGATGCAAAAACAATTATTTTTTCTATAAAATAGTTTTTATTACATAAAAGCGCCAAAACATAAAAAAATATAAATGAGGTATTGCTGTAATCATACTGACCCGAAGAATAAAACTGCCTTATCAATTTTACCACACGCGAAACGGTGTAAACGCCCCCCCAAAAAGAAATTCATGAGCTGCTGGTTTTTGCTCATTCTGTCTCCCAAAAATTTGATATAGAAGACAATCAAAAAATGTCATGTGCCCGAAAATTGTACCAATAAAAACGTCAACTCGTCCCACAAAAAACAAGACCTCACATGACTCTGTGGGCCAAGATATGGAAAAATTATAGCTCTCAAAATGTGGTGATGCAAAAACTAATTTTTGCAATAAATAGCGTCTTTAGTATGTGACAGCTGCCTAACAGAAAAACCCGCTATAAAAACCCGCTATAAATAGAAATCAAACCCCCCTTTATCACCCCCTTAGTTAGGGAAAAATAATAAAATAAAAAAAATGTATTTACTTCCATTTTCCCATTAGGGTTAGTTAGGGTTAAGTTAGGGCTAAAGTTAGGGTTGGGGCTAAAGTTAGGGTTAGGGTTGGGGCTACAGTTAGGGTTAGGGTTGGGGCTAAAGTTGGGTTAAGGTTTGGATTATGGTTATGGTTGGGATTAGGGTTAGGGGTGTGTTTGTGTTAGAGTTAGGTTTGTGGTTAGGGTTATGGTTAGGGTTGAGATTAGGGTTAGGGGTGTGTTGGGGTTAGGGTTGGAGTTAGAATTGGGGGGTTTCCACTGTTAAGGCACATCAGGGGCTCTCCAATTGTGACATGGCGTCTGATCTCAATTCCAGCCAATTCTGTGTTGAAATAGTCAAACGGTGCTCCTTCCCTTCCGAGCTCTGCCATGCTCCCAAACAGTGGTTTACCCCCACATATGGGGTAATCAGCATACTCAGGACAAGTTGCACAACAACTTTTGGGGTCCAATTATTCCTGATACCCTTGGGAAAATAGAAAAAATTTGGGGCAAAAAAATAATTATTGTGGAAAAAATATGATTTTTTATTTTTACAGCTCTACGTTATAAACTTCTGTGAAGCACTTGGGGGTTCAAAGTGCTCACCACACATCTAGATAAGTTCCTTAGGGGGTCTACTTTCCAAAATGGTGTCACTTGTGGGGGTTTCCACTGTTTATGCACATCAGGGGCTCTCCAAACCCAACATGACATCCAATCTCAATTCTAGCTAATTTTGCATTGAAAAGTCAAACGGCGCTCCTTCCCTTCTGAGCTCTGCCGTGTGCCCAGACAGTGGATCCCCCCACATATGAGGTATCAGCGTACTCAGGACAAATTGCACAACAATTATTGGGGTCCAATTTCTCCTGTTACCCTTGGTAAAATAAAAAAATTGGATCTGAAGTAAATTTTTTGTGAAAAAAGTTAAATGTTCATACATTCAAAAAATTCCTGTAAAGCACCTGAAGGGTTAATAAACTTCTTGAGTGGTTTTGAGTACCTTGAGGGGTGCAGTTTTTAGAATGGTGTCACTTTTGGGTATTTTCTATCATATGGACTCCTCAAAATGACTTCAAATGTGATGTGGTCCCTAAAAAGAAATGATGTTGTAAAAATGAGAAATCACTGGTCAACTTTTAACCCTTATAACTTCCTAACGAAAAAAAATTTGGTTCCAAAATTGTGCTGATGTAAAGTAAACATGTGGGAAATGTTATTTATTAACTATTTTGTGCGATATATCTCTCTCTGATTTAAAGGGAACCTGTCACCTCATTTTTCGTATATAAGGTGTGGCCACCGCCATTAGGGGCTTATCTACAGCATTCTATAATGCTGTAGATAAGCCCCCAATGTAACCTGAAAGATAAGAAAAACAAGTTAGATTATACTCACCTGGGGCGGTCAGGTCCGATGGGTGTCGCAGGTCCGGATCCGGCGCCTCCCATCTTCATGTGATGATGTCCTCTTCCTAGCTTCCTGTCACGCTCCTGCGCAGGCGTACTTCTCTGCCCTGTTGAAGGCAGAACAAAGTACTGCAGTGCGCAGGCGTGAAGAAAGGTCAGAGAGGCCTGCGCACTGCAGTGCTTTACTCTGCCCTCCACAGAGCAGATCAGTACGCCTGCGCTGGAGCCGCGACAGAAGCTAGGAAGAGGACATCATCGTATGAAGATGGGAGGCGCCGGATCTGGACCTGCGACACCCATCGGACCGGTCTGCCCTGGGTGTGTATAATCTAACTTGTTTTTCTTATCTTTCAGGTTACATCGGGGGCTTATCTACAGCATTATAGAATGCTGTAGATAAGCCCCTAATGGCGGTGGCCACACCTTATATAAGAAAAATGAGGTGACATTTCCCTTTAAAGGCATAAAAATTAAAAGTTTGAAAATTGCCAAATTTTCAAAATTTTCACCAAATTTCCATTTTTTCACAAATAAACGCACGTTATTTCGAAGAAATTTTACCACTAACGTGAAGTACAATATGTCACGAGTCTTGCAATATGACTTAGGATTTAACGAGTCATATTGCAAGACTCGTTAAAGGGTTGATTGTGACTTGTAGGATCGCTACTTCCAACAGGTGGCGTTATAGAGTTCAAGTCCTCTTTTTCTCTGAAGAGGCAATTTGCATATTAAATTTCCCAGAGGAGCATTGCACGGCGAATAAGCCTCCTTACCTCGACACGCCAGAGCTGGTATGTCACTCTCCACAAGGAGAAACCTCCCCTTATATACCTTACCCCTTATATATCCCTTTATAAAGGGACAGTGGTCAGAATTGTAAAAATTGGCCTGGTCATTAACGTGCAACCCACCCTCGGGGGTAAAGGGGTTAAGCCAGAAAAAGCAGTGAGTTCAATCAATAAATTACAAGTTACACTGAATTTTCCTGTCCAGTGTCTCCTGCTCTATATCTTGCTGCTGGCAAATCAGACGCCATGCTTAATGGGACAGATTCCCTTTAAGCACTTATGGTGGAGAATTCCTTTAAGCTTCTCACTTTATTTTGCAATATATTACATTCCTAGTCAGCTTGTTTGTATGTTACTAAATTAAAATAAAACGCCATGATGCACTTAATACTAGATTCATAAAAAAATAATAAAGAAGAAATGCTGCTGGGCACAAAAGGGGATGTGAGGAGCATAATGCGAGTCGTTCGGTACTTTCATACTCAACAACACCTTCATTTCATTATTTGAAGGCACATTTCTGCGCTCGCTATAACTACGTGACACCAAAAGCAACAATGAAAATGATTTGCTCACTATTGTACAGACGTCATGCCATTGTATAGCGGTAAGTAGATTCTGTCAGCGCGTTATGCTTTTATTACTTTCCAGCTAACGCTCAAGTCAGATTCACTGAAGGACATCAGTACATTTACCAACAACAGAGCTTCAAAGAGAATGGGGGCTTTATTTTCAGAGCTGGCAAAACGGGACCAGCCATTGCAGTTGATTACAATCCTCTTGACTGTGGGCTGTACCAGACAAAACCTGTGTATAAGGGTAACACGGTTGCTCAGTGGATAGCACTACAGCCTTGCAGCGCTGGAGTCCTGGGTTCGAATCCCACCTAGGACAACATCTGCAAGGAGTTTGTATGTTCTCCCCGTGTTTGCGTGGGTTTCCTCCAGGTACTCCGGTTTCCTCCCACACTCCAAAAAACATACAGATAGGGAATCAAGATTGTGAGCCCCATTGGGGACAGCGACAATAATGTGTGCAAACTGTAAAGCGCTGTGGAATATGTTAGCGCTATATAAAAATAAAGATATTATTATTATTATAACGCTAGCTAAGAAAAAGTAGCTTCTTTTATTTCCATTTATGTAAAACACCCTTAAATTATGTGAGAAAGTGCACACATAAATTATTTTCCGACTTTTCTCCTTTACTTCCATCCTATTTTGTCTCAAATAATAAAAGCTGTTTTACAATTCAAACTATGAAATATATAAATATAATGAGCTCAGCCATCCACCACTTATTCTCTTTGTCCAGTGTCAGTAATACAACTGCCTGCAGTAGAAATCTTTCTGGCCCCAATACATCAAGACTAGAGTTGAGCATTCCGATACTGCAAGTATCGGGTATCGGCCGATATTCGCTGTATCGGAATTCCGATACTTAGTTCCGATATTTTTCATATATTGTATACCGGAATCGGAAGTTCCCCTAATTCTTTGAGAGGCAATGTGATTTTAGTCAGCCAATGAGGAATCCTAAGAAGTGTGGGCACATCCTGTAATGCTGCGGTCATGTTAACTAATGGCATGGCTGTGATTGGATGCTGAAATGATGTCAGAATGCACTATAAAAGGCGCCGCAGCCATTTTACCGTCACTGTGCTGTGAATTAAGTTAGGGACAGAACGCTGCTCTGCTGACTCTGAGAGACAGTTAGAGATAGCGTTTTTGTGAATTGTTCTGTAGGCAGGCTATTTGAGAAACCGCTCTGTAAATCATCCTTTTTCCTTGCAGTGTTGTTTTCACAGCTCTGTGCAAGGTGTGTGTGTGAGTGCAGGTGACGCTGCAGTTTGCTCTGCATCCAACGCTGTTTGTAGTCATCTGCACGTGTCACTCACAGACTGTTTTTTTTTTGTTATTTTGTGGAATTGGTGCTGCTCCATTCAATTGAAATTAACAGTGATCTATTAGTGTGACGTGCTTCCATCCGTATCCAATACATTGGTTGCAAACACTATAGAAGTACACAAAGGGGCCTTTCACAGCTAGTGAACAGTTGTGTGCAGTATTCACTGTAGTCTGAGGTTTTCATTTTTGGAGTGCAGATCACGCTCCAGTTAGTTCTTCAACCACTGCTGGTTGTAGTATGCTGAGCGTGTGCCACTGCCTCATCCTTGTCATTTTTCTCAAATTGGTGCTGCTCCATTCTATTTCAAATAACTCAAATCTATTAGTGTGACGCGCTTCCATCCGTATACAATACAGTCATGGCCAAAAGTTTTGAGAATGACACAAATATTATATTTTCACATGATCTGCTGCCCTCTGGTTTTTATGTGTGTGTTTGACAGATGTTTTTATCACAGACAGAAATATAATAATTGCAAACATATGAGTAACAAAAGCTTATATTGACAGTTAGAATGAGTTAATGCAGCAAGTCAATATTTGCAGTGTTGACCCTTCTTCTTCAGGACCTCTGCAATTCTCCCTGGCATGCTCTCAATCAACTTCTGGACCAAATCCTGACTGATAGCAGTCCATTCTTGCACAATCAATGCTTTCATTTTGTCAGAATTTTTAGGTTTTTGTTTGTCCACCCGTCTCTTGATGATTGACCACAAGTTCTCAATGGGATTAAGATCTGGGGAGTTTCCAGGCCATGGACCCAAAATCTCTATGTTTTGTTCCCTGAGCCATTTAGTTATCACCTTTGCTTTATGGCACGGTGCTCCATCATGCTGGAAAAGGCATTGTTGATCGCCAAACTACTCTTGGAAGGTTGGGAGAAGTTGCTCTTGGAGGACATTCTGGTACCATTCTTTATTCATGGCTGTGTTTTTAGGCAAGACTGTGAGAGAGCCGATTCCCTTGGCTGAGAAGCAACCCCACACATGAATGGTTTCAGGATGCTTAACAGTTGGCATGAGACAAGACTGGTGGTAGCGCTCACCTTGTCTTCTCCGAATGAGGCGTTTTCCTGATGTCCCAAACAATCGAAAAGGGGATTCATCAGAGAAAATAACTTTACCCCTGTCCTCAGCAGTCCACTGCCTGTACCTTTTGCAGAATATCAGTCTGTCCATGATGTTTTTTCTGGAGAGAAGTGGCTTCTTTGCTGCCCTCCTTGAGACCAGGCCTTGCTCCAAGAGTCTTCGCCTCACAGTGCGTGCAGATGCACTCACACCTTCCTGCTGCCATTCCTGAGCAAGCTCTGCACTGCTGGTAGCCCGATCCCGCAGCTGAAACACTTTTAAGAGACGGTCCTGGCGCTTGCTGGTCTTTCTTGGGCGCCCTGGAGCCTTTTTGGCAACAATGGTAGCTCTCTCCTTGAAGTTCTTGATGATGCGATAGATTGTTGACTGAGGTGCAATCTTTCTAGCTGCGATACTCTTCCCTGTTAGGCCATTTTTGTGCATTGCAATGATGACTGCACGTGTTTCTTTAGAGATAACCATGGTTAACAGAAGAGAAACAATGATGCCAAGCACCAGCCTCCTTTTAAAGTGTCCAGTGGTGTCATTCTTACTTAATCATGACAGATTGATCTCCAGCCATGTCCTCATCAACACCCACACCTGTGTTAATGGAGCAATCACTGAAAAGAGGTTAGCTGGTCCTTTTAAGGTAGGGCTGCAATGATGTTGAAATGTGTTTTGGGGATAAAGTTCATTTTCTAGCCAAATATTGACTTTGCAAGTAATTGCTGTTAAGCTGATCACTCTTTATAACATTCTGGAGTATATGCAAATTGCCATTAGAAAAAGTGAAGCAGTAGACTTTTAAAAATTAATATTTGTGTCATTCTCAAAACTTTTGGCCATGACTGTACATTGGTTGCAAACACTATAGAAGTACACAAAGGGGCCTTTCACAGCTAGTGAACAGTTGTGTGCAGTGTTCACTGTAGTCTGAGGTTTTCATTTTTGGAGTGCAGATCACGCTCCAGTTAGTTCTTCAAACAATGCTGGTTGTAGTCTGTTGAGCGTGTGCCACTGCCTCATCCTTGACATTTTTCTCTAATTGGTGCTGCTCCATTCTATTTCAAATAACTCAAATCTATTAGTGTGACGCGCTTCCATCCGTATACAATACATTGGTTGCAAACAGTCTTGAAGTACACAAAGGGGCCTTTCACAGCTAGTGAACAGTTGTGTGCAGTGTTCACTGTAGTCTGAGGTTTTCATTTTTGGAGTGCAGATCACGCTCCAGTTAGTTCTTCAACCACTGCTGGTTGTAGTCTGCTGAGCGTGTGTCACTGCCTCATCCTTGACATTTTTCTCAAATTGGTGCTGCTCCATTCTATTTCAAATAACTCAAATCTATTAGTGTGACGCGCTTCCATCCGTATACAATACATTGGTTGCAAACAGTCTAGAAGTACACAAAGGGGCCTTTCACACCTAGTGAACAGTTGTGTGCAGTATTTACTGTAGTCTGAGGTTTTCATTTTTGGAGTGCAGATCACGCTCCAGTTAGTTCTTCAAACAATGCTGGTTGTAGTCTGTTGAGCGTGTGTCACTGCCTCATCCTTGACATTTTTCTGTAATTGGTGCTGCTACATTCTATTTCAAATAACTCAAATCTATTAGTGTGACGCGCTTCCATCCGTATACAATACATTGGTTGCAAACACTATAGAAGTACACAAAGGGGCCTTTCACACCTAGTGAACAGTTGTGTGCAGTGTTCACTGTAGTCTGAGGTTTTCATTTTTGGAGTGCAGATCACGCTCCAGTTAGTTCTTCAAACAATGCTGGTTGTAGTCTGCTGAGCGTGTGTCACTGCCTCATCCTTGACATTTTTCTCAAATTGGTGCTGCTCCATTCTATTTCAAATAACTCAAATCTATTAGTGTGACGCGCTTCCATCCGTATACAATACATTGGTAGCAAACAGTCTAGAAGTACACAAAGGGGCCTTTCACAGCTAGTGAACAGTTGTGTGCAGTGTTCACTGTAGTCTGAGGTTTTCATTTTTGGAGTGCAGATCACGCTCCAGTTAGTTCTTCAAACAATGCTGGTTGTAGTCTGTTGAGCGTGTGCCACTGCCTCATACTTGACATTTTTCTGTAATTGGTGCTGCTACATTCTATTTCAAATAACTCAAATCTATTAGTGTGACGCGCTTCCATCCGTATACAATACATTGGTTGCAAACAGTCTAGAAGTACACAAAGGGGCCTTTCACAGCTAGTGAACAGTTGTGTGCAGTGTTCACTGTAGTCTGAGGTTTTCATTTTTGGAGTGCAGATCACGCTCCAGTTAGTTCTTCATCCACTGCTGGTTGTAGTCTGCTGAGCGTGTGTCACTGCCTCATCCTTGACATTTTTCTCAAATTGGTGCTGCTCCATTCTATTTCAAATAACTCAAATCTATTAGTGTGACGCGCTTCCATCCGTTATACAATACATTGGTTGCAAACAGCCTTTTTGTTAAGGTACAGTATTATATCGACATTGTACAGGTGTCGCTATTCAGTCTGATAACTAGATATCATTCACCTTTTCTATCAGTTGTCGTTGTTTCAGCACCACTTGCAGGTATATATTTTGCTATTGTGACTATGCACTATTGACTTTAACAAGGTAATGCATGATTTTTGTTACCGATTCTCATGTTTACATGATGGACCTTTATGATATGGGTTGTTAAATTTTTAATTAAATATGTATTTTTTTCAAATGACACAAATATAAGTAATGTTGAAGAGGACTGGCCCTACATCCATTGTTTGCACAATATTACAGGTGTACATCACGTCCCTTAATCAACAATGGATTATTATATTTACTTGTATGCTTTTATTTAAAAGCCAAGAAGACTGAAGGCTAACCTTCGCACTGCAGCTGTTGTCAAAGTTCAACCCACATTATGCACTTCCAACATTGCAGCATTTGAGGCATGATGTGAGTTGGATTTGTCTAAGTTATGGAGTGACAAGGTTCACCATCAGTACCCTATAGCATAAGTAGGCTTTTGTGTTAGCATTTGTGTTCGACATGTGGATATCTGCAGTAATATGTCACAATTATTTTGTTACAGATTTGTGACAAAGACAAAGACTAATAATTTTATGGTTTTAAAGGTGACGTTTCACTTGTTTACAGCTTAGAAATAAGGGTGTAGCCTCTTATCTATGTGTAGCAGTAGCCACTTTAACATGTCATGTTTTTTTCAACATGTGTAGCTAGCTAGCAGTAATTTTTGCCGGACACACAGCAGGGGAACAGCATGCGTTACTGAACCCCACAAACACATCAGCGATTGTTTTGATCTGTGCATCCAACACTTCTGAGCAGCAACTGGCGGTGTTGAAGCCCAGGGTCAAGGAGGGTGTAGGCAGAGGCCTAGTATGAGATGTTAGAAGTTTAATTTGGAGTTAGCAGCATTAATTTTTGCCAGACACACAGCAGGGGAACAGCAGGAGTTACTGAACCCCACTAACACTATAGCTTGTGTATTGGTCTGTGGACACGACACTTCTGAGCAGCAACTGGCAGTGTTGTAGCCCAGGGAGTAGAGTTCAGGTGGTAGAAAGATGAACATAACAGGAGACATGGATAACGTTGCCAACCAGTTATTTAATCTGAAACCGGACAGGCAAATTCATGCGAGATCCATGCCTTGTTCATTTTCTGAAAAGTAAGCCGGTCTACATTATCGGAGGATAGTCGCATGCGACGGTCTGTTAGTACACCACCTGCAGCACTAAAGAAGCTCTCCGATAATACACTGGCAGCAGGGCAAGCCAGCACCTCCAATGCATACTGGCTAAGCTCTGGCCATGTATCCAGCTTAGAGACCCAAAACTTGAATGGGGAAGAGCCATCTGGGAGTACACTGAGAGGGCAAGACATGTAGTCTGTCACCATCTTACGGAAACGTTGCCTCCTGCTGACTGGAGCCGTCTCGGATGGTGTAGACATTGGTGGCGCTGCCACAAAACTTCGCCACATTTGGAACATACTGGTCTTGCTGTTGTGAATGTGCTAGAAATGAATTTTGAGCAGAATCTCCCTCTGGTCGTTACAAACAGTACTGAACTATCCAATGAAGATTGTGAAGATTGGAGATCAGGTGTTACTGACTGGTCTTATATAAGGGAGGTTCCCTCCCATCAGGGTTGCCGGTGATCAATTGTTCTGGTCTCATCTTTGATTCCTGTACACTTTGTAGCTTGCTGTTTCGTGCCTGCATCTTTTGCTAACAGATAAGACATTTTCTTCTTTTATTTTTTTGTGCTTGTTTTTTGCATTTTGTCCTGCACTTCTGTGGGGGTCTTCCGGGTCCCCTTGGGGGGCTTGTGCTCCTCTCAGTTTAGTTCAGCCACTGTTGTTTGTTCATTTGCCTTTTCCAGTTTTTTCAGTGGCTGCTGTTTAGTTTTTGTTACACCAGAGAACTAATTTAGGTGGTAGAGGTCGTGTGATCTCAGGTGTTTTTGTAATTAGTAGAGTTGGTACTTTTCAGGGTTTTTTGGGATTGCAGTAAGTGCCCTTCCTATCCTTTTCTATTTAGGAAGTTTGGGCCCCAACGTTTGCTCATACTATTTTCTGTCTGTGTCAGTATTTCTTCTTGTCTAACCGCCATTACATGTTTGGGGGCTTTCTATGTTCTTTGGGGATCTTCTCCGGGCAGATAGCTTTCCTCTTTCTATCTTTAGGTGTAGTTAGCTTCTCAGGCTGTGACGAGGCGTCTAGGACCAACGTAGGTACGCTCCACGGCTGCCTTTAGTTGTGGTGGTTAGTCAGGGTACTGCAATCCCATAGATTCCAACCTCTCTGGTGTATTGCCTTTTTTGCCTGCTCTCCTCAGCTACCAAATCATAACATCTTGCCCTGTGCAGAGGCGCTGCTTGTGCTCCCTCTTGTTGCAGAGCTGTCTCCACTGCCTCGACGCACACAGCTGCTTTGTAAAGCAGTAGCAGCAGCAGTGCTCTCGGCTGGAATGGAGAACATTATGGATTGCACCAGTGTGTCTTGGTACTCCCGCATTTTACGCTCCCGGTTCAACGGTGTGATGAGGCTTTGTAAGTTGTCACGGTAGCGAGGGTCTAGGAGGGTGGACACCCAATAATTAGACGTGGTGAGAATGTGGGCGATGCGGCGGTCGTTTCTCAGGCACTGCAGCATGAAATCAACCATGTGCTGCAGACTCCCAACTGGCCAAGAAACGCTGTCCCCTGCAAGAGGCGTCATCTCTGCCTGCTCTGCATCACCCCACCCTCGCTATACATACTGACTAGAGCGTTGTGTACCTCCCTCTGGAGCGATGTCTTCCTCCTCCATTGACTCCTCCTCATCCTCCTCACAAAGTGAGCCCTGCCCAGCCCTTTGTGAGGAACCACGTTGCGCTGACTGTCCAGAAGGTGATGGAATTTGTGACTCGTCATCCTCCACCTCTTCCAAAACCTCATCCCTTAGTGCTTGCAGTGTTTTTTGAAGCAGGCAGATAAGGGGGACAGTCAGGCTGACTAGTGCATCATCTGCACTCGCCATCCGCGTTGACTCATCAAACGCACGCAAAACGTGGCAGATGTCCTTCATAGAGTCCTTCGCCAGTCCTTACACTGGCTGCCCATTCATTATAGTATCCAATTCAAAGTACTGGTTGTCACCCACAAAGCTCTCCACAGTGCAGCACCCCCCCTACATCTCCCCCCTCATTTACATCTATCGGCCTAACCGACTGCTGCGCTCTGCAAACGACCTTCGACTAACCTCTGCACTAATCCGTACCTCCCACTCACGACTCCAAGACTTCTCCGTGCTGCGCCAATCCTCTGGAATGCTCTACCCCAAGAAATTAGGACTATCCGCAATTAGCATGGTTTCAGGCGCTCCTCAAAACACATTTGTTCAGAGCGGCCTATCACATTCACTAATCAAAGTCATTCTACGTGTAAGTCTGTGTGTGTAGCCCATTCACTATCTCCATCCATCCATCACTCCCTCAAATGGCTGGACCATCATTGTAAATACACCATTGTATATAAACACCTGGACTTTGTATCTCCCCCACCTCATTGTAGATTGTAAGCTCTCACGAGCTTACATTGCTTTAATTATTGTATTGTTAACGTTGTTACTTATGACTTGTGTTCTGAAACTGTTAAACTGTAAAGCGCTGCGGAATATGTTGGCGCTATATAAATAAAGATTATTATTATTATAGAGGCCCACTCAGTAGTGGTGAAGTGTGAACGGCGCAAATTGCGAGTTGATTGCGCCTGATGCAGCTGATACTCCATTACTGTTGGCTGCTGCTCACACAACCGCTCAAACATATGTAAAGTGGAATTCCACCTGGTGGGTACGTCACATATGATGCGATGTTCAGGAAGGCGAAATCTGCGTTGCAGAGCTGCAATCAGCGATCTGGCCATGCTGGAACGTCGCAAGTGAGCGCACTCTAGGCGGACCTTGTGCAGCAGTGCATCAAGATCCGGATAGTCCCTCAAAAAACTCTGCACGACCAAGTTGAGCACATGTGCCAGACATGGTATGTGAGTGAGGTTGCCAAGGCCCAGAGCTGCCACCAGATTTCGGCCATTGTCACACACTACCAAGCCTGGCTGGAGATTCGCTGGCAAAAACCACACGTCGCTCTCCTGCTTGATGGCATTCCAGAGCTCCTGCGCTGTGTGGCTTCGATTCCCCATGGAAATTAATTTCATGACGGCCTGTTGACGTTTGGCCACGGCTGTGCTCATATCGGTCGCAACAGGTAAGCGTTCACGGGTCCATGTGGAGTTAGACCGTGACGGCTCCTGCAGCGATGATTCTGAGGAACTGGAGTAGGAGGAGGAGTCAATGTGTACAGACTTGATTCCTGCAATCGTTGGAGTTGGCAGAACACGTACAGCGCCACTCGCAAGATCAGTACCCGGCTCCACAACATTGACCCAATGGGCAGTGAGGGAAAGGTATCGTCCCTGGCCATGGGTACTGGTCCACGCATCGGTGGTCAGGTGGACCTTGCTACTGACGGCGTTTAGTAGCGCATGTTTAATTTTTCCCTCAACATGCTTTTGCAGACCAGGGACGGCTTGCCTGCTGAAATGAAATCGGCTTGGCACATTGTATTGTGGGACTGCCAATGATATTAAGTTACGTAAACTGTCAGTCTCCACCAGCCTGAATGACAGCATTTCAAGGGACAGGAGTTTTGCAATTTCAGCATTCAGAGCCTGTGCTCGTGGATGGTTTGCCGAGTATGGCCGTCTTTTATCCCATGCCTGTGCTACCGATGGCTGTTTTGTGGCCTGGGAGTGTGAGGATGACAGGGAACTTGCTGCTGTGGGTGGAATAACACTTTGTCTCTGGACAACAGTGACCGAGGTTCTTCCATGGCGATCCTGTGAGGAAGCCGAACCAGCTGTGTGTGAGCTCGATGAAGAGGCTTCAACACGACCTGAAGATGTAGGTGCTGCTGTAGGTTGGCCTACATCTCCAGTGTGTCTTTGTAACTCAACTACGTGCTTTGTCCGCACATGTTTCCACATATTAGTGGTATTGAGGTTACTGACACTTTTACCTCTTTTTACTTTTTGGTTACACAGCTTGCATTTGACATAGCAAATATCATCTGCAAGTGTGTCAAAAAAGGACCACGCAGTGCAAGTCCTGGGAGCGCACGTTTTGACTTTGGAAGACAACTGCTCCGAACAGGTGCCAAACTGGAGGCTACAGGCAACCGAGTCTGCAGCCTAACTCTCCCTCCTGTTTGTACCGTTGGGGCAATGTCTTCCTCTATCTTCCTTCTATCACTAACCACTTCTCTAGGCCTCTCACAGCTTTCAACCTCTGAGACACACAAGGATGGTAACACCCTTGACCTGGTCTTTGTCCGCCTCTGTTCAATCTCCCACCTAAATAACTCACCGCTTCCACTGTCTGACCACAACATTCTCTCCTTCACGCTCACAAATCCTCCACCATCGCAGCGCACTCCTACCTACCACACATTCAGAAATCTACAAGCCATTAACCCTCAGACACTTTCAGATTCCCTACACTCATCACTGTCCCCAATCTCCTCTTTTTCCTGTCCTGATCTGGCTGTTCATCACTGCAATGACACTCTTAGAAGCACCCTTGACCAAGTAGCGCCGCTCACCCTCAGAACTTCCAAACACACAGTAAAACAGCCCTGGCTCACATTGCAAACTCAACTTCTTCAGCGATGCTCTAGGAGTGCTGAACGCCTTTGGAGAAAAACCCGCACACCACAAGACTTCATCCACTTAAATTCATGTTAAGAACTTATAATGCTGCCCTTCACCTCGCCAAACAAACCTACTTCACCACCATGATCTCCTCACTAGCCAACAACCCCAAGAAACTTTTTGACACTTTTCACTCCCTCTTCAGGCCAAAAGCACAAGCCCCTATCACAGACATTTGTGCTGACGAGCTGGCCTCCCATTTTATATAAAAAATAGATACTATCTGTCAGGAAATCTGCTCTCAACCACCAAGGGCTGTGACTCCCATCCCACCCTGCTGTTCCCCTGGCTAACTTTCCACATTTGATCCCATCACAGAAGAAGAAGTCTCCAGAGTCCAGACTCCTCTCTTCCTCTCGTCCGACTACATGCACTACCGACCCCATTCCCTCACATCCCCTCCAGTCTCTCTCTCCAGTTGTCACAACTCACCTAAGTAAAATCTTTAATCTCTCACTCTCCTCTGGCATTTTCCCATCTGCCTTCAAACACTCCATCATTACTCCACTACTAAAGAAACCCGCTCTCGACCCTTCCTGCACAAACAACTACAGACCGGTCTCCAATCTCCCCTTCATCTCTAAACTTTTGGAGCGCTAGTCTTCTCCCGCCTCACCCGTTACCTCTCCAATCACTCCCTCCTAGACCCTTCACAGTCCGGCTTCCGCACCCTACATTCGACCGAAACTGCACTCATCAAAGTGAGCAATGACCTTCTTACAGCAAAACGTAACGGTGACCACTCTTTGCTCATTCTTCTCGACCTTTCTGCAGCTTTCGACACGGTTGACCACCATCTCCTACTGTCTAGGCTCCACTCACTAGGTATTAAGGACACTGTTCTCTCCTGGTTCTCCTCCTATCTTTCTGACCGCTCCTTCAGTGTTTTGTTCTCTGGCTCCACGTCATCTTCTCTTCCTCTCACTGTCGGTGTACCCCAGGGCTCAGTCCTTGGCCCCCTTCTCTTCTCTCTCTACACAGCCACAATTGGAAAGACCATCAGCAGATTTTGCTTTCAGTACCATCTTTATGCTGATGACACACAACTATACACGTCATCCCTCGACCTCACCCCCGCTGTACTACAGAACGCCACCGACTGTCTGTCCGCAGTCTCCAACATCATGTCCGCTCTGTATCTGAAACTCAACCTCTCCAAAACTGAACTTCTTCTGCTCCCGCCGTCTACTAACCTCCCTAAATTTGACATATCCCTCTCCGTGGGCGGCACCATAATAACACCCCGGCAGCAGGCTCGCTGTCTGGGTGTTATGTTTGACACCAATCTCTCCTTCACCTCCCATATACAATCTCTTGCCCGCTCTTGCCGCCTACACCTAAAGAACATCTCTAGAATCCGCCCTTTTCTCACCATGGAAACAACAAAAACCCTCACTGTAGCATTGATCCACTCCCGCCTGGACTACTGCAACGCTCTATTATTACTTGGCCTCCCCATTACTCGACTATCCCCTCTCCAGTCCATCCTTAATGCAGCAGCCAGGGTAATCCATCTGGCTAATCGGTACTCGGACGCGTCTGCTCTTCGCCAGTCCTTACACTGGCTACCCATTCATTATAGGATACAATTCAAAGTACTGGTTCTCACCCACAAAGCTCTCCACAGTGCAGCACCCCCCTACATCTCCTCCCTCATTTCTATCTATCGGCCTAACCGACTGCTGCGCTCTGCAAACGACTTTCGACTAACCTCTGCACTAATCCGTACCTCCCACTCCCGACTACAAGACTTCTCCCACGCTGCGCCAATCCTCTGGAATGCACTACCCCAAGAAATTAGGACTATCCACAATTTGCATGGTTTCAGGCGCTCCCTCAAAACACATTTGTTCAGAGCGGCCTATCACATTCACTAATCAAAGTCATTCTATGTATTCTGTGTAAGTGTGTGTGTGTGTCTAGCCCATTCACTATCTCCATCCCTCACTCCCTTAAGATGGTTGGACCATCATTGTAAATGCACCATTGTATATAAACACCTATACTTTGTATCTCCCCCACCTCATTGTAGATTGTAAGCTGTCACGAGCAGGGGCGACTTATTTTGCTTTAATTATTGTATTGTTAACGTTGTTACTTATGACTTGTGTTCTGAAACTGCTAAACTGTAAAGCGCTGCGGAATATGATGGCGCTATATAAATAAATATTATTATTATTATTATTATTTCTCTGAGCTGCTCCCACCACCTTCCTGTTCCTCACGCCATGTTGGGTCTTGGACCTCATCATCTCCACTACCCTCTTCCAACACCTGCTGCTGTTGGGTGGTATGGCCAGCACCATGCTCAACAGAAACTGGCACCTGAGTCTCATCATCATCAGATGCGTTCTGCGGTGTGCTGACCATCGGCACTGTCTCACCCGCCTCTTCAGATTCAGAGAGACACAGCTGTTGCGTATCACTGCATACTCCCTCTTCTTCACATTCCAGAATGCTGCTTGGCTGGGCCCCTGTTTGCAAGCCAACAGATTCTGAGAACAGAAGCAGACACTCAGCTGGCTCCTGTACAGAACTCTCTGACTGCCTGGGCAATTTGGCAGGCGGTGAAGAGACAGATGGTTGCTCAACAGTGCTGTGGTCCTGAGAGGAGGTGGAAGCAATTGAAGTCGATGCATTGGCTGCCATCCAAGCAACAACGGCTTAAATTTGTTCTTCCCGCAGCAGGGGGGTACGCCGACCTCCTACAAAAGTGTGCATAAAGGAACGCTCACGGGGAAAACTGGTGGATGCTGTGTCACTGGGGGCGGCAGCAGCCACAGAATCCCCACGTCCTCTCCCTGCTGAAACTCCACGTCCACGACCACGTGCCTTATTCCCTGCCTTATTCATCTTGGTAGATTGATAAAGAAAGTCTGAAAAGTTATAAGGCCTAAGTGTGGTTATTCCACAGAGACTGCAGTGAACACTGCACACAACTGTTCACTAGGTGTGAAAGGCCCCTTTGTGTACTTCTATAGTGTTTGCAACCAATGTATTGTATACGGATGGAAGCGCGTCACACTAATAGATTTTAGTTATTTGAAATAGAATGGAGCAGCACCAATTAGAGAAAAATTTCAAGGATGTGCCAGTGACACACGCTCAGCAGACTACAACCAGCAGTGGTTGAAGAACTAACTGGAGCGTGATCTGCACTCCAAAAATGAAAACCTCAGACTACAGTGAACACTGCACACAACTGTTCACTACCCAACGCGTCACAGCAGGAAGGCAGTCTGTGCGTCCAAACAAAGGCGCAAGCATACATGCACGTACCCTGTTTATAAAGCTATATAAAAAAATTATGTAGTAGTGACGCACACTTTATTGAGGTACAGTATTACATCGCCATTCACATCTGTGGCTATGCAGTCTCATCTATATATACCTTATCTATCCGTTGTCATGCTTGCAAGTCCACAGTCAGGCATAAATAGCAATTTGCACTATGCACTATGCACTTTTTAAAGGTTATGTTTGTTAATAAAAATGATTATTGGCACATATTATGAGTATTACATGATGGAAATTGTATAATTTTTATAAACTGTTTAGTGACATTATTCAGCAAATGTAACATTTTATTAATGTCACAGATAACTTGTAATGCTGATGATGTTTTGAAGTCAGACATTCATTGTCTATACAATAAAAATGGTGTACATACTGTTACTTATCCATCATTAATGGATTCAGATATGTACTTGTATGCTTTTATGTACAACCGTATAGCAGATTCCTTAACTAATTTATTTTGTGGTTTGCATTGCTGTTCAACATGTTAATGTATGTGTTTATGTTTGTCAATTCTTTATTTATCTAGATATTTTTTTAAATGAAATCATCATCTTATGGTAGTAAAGGTTATCTTTCTCTTGTTTGAAGTATAGACATTTAAAATTGACATGTAACAAGGAAAATACTTGATCTAGTATTTAAACATCCTCCTTGACCCTGGGCTCCAACACCGCCAGTTGTTGCTCGGAAGTGCTGTTAGCACAGTCAACACTTGCTCCTGTGTTACTGGGGTTCAGTAATGTCAGCTGTTCCCCTGCTGTGTGTACGTCAAAAAGTCCTGCTGCCTCCACCCTGTCCTCCTCTCATCCCTGGGCTCCAACACCGCCAGTTGTTGCCTAGAAGTGCTGTTAGCACAGTCAACACTTGCTCCTGTGTTACTGGGGTTCAGTAATGTCAGCTGTTCCCCTGCTGTGTGTACGGCAAAAAGTCCTGCTGCCTCCACCCTGTTCTCTTCTCATCCCTGGGCTCCAACACCGCCAGTTGTTGCTCGGAAGTACTTGGCACGGGTACTGACTCCTGCCCAGCCTGGTTACAGCACGACAGCTGTTTCCTGGCAGTGTCAACGTCAATTAGCCTCCAACAAGTTGTCCTGTCGTGTTGCATTCTGGTTAGCCGCTCTATGGTGCCTGCAGTTTAGGTCATTCCTATGTGTGCTGTGGGATATGTAAATAAAGGCTGTTTCCGTTGTGACAATAGGACAAGCACCCACTGTAGGACTGTGTGATTCGGTAACTGCGGACGGCTTGCGGCCTGTCAACTTACATTTTCATGGGTGCCTTATGGTACCTGTCCGGGTTCCAGTACCGTCAGCTGGTTCTCCACAGTGCCTTTGGCCTAGGTGCCTCCATCTCGGTATCCGAGTTCCAGCAACGTCTGCTGGTCCTTGGTAGTGCTTTGGAGCACAGGTACCTCCTGCTTAGTAACCGTGTCCCAGTAACGTCAGCTGGTCCTCGGTTGTGCCATTGGCTCTTTTCCTTCTGCTGCCCCTCCGAGTTCCAGCACAGTCAGCTGGTCCTCGTTACTTGCATTGGCTCTTGTACCTTCTGCTACCCGTTCGGGTTCCAGTACCGTCAACTGGTTCTCCGCAGTGCCTTTGGCCTAGGTGCCTCCATTTCGGTATCCGAGTTCCAGCAACGTCTGCTGGTCCTTGGTAGTGCTTTGGAGCACAGGTACCTCCTGCTTAGTAACCGTGTCCCAGTAACGTCAGCTGGTCCTCGGTTGTGCCATTGGCTCTTTTCCTTCTGCTGCCCCTCCGGGTTCCAGCACAGTCAGCTGGTCCTCGTTACTTGCATTGGCTCTTGTACCTTCTGCTACCCGTCCGGGTTCCAGTACCGTCAACTGGGTTCTCCGCAGTGCCTTTGGCCTAGGTGCCTCCATCTCGGTATCCGAGTTCCAGCAACGTCTGCTGGTCCTTGGTAGTGCTTTGGAGCACAGGTACCTCCTGCTTAGTAACCGTGTCCCAGTAACGTCAGCTGGTCCTCGGTTGTGCCATTGACTCTTTTCCTTCTGCTGCCCCTCCGGGTTCCAGCACAGTCAGCTGGTCCTCGTTACTTCCATTGTCTCTTGTACCATCTGATACCCGTCCGGGTTCCAGTAACGTCAGCTGGTTCGCGGAAGTTAGTCAGCCTTCTTGTACCTTCAGCTACATTTACAAATTGAAGATTTTTTAAATGTTTTTTTGGGTAATCACTCTGGATCTCCAACAATGAAGACGACGACCCTGATGACCACCCCGAAAAAGATGACGACCACAAGGACGACGAGCATCAAGCCAACCAGCCTGAACACCATCACAAAGAAGAAATAAAAGATTACCCAGAAGAAGATCACCAACAGGACAAAGAAGGTTAAGACAAACTACAAGATACAGAACAAGAGACAGAAGAACAATAAGCAGAAGATCAAAAAGCAGAAGAACATGAAGTATAAGACCAAAATGAAGAGCTAAATATATGCTCTAAATTATAAGCAGAAGAAGACTGAGCAGTGTATGGGGGTGAGTCCGTTCCTCCTCGTGGTGCCCCTGGAAAATGCCTACTGCTGCAGGCTAAACTGAACACGGACAAATACTGTTGTATTTTAAATCTTTTGTGACAGCAAGAACTGGAAGGAAGAAAAATTCATACTTTTACAGATTACAAGTACAGGAATCTCTGTCACAAATAAGAATATGATAAAGAAGATGAAGATGAAGTAGAATATGAAGAAGAATAATAGTTTAATAAGAACAATATGAGTAATGTTAACAAAAAGATGAATAGCAAGAAGTTTAAGAAGAAGATAAAGAAGGTGAAGATGAAGAATAATTGGATGAAAAAGATGATGCTGCTGAAGATTATGAAGGAGGAAGTGTGGCAAAAGTTAAAAAGGTGAAGAGCATGGAAGTTGTGAAACATACATATTTGCCAAAATAGAAAAAAGGTTAACAACATTGTCAATTTCTTCGTCAATCCGAACATCTTTAAAAAAAAAAATATTTATGCTATTCCATTTGATTGGGTTAAACATCTATGCCTTTAATGTCTCCTCAACCTCCCCAATACATTCTACATTACTCTTTGTTGTTTTCCTTCATGTACAATTAACCAACAAGGCAAGAATAGGTTTTTTTTAATTCCGATATTTTGTTCCCATAGACTTACATTGGATTTCCGGTATCGGTATCGAGTATCGCCAATACTTTTTGGGTATCGGCGATACCAATTCCGATCCGATACTTATTGGTGTCGGAAATTATCGCTCAACTCTAATCAAGACCACCGATTTTCTCGCCAGCTTTGATGAGGGGGTGTGTTGGAGTCAGAGACTAGTAAATCAATAAAGGGAATCTGTCACCCTAAATTGGCGGGAAATTTAAATGATGGCAGTCAGGTCAGATGGGCGGTGTTTTGGGTACTTGCCTTAACATGTTGTTCGCCGCTGTCTCCATTATTTCTGGGAATTGTAGTCGTTGCCCTCTATATAACGCACCTGCGCATTGCAATCTTGAATTGCGCAAGCGCAGTATGCTTTGCCCGCAGATTGCAATGCGCAGGCGCGTTATATGGAGGGCAACGGCTACAATTCCCAGAAATAATGGAGACAGCGGCGAACAACATGTTAAGGCAAGTACCCAAAACACCGCCCATCTGACCTGACTGCCATCATTTAAATATCCCGCCAATTTAGGGTGACAGATTCCCTTTAAGAGTTGGATGCCTCTTAATGAATCAGGAGTATCTGGTGCTGTGCCCCTTAATTTTCTCTTATTCCAGTCAAAGATTGGAATAAGATTTCTGGCAAAGTAAAATTTTACCAGTGATTGGAGTAAGATTTTAGACAAGCTATGTTGTCACATCCATGTCCCGTGCCTGCTCTGCCCAATTGGGAGAAACTGCCAAAGTCGCAAAAATTTAGTTGAATTTTGTCTAAATTATTTTGATGAATCGAAGCCTCTGTGTCCTGTCTGCATCAGATAACAGATAAGCTCTGTCCTCTTGATAATGGGGAAAAAACGCACCAAAAATGCAACGTGTGAACATAGCCATAATCTGTGTTTTACAGTATCAGCAAAGTCTATGAGATTTCAGAAATCTCATGCACACTCATTGGTTTTATTTCCTGACTGATTTGGAAAACTTCAGTATGTCACTTCTGTCAGCGTTTTTGCTGCTTATTTGCAGCATTTTTTCACCTATAGGAAATAATGGATAAGTGCAAAAATGCACAAAAAAAAGCAAGTATTAGTTTTTGCTGTGATTTTTGTGCAAAAACCTAAGGAAGTTAAATCATGCTTTTTGGCGAGGGCATTAAATTTTATCAACATCAACGGCAGAGCTTGGAAGGGAAAGAGCACTATTTGATTTTTTCAATATAAAATTTTACTGAATTCACTGGAATAATTAACGGATGCCATGAAGCGTTTGGAAAGCCCCTGATGTGCCTAAACAGTGGAAACCCCGTCAAGTGACACCATTTTGGATATTATAACCCTTTGGGAATTTATCTACAGATGTAGTAATGATTTTGACTCCATGGGTGTTTTCCAGAAACAGGCAGCAGTTGATGTTGCTGAGTGAAAATGGTAAATTGCCGTTGTAGTCAGGGCCGGCTCCAGGTTTTTATGGGCCCTGGGCGAAAGAGCCTCAGTGGGCCCCTTTAACACAGACCACGATTCATGATGCACAGATACTGCAGAGAAATATGGGTATAGTACAATGCCAAATACCTTTACTTCTTCCATTACATGAGTGATATCTATTGTAAATTGTACAATAGCTCAAAAACCGCCAAATCCTCACAGCGCACAGTACAGACTGGACAGTACAGTCCTCCATACAATATTATGGGCACCACAGTCTCCCCCTTATCACCCATATAATACCCCATGCAGGATGTCACCCCCATATAATGCTCCATACAGAATACTGGAACCAATATAATACTCCATAGAGGATACTGGTCCCATATAATGCTCCATACAGGATACTGGTCTCCATATAATGCTCCATACAGAATACTGGACCCAATATAATGCTCCATACAGGATACTGGTCCCCATATAATGCTCCATACAGGATACTGGTCTCCATATAATGCTCCATACAGAATACTGGACCCAATATAATGCTCCATATAGGATACTGGTCCCCATATAATGCTCCATACAGGATACTGGTCCCCATATAATGCTCCATACAAAATATGGAGCTCTCCTCTGCGCTGTACTGCATTCTGCACTGTTACGGCTCAGGAAAGGGCGCTGTGGAAAGACTCCCCATTATCATCATGATTTCCTCCCCATCATCATCATTGCCTCCTTATCATCATCATTGTCTCCCCATTATCATCAATGCCTGCCCATCATCATCATCTCCTCCCCATCATCATCAATGCCTGCCCATCATCATCATCTCCTCCCCATCATCAATGCCTGCCCATTATCATCATGGCCTCCCCATCCTCATCATCTCCTCCCCATCATCAATGCCTGCCCATTATCATATCCTCCCCATCATCATCATGGCCTCCCCATTATCATCAATGCCTGCCCATCATCATCATCGCCTCCCCATCATAATTATCACCTCCCCATCATCATCAATGCCTCCCCATTATCATCAATGTCTCCCCATCATCATCATCGCCTCCCCATCATCATTATCGCCTCCCCATCATCATCAATGCCTGCCCATCATCATCTTCTCCCCATCATCAATGCCTGCCCATTATCATCAATGCCTGCCCATTATCATCAATGCCTGCCCATTATCATCATCTTCTCCCCATCATCAATGCCTCCCCATTATCATCAATGCCTCCCCATTATCATCAATGCCTGCCCATTATCATCAATGCCTGCCCATTATCATCAATGCCTGCCCATTATCATCATCTTCTCCCCATCATCAATGCCTCCCCATTATCATCAATGCCTGCCCATTATCATCAATGCCTCCCCATTATCATCAATGCCTGCCCATTATCATCAATGCCTCCCCATTATCATCAATGCCTGCCCATTATCATCAATGCCTGCCCATTATCATCAATGCCTGCCCATTATCATCATCTTCTCCCCATCATCAATGCCTCCCCATTATCATCAATGCCTCCCCATTATCATCAATGCCTGCCCATTATCATCAATGCCTGCCCATTATCATCAATGCCTGCCATTATCATCTTCTCCCCATCATCAATGCCTCCCCATTATCATCAATGCCTGCCCATTATCATCAATGCCTCCCCATTATCATCAATGCCTGCCCATTATCATCAATGCCTCCCCATTATCATCAATGCCTGCCCATTATCATCAATGCCTGCCCATTATCATCAATGCCTCCCCATTATCATCAATGCCTGCCCATTATCACACACAGACAGCACTACAGCACAAGCACTCTCTCACATACATACACACACACACACACATACACATACACACACACACACACACAAAGCACAAAGCACCGCACTACATACACACAGAGACACACACAGAGATGTCTTACCTGATCAGCGTCCGCGCTCTCTGCCACAGCCGGCCGCTGAATGATAGCGTCATTCAGCGGCGCTGCTGTGAGAGGAAGCGCCGGTGCCCCCTGGAGCCCGGAGCTGCGGCAGCGGAGGCACGGGAGAGGTAAGTATTGTGCCAGCTGATGCCGGGGCCCTGAGCAAGCGGGGGGGACCCAGTGGCGGCGCTGACACCGCTCTCCTCCGCTAACGGGCGCGGGGGTGCCAGACGGCGAGTGGGCCCCCCGCCTGCTCAGGGCCCCGGCACTTGCCCGGGTGTGCCGGGTGCCAACGCCGGCCCTGGTTGTAGTGACCAGTACGCTGTAGTGACCAGTATGTTGCAGTCACCAGTACATTATGCCCAGCTCATGCTTCTGGAGACACGCACCTGTAAATTAGGCGGGCTTTCATCACTACAGAAATGCCAAACATGTGGGCGCTAAATGTGGTTTAAGCACACTGGGGCTCAGAAGGGAGGGGATTTGGATTTGGGAGCAAAGAATTTGCTGAATTTCTTTTGGGGAACGTGAAGCCATTTACTGTAGCTTTTCCAGATGCTTTGTGCTACCAGTAACGTGGAAGCCCCCTATATTTCCGTTAACAGATGATGGACTTGAGTGGCGACTTGCTTTTTTTGTGGATTTAGTTGAAGCTTTTATTGGGAACATTTTACATAATGTTAAGGATCACATTTTATCCGTCGCTCTAAGCTGAGTACTTTGGGATTTCCATCTAAATCTCTGAGTGATGCAACAGATGAAACCCCCAAGGGATCCATTTACTATAATGAGGCAGCAGATTTACTCTGGACTCCATCTGGCCTCTGTTCAGTGTGTCCTTTTCAGAAGTGCACAAAACTGTGGCCGACGGCACTTTTATGCAATCCTAAAAAGACGGACACCACCGTATCACAGGTCCTATGTCGCCCACATTTCCTCCATCTGCCTCATTATAGGGAATCTTCCGCCGGGGGTCCTATCTGAATCACATATTTCAGAGATTTACACAGAAACCCCAGTGTAAGCGCTCACCACAGAGCGCAGGATAAATGTGCGTCAAGCCTTACTGCGATCTTTGGGACACAGAATGAAAAAAATCAACAGCATGTGTAGAATTGGTTTTATATATTTTTTAGGTGCGATTACAGCGATACCAGATTTATATCAGGTTTTTATGTTTGGCTGCTTTCACACACTAAAACACGCTTTTTATTGCAAAAACTAGTTTTTGCATCACCATATTTTGAGAGCTATAATTTGTTCATAATTTGGCTGACATACTGTAGTCATGTTATGGCTTGTTATTTGCGAGATTAGCTGATGTTTTTATTGGTAATGTTTTCAGGCACATGACATTTTTTGATCGTTTTCTATTCCGATTTTAGCGAGACAGAATGAACAAAAACCAGCAATTCAGGAATTGCTTTTTGTTTTTTTTTATATCGTTCCGCGTGTGGTAAAATTGATAAGACAGCTTTATTCTTTGGGTCAGTACAATTACAGCGATATCTCATTTATATTTTTTTATGTTTTGGTGGTTTTACACAATAAAAACTAGTTTATAGAAAAAATAATTATTTTTGCATCGCTTTATTCTGAGAGCTATAACTTTAATTTTCTGCTGATGGAGCTGTAAGTGGCTTGTTTTTTGCGAGACAAGATGACGTTTTCAGCGGTACCATTTTTAT
The DNA here is from genome assembly GCA_033576555.1 of Oophaga sylvatica. Taxonomy (NCBI): domain Eukaryota; kingdom Metazoa; phylum Chordata; class Amphibia; order Anura; family Dendrobatidae; genus Oophaga; species Oophaga sylvatica. The sequence goes on along the minus strand of JARQOD010000004.1, from coordinate 490,378,454 downwards.
TTACATGAGTCTTTTTGATCGCGTTTTATTGCACTTTTTGTTCGGCAGTATGATGATAAAGCATTGTTTTTGCCTCGTTTTTTATTATTTTTTTTTACCATGTTCACTGAAGGGGTTAACTAGTGGGATAGTTTTATAGAGCGGGTCGTTACGGACGCGGCAATACAAAATATGTGTACTTTTATTGTTTTTTTAATTTACATAAATAAAATGTTTTTATTGGAAAAAATATTTATTTAATTATTTTTTTCCTTATTTAGGAATTTAAAAAAAATATTTTTACACATCCTAATTTTTTTTTTACTTTTTTACATTGTCCCAGTATGGGACATCACTATATAATGTCAGATCGCTGATCTGACAGTTTGCACTGCTGAGTATCAGATCAGTGATCTGACTGGCAGGGAAGGAGGCATGCCACCTCCATGCAGGACTCGGAAGGACCCCGCGGCCATCTTGGTGCCGGGGGTCTCCATGGAGACCATCAGGCCAATTCAATCGTATCACGATGTCCTGATGCCCCCTCCCTGCGCGATGCTTCTCTATGCCACTGTCACTACTGACAGCAGCATCAGAGGGGTTAAATGCCCGTGAGCCATGCTAGCACAGATCGTGGGCGTTGCTGCGGGGTGTCAGCTGTCACATACAGCTGACACCCGCACCCAATCGCCGCGGCACTCAGTGTGAGGCCGCGCGATCGGTGCACCATACTAGTACTGCTGTTTGCTGGCACGCACCTCCTGCAGAGCAATACTAGTACAGCGCATGTCAGGAAGGGGTTAAAATGACACTGTTATTTTTAAGGGCACGTGTCAAGAAATTGCTGCAGAATAAAGAAGACGGAAGTCGACATAGACGAGCTGTGAATGTTAAAAGTCATCATGGCATCTCAGTAAGACAGAGGAGAAAAGAAAAAAGTAATTTCAATCAGAGATGTCACCTACAAAGTACCTAAATATAAATGAATATTTGAGAAACTGGCTTTGCAGCATCAGTGCAGTGGTTCCTGTAAGTCTGCAGTCAGATGGTGGCTGCTGAAAACAACTTCCAATATTTCCAGGACATGCTGGGAGTTGTAGGTTCATGCAATACAATTGCATATGGTGCTGATCTAACGAGCAATTAATCACTGTACAAAGTATTGTGTAGTATTCCTACGTTGATGGTGGTTCTGATGCTGTATTTCTGTACTGTTGGTGGCCCTGGTTATGTATTCCTGTAATGATAGAGGTTCTAGTGTTGTATTTCTGTATTGTTATTGGTTCTGATCCTGTACACATGTAGTAATCCATTACTTATCAGATAACGTGACTGATGGCTATATTAATAAGTGTTGTCTGACAAGTATACTTCATCGAGAGCCTTATTAAAGCACTGTAACATGCCAAATTCTAACAGCTTGTAATATACTTACTGTCAGAATTTGACTCTGCTTGCTGATTCCAAACATGGCTACTCATATATGATTTTCATATTTATGGTCAAGAACCATCCAGCTTCTCTTCCCACTTCTCTCAATGAAACAGGTACTGTAAATTTTACTGAACATTGAGAGAATTAGGAAAAGCAGGTAGTCGGCACATGACTGTAAGTATGAAAATTGGATATGAGTAGTCATATACCAACTACTCAAAACACTTAAGCTGTGTATAGAAGGGGTGCCAAACTAATTTTTTGCACTGGGTGCTGGAAAACCAAGATTGGCCTTTGTTTAACCCCTAAAACCCAAGGGTGGTTTGCACGTTAATGACGGGGCCAATTTTTACAATTCTGACCACTGTCATTTTATGAGGTTATAACTCTGGAACGCTTCAACGAATCTTGGCGATTCTGAGAAAGTTTTCTCGTGACATATTGTACTTCATGATAGTGGTAAAATTAATTAGCTATAAGGCTAAGTTCACACGTTGCGGAATTGCCGCGGAAATTTCCGCGGCAATCCCGCACTTCTCCCGCAGGAAATACGCACGTTTTTTGTATGCTGATTCCCGCCAGAATAATAGCGTTTTGCAAGCGTAATTAGCTTGCAGAATGCTAGCGTTTTCCTAGCGATCTGTAGCATCGCTTGGAAAACTGATTGACAGGTTGGTCACACGAGTCAAACATAGTGTTTGACAAGTGTGACCAACTTTTTACTATTGATGCCGCCTATGCCGCATCAATAGTAAAAAGATCTAATGTAAAAATAATAAAAAAAATAATAAATAATGATATTCTCACCTTCCGGCGGCCCCCGCAGCCGTCCCGCCTCTCAGCAACGCTCCCGGCAACTCCGGTCCCAGGAGTGCTTTGCGACAAATCACACCGATGACGTAGCATCTCGCGAGACCGCTATGCCATCTGGGTGATTCTCGCAAAGGACTCTTGGGACCGGAAGTTGCCGGGAGCGTCGCTGAAGGCGGGAAGGCTGCGGGGGCCGCGGGAAGGCTGCGGGGGCCGCCGGAAGGTGAGAATATCATTATTTATTATTTTAATTATTGTTTTACCAGGGATATGGTACCCAGGGCCTGGAGGAGAGTCTCCTCTCCTCCAGACCCTGGGTACCATCGCACATGAACCGCTTACATTGCGCATGGTGGGCATAGCCACATGCGGAAAGTAAGCGGTTCAATGCATTCCTATGGCGGCGGAATCACCGCGATTACGCTAAATTAATGAACATGTTGCTATTTTTTCCACGAAGCGTTTTTTTCGCGGAAAAAAACGCAACATGTGGCCAAAACATGCGGAATCAATTAACATGTATAGGATGCTTAATGCTTGCGTTTTTATCGCGTTTTTACCGCGGAAAACCGCGGAAAAACCGCGAAAAAAACGCAATTATTCCTGATCGTGTGCACTTAGCCTAACTTGCATTTATTTATGAAAAAAATGGAAACATGGCGAAAATTTGGAAATTTTGCGATTTTGAAACTTTTAATTTTTCTGCCCTTAAAACAGAGAAATATGTCACACAAAATAGTTACTAAATAACATTTCCCACATGTCTACTTTACATCAGCACAATTTTGTAATCCAAATTTTTTTTGTTATGAAGTTATAAGGGTTAAAAGTTGACCAGCGATTTCTCATTTTTACAACACCATTTTTCTTACGGACCACATCACATTTGAAGTCACTTTGAGGGGTCTATATGATAGAAAATACTGACACCATTCTAAAAACTGCACCCCTCAAGGTGCTCAAAACCACATTCAAGAAGTTTATTAACCCTTCAGGTGCTTCACAGGAATATTTTGAATGTTTAAAAAAAATTAACATTTAACTTTTTCCACAAAATATTTACGGTATTTCAGATCCAATTTTTTTTATTTTACCAAGGGTGACAATTAGTGTTGAGCGATACGATAATGTAAATATCGGCTATCGGCCGATATTAGCTCTATCGGCCTTTCGATAATTCGTTTCGATATTTTCGTCTTATCGAATACCGGAATCGGATTTGTCACTGTCACTGTCTGTGTCCGTCGGTCGGGTCTGTCACTGTCAGTGTCCGTCGGTCGGGTCTGTCAGGAGTCAGCGGCACTTACCTGGCAGAAGATCTCCGGCGGTCACGTCCTGGACTGCTTCATGGCCGCCATCCTCTTCTCCCCGGCGGTCACATGCAGTTTCTCGCGATAACTGCAGTGACTGCTGGGTAATCCTGGCCGTTAAAGCAGTCCGATGAAGTCACCGCCGGGGAAGCAGGTAATCAGCTGTGCTGCGTCGCGATGACAGGCTCTGCCTGTCATTCCGATGTAGCAGAGCTGGATCGTCGTGGGACTGTCGTTACTATGGACTGCGTCGGACAGGTGGTATACTGTTGGTTTGTTTTTTTTCTTTTTTTACAGGAGATCGATGGCGTCGCAGGAATGAGAGTATAATAAAAGAAATGAAAACTGTGTTGTCTCTTTTATTTCATTAAAAGACTTTTTTCTTGCTTTGTCTTTTTTTTATGCATTTAATAACTTTGGGATTAATAATGGATCGGTGTCTTATTGACGCCTCTCCATTATTAACCGGGCTTATTGTCACCGTGCAATCAACGGTGACATTAACCCCTTATTACCCCGCTTGCCACCGCTACAGGGCAAGTGGGAAGAGCCGGGTAAAGTGCCACAATTGGCACATCTTTTGATGCGCCAAATGTGGGGCTGCTGTAGCCTGGTATTATCAGGCTGTTGAGGGCCAAAATCCATGGGCCTTGACAGTCTTTTAATACCAGGCCGCAGCAGTCTGCATTTTACTCGGCTGGTTAACAAAAATAGGGGGTCCCCTATGCCGTTTTTTTTTTCGAGGGGATCCCCTATTTTTGTTAACCAGCCAAGCTAAGCAGACTGCTGTGGCCTGGTATTATCAGGCTGGCAAGGTCCATGGATATTGGATCCTTACCAGCCTGAAAAACCAGGCCTCAGCGGTCTGCTTCATCTGGCTGGTTAACAAAAATAGGGGGGACCCCACGCCAATTTTTTTCGAGGGGATCCCCTATTTTTGTTAATCAGCCAAGATATGCAGACTGCTGTGGCCTGGTATTATCAGGCTGGCAAGGTCCATGGATCTTGGCTCCTTAACAGCCTGAAAATCCAGGCCTCAGCGGTCTGCTTCATCTGGCTGGTTAACAAAAATAGGGGGGACCCCACGCCATTTTTTTTCGAGGGGATCCCCTATTTTTGTTAACCAGTTCCCTCTGACGTCACTGATTGTGTCCCTGGCTGACCTGAAGTGAAAGTGGAAAGCAATCAATTAAGCTTTCCACTTCCTCTCCTGTCAGCCAGGAGAGGAACTCATTCATTTGGGGGTTTACTGTGAGGCTGCAGCATTAGCTGCGGTCCCTGCAGTAAACATTAACCCTTTCTGATGGATTACACCGTGGGACCTGACTGTACATCGGATTGGTAAGAATAATTTTGCTTTATTATTTTATTTTTATTACAGGAAATGGTTTTAGCAGGTAAATAAAATATGGTCAAAAACTGTGTGATTATTTCATTAAACTTCTTTTTTATTAAAGTGTGTGTGTTTGATTTTTCTTTCATACAATAGGATTAATAATTGATAGTTGTCTGATTGACAGCTCTCAATTATTAACCTGGCTTAAAGTGACCTTTCAATTGCAAGGTCATTTTAACCCCTTATTAACCCATTCGCCACCGCTACAGGGCAATGGGAATAGACGGGCAAAGTGCCAGAAAGGGCGAATCTAATTATAGATTTGTCTTTTCTGGGGTGTCTGGGGGCAGATTTTAGTAGCCGGGGGGGGGCCAAAATAATGGTCCCTCTCTGGGCTATTATTATCTGCCCCCACTCACTGGCTTTGTCTGTCTGGTTGCGAAAATAGGGCGGGAGCCCACGCATTTTTTTTCAGCAATTTTACACCTCATTATATATATATATATACATGTCATTGAATTTGTGACACATATATATATATATATTTATATTTATAGTTCATACACTTCTACATAGTATAATAGCCGCTAATTCAATTGCCGGCTTTTGTGAAAATGCAGAACCCGACATGAAATGACACTTGGTTTACATAGAGTTAACCATGTCTTTTCATGTAGTTTGATATCTGATTTGCACAAACAATTACATGAGTGTAAGTGTGCAAAATTTCACACCTGTAGGGGTTAATTAAAGGTGTAAATTCGTAGCAAAAAAGTCTGTTTTTTTACAACGAATTTACACCTTTAATTAACCCCTACAGGTGTGAAATTTTGCACACATAGACTGATGTAATTGTTTGTGCAAATCAGATTGCAAACGACATGAAAAGACATGGTTAACCCTATGTACACCAAGTGTCATTTCATGTCGGGTGCTTCTGTCTTTTCACAGAAGCCGGCTTTACCCGGCAATTGAATCAGAGGATATTTTACTATGTAGAAGTGTATAAACTATACATATATGTATATATATATGTCACAATGACATGTATATATATATGTATTCTATGTGTGTATATTTAGTGTTTACAAGGAAATAAAGGTTTTTTTAGTTGCGATATTTTGTTCCCATAGACTTACATTGGACTTCCGGTATCGAAATCGGATATCGACGATATTTAGTGCTATCGGCGATACAATTTCGATACGATATTTTTAGATATCGAGCAGTATCGCTCAACACTAGTGACAATAGAAATCGGACCACAGACGTGGTCGTGCAATGTGTCCTGAGCATGCTAATACCCCATATGTGGGGAAGAACCTCTGTTTTGGCGCACGGCAGGGCTCGGAAGGGATGGAGTGCCGTTTGACTTTTTCAACGCAAAATTGGCTGGAATTGAGATTGGACGCCATGTTGCATTTGAAGAGCCACTGATGCACCTAAACAGTGGAAACCCCCCACAAGTGACACCATTTTGGAAACTAGACCCCTCAAGGAACTTATCTAGATGTGTCGTGAGCACTTTGAACCCCCAAGGGCTTCACAGAAGTTTTTAACATAGAGCCATAAAATTAAAAAATCATATTTTCTCCACAAAAATGATCTTTTCACCCCTAATTATTATTTTCCCAAGGGTAACAAGACACAAAAGTTATTGTGCAATTTGTCCTGAGTTCGCTGACACCCTATATTTGGGGGTAAACCATTGTTTGGGTGCATGGCAGAGCACGGAGGGGAAGGAGCGCTGGTGAACTTTTTCAACGCAAAATTGGTTGGAAATTATATCGGACGCCATGTCGCATTTGGTGAGCCCCTGATGTGCCTGAACATTGGAAACCCCCACAAGTGACCCCTTTTTGGAAACTAGACCCCCAAGGAATGTGTCTAGATGTGTGGTGAGAACTTTGAACCTCCAGGTGTTTCACTAAAGCGAGCGTGAAAATAAAAAAATTATATTTTTTACACAAACATGATCTTTTAGGCCCCAATTTTTTATTTTTTTATTTTCTCAAGAGTAACAGGAGAAATTGGACCCCAAAATTTGTTGTTCAATTTGTCCTGAGTATGCTGATACCCCATATGTGGGAGAAAACTACTATATGGGTACAGGTCAGGGCTTGGAAGGGAAGTAGTGATGTTTTGGAATGCAGACTTTGATGGAATGTTCTGCGGGAGTCATGTCGCATTTGGAAAGCCCCTGATATGCCTAAACAGTGGAAACCCTCCACAAGTGACCCCATTTTGGAAACTAGACCCCCAAGGAACTTATATAGATGTGTGATGAGTACTTTAAACCCCCAAGTGCGTCACAGAAGTTTTTAACGTAGAGCCATAAAAATAAAAAATCATATTTTTTTCCACAAAAATTATATTTTCTCCCCCATTTTTTTATTTTCCCAAGGGAAACAGAAGAAATTGGAGACCAAGAGTTATTGTGCAATTTGCAATTGAGTACGCTGATACTGCATATGTGAGGGTAAACCACTGTTTGGGCTCATGGTAGAGCTCAGAAGGGAAGGAGCATCGTTTGACTTTTTCAACGCAGAATTGGCTGGAATTGAGATCAGACACCATGTGACGTTTGGAGAGCCCCTGATGTGCCTAAGCAGTGGAAACCCCCCAATTCTAACTCCAACCCTAACCCCAACACACCCCTAACCCTAATCCCAACCCTAACCATAACCCTAAGCACAAACCTAACCCTAATCCTAACGGGAAAATGGAAATAAATACATTTTTTTAATTTCATTATTTTTCTCTAACTAAGAGGGTGATAAAGGGGGTTTGGTTTACTATTTATAGCGTGTTTTTATATCGGGTTTTTATGATTGCCAGCTGTCACACGCTAAAATACGCTTCTTATTGCAAAAAAACAGTTTTTGCATCACCACATTTTGAGAGCTATAATTTTTCCATATTTTGGCCCACAGAGTCATGTGAGGTCTTACCTTTTGCGGGACGAGTTTATTGGTACCATTTTTGGGCACATTACATTTTTTGATCGCTTTTTATTACGATTTTTGGGAGGCAGAATGAACAAAAACCAGCAATTCATGAATTTTTAGTTTTGGGGGGGCGTTTATACCATTCCGTGTGTGGTAAAATTGTTAACGTAGTTTTATTCTTCGCGTTAGTACGATTACAGCGATTCCTCATTTGTATCTTTTTTATGTTTTGGCTTTTTTATACAATAAAAACTATTTGATATAATAAATAATTATTTTTGCATCGCTTAATTCTGCGAGCTATAACTTTTTTTTATCATTTATTTTTTCACTGATGCTGTATGGCAGCTTTTTTTTTGTGGGACAAGATGACGTTTTCAGCGGTACTATGTTTATTTATATCTGTCTTTTTGATTGCGTGTTATTCCACTTTTTGTTCAGCGGTATGATGATAAAGCATTGTTTTTTTGCCTTGTTAAGGGGTTCACTAAAGGGGTTAACTAGTGGAACAGTTTTTTAGGGCAGGTCATTACGGACACGGCGATACTAAATATGTGTACTTTTATTGTTTTTTTATTTACATAATAATAATGTGCTTATTGGGGAAATATATATATTTTTTTATTTAGGGATTTATTTTTAAATATTTTTACATATGTTTATTTATTTATTTTTTTAACATTTTTACATTGTCCCAGGGTGGGACATCACCATATAGTGTCAGATCGCTGAGCTAACACTTTGCACTGCACTGTGTTAGATCAGCGATCTGACAGGCAGTGCAGGAGGCTTGCCTGCTCTCAGCAGGCACTGACAAGCCACCTCCCTGCAGGACCATGAAGGCACCCCCGGCCATCTTGGACCCGGGGGCCAGGGAGGAGGCCCTCAGAACAACGCGATCACATCGCATTGTTCTGAGGGTTTCAGTGAAGCACGCAGGAACGCTGCGATCATGTTTGATCGCTGTGTGCCGGGGTTAAAGTGCTGGGAGCGGTCCGTGACCACTCCTGGAACTTAATGCCGGGTGTCAGCTGTGAGAATCAACTGACACCCGGCCGCAAACAGCTGCGCTCCCCCCGTGAACGCGGCTGATCGCGCATGACGTACTATTCCGTCCATGGGAATTAAGTCCCAGGGCACAAGGACGGAATAGTATGTTTGATGGCAGAAAGGGGTTAAAGATGTATGCACATACAGGTGCTTCTCACAAAATTAGAATATCATCAAAAAGTTTATTTCTGTTATTTAATGTAAAAAGTGAAACTCATATTATATAGAGTCCTTACAGAGTGATCTATTTCAAGTGTTTATTTCTGTTAATGTTGATGATTATGAAAATCCAAAAGTCATTTTCTCAGTAAATTAGAATACTTTATAACATCAGCTTGAAAAATGATTTTAAAATCCAAAATGTTGGCCTACTGAAAAATATGTTCAGTAAATGCACTCAATACTTGGTCAGAGCTCCTTTTGTATCAATTACTGCATCAATGCGGTGTGGCATGGAGGCGATCAGCCTGTGGCACTGCTGAGGTGTTATGGAAGCCCAGGTTGCTTTGATAGCAGCCTTCAGCTCATTGCATTATTGGGTCTGGTGTCTCTCATCTTCCTCTTGACAATACCCCATAGATTCTCTATGGGGATAAGGTCAGGTGAGTTTGCTGGCCAATGAAGCACAGCGATACTGTTGTTTTTAAGTCAGGTATTGGTACTTTTGGCAGTGCGGACAGGTGCGAAGTCTTGCTGGAGAATGAAATTTCCATCTCCAAAAAGTTTGTCGGCAGAGGGAAGCATGGAGTGCTGTAAAATTTCCTGGTAGACTGCTGAGGTGACTTTGGTCTTGATAAAACACAGTGGACCAACACCAGCAGATGACATGGCTCCCCAAACCATCACTGATTGTGGAAACTTCGCACTAGACCTCCAGCAGCTTGGATCGTGGCCTCTCCAGTCCTCCTCCAGACTCTGGGACCTTGATTTCCAAATGAAAGGCAAAATTTACTTTCATCTGAAAACAACACCTTGGACAACTGAGCAACGGTCCAGTTCTTCTGGTGTTGTCTATTGGTCATGAGTGGCTTGACACAAGGAATGCGACATTTATAGCCCATGTCCTGGCTATGTCTGTGTTTGGTGGCTCTTGAAGCAATGACTCCAGCAGCAGTCCACTCCATATGAATCTCCCCCAAATTTTTGAATGGCCTTTTCTTAACAATCCTTTTGAGGCTGCGGTTATCCCGGTTGCTTGTGAACCTTTTTATACCACACTTTTTCCTTCCACTCAACTTTCCAATAATATGCTTGGATACAGCACTCTGTGAACAGCCAGCTTCTGTAGCAATGACCTTTTGTGGCTTACCCTCCTTGTGGAGTGTGTCAATGACTGCCTTCTGGACATCTGTCAAGTCAGCAGTCTTCCCCATGATTGTGGAGCCTACTGAAACAGACTAAGGGACCTTTTCAAATGCTTAGGAAGCCTTTGCAGGTGTTTTTTGTTAATTATTCTAATATACTAATATAATGACTTTTGGGTTTTCATTGGCTGTAAGCCATAATCATCAACATTAACAGAAATAAACATTTGAAATAGATCACTCTGTTTGTATGAGTTTCACTTTTTGTATTGAAGAACTGAAATAAACTTTTTGATGATATTCTAATTTTGCGAGAATCACCTGTACCTCAATGGTATGTGCACACAAAAAAAATGTTTCCAGGTGGATTCTGCCTGTAGTTTGCCTGAAAAAGTGCCACAGAATTGTTGCAAAAAAAAAAACAACATATTGCACAGCCATGTAAAAACAACATTGTTGTGCTTCTGTTCAGTTGTTTGTTGCTTTTTTTACCACTTCAGGGTACTAGGTAATACTTAGGGTGTGTTTCCACGGTCAGTAATTGCTGCATATTTGACGCTGTGTACAGCCGCAGCGTCAAACACGCAGCGTCCAGATGTTACAGCATAGTGGAGGGGATTTCAAGAAATCGCGTCTCCACTATGCGTAAAAACACGCAGGCGGCAGACCTGCGTTAACGGACATGCGGCGCGTCTTTTTAGATCGCAGCATGTCCTTTTCCCTTTCGGTGACGCTCTGTCGCCGCAAGGGAAATAACACAGGCCTATCTAGCGCTGCGGTGATTCCGGATGCGTTCAATGAGCACATCCGGATTCACTGCGGGTTCACAAGGGGGCGGGGCTTGGGGTGGAGCGGAATTTCCGTTCCGTCCAAAGCGCTGTGGTTCGGGACCTTGGAACCACAGCCTAATACCAGGAATTAGTAGGATAACAACATAAAACAAAAATTAAGTATTAAAAAAATAATTCTTGAAATCACCTTTCTTTTTCAAAATTAAAAAAAGAGAAAACATATTTAATAAATAAATTATAAATCGATAAAATAAAATGTGTGCAGTGCTTTCATTGCGTTGGTGTCATTTCTGTTATTCTCATTTGTGTTTCATAGATGGGATTTCAGACAATCCAGGAAATTCAGGTCATATTTCCTCTGTGCGCAGCTGCTATTGATTTTTTTGCACGTAAATGACCTTGTAATCTACTTCACAGGACGGCCGTATGCACACACAATCCTACATAGCCTTAATTATATGTCTGAAATGTGGTGACCTTGTTGTGTGCTGGAGATGCTGAAGGATGGAAATTAATAATGCTAAGAAGAAAGCAGATTAATATCCATATATTACCAAATACACCGCAGTGATTAACTTCAGACATTGAAAATCAATTAATAGGATTTTAGGCTGTTTCTGTAGGGGCCTGATCCTGTGACCTCTTGTATTCAGACTTCAGAATGTCTCGTCCTTGTTTTTCGTGTCTTCTATGTCGTTGGTGTGATTGCTTTAACCTCTTCTTTATTTCCAAGTGGCCTCTGGAACATATTAAAGTTTCATCAATATCAATGATCTGTGTCAGTGGAGTAAAAGGTATGGCAGAAAGAGGATTGCATCTCATTATAGGAAAGAACTAAAATAATCTTCAAAAGATTCCATTTTTGGCATAAGATTAAAGCTACATTCACACATCTGTGTGAATTTTATTATCCATGTGTAACACCCCTTCAGGGCTACCACGGTACGCTGGGTGTTATGGGGGGTCTCACCTCTTTAGGGCGCAGTGCCTCCACCCGAATCTTGATTGGAGCTCTCTCTAGGACTGCAGAAGGACTGTTATATTCTGCCAGGGACTGATTCGGGAAACCCCTGCCTATAGCTCAGTACACACTCACCCAAAACAGGAGTAAAACTGTTTTACTGGTTTATGGATATGCAGCAGAAATGAAGTGTATTTAAAGAAACAACATGCAATACAGGTAACGGTGCTCTATAAAAATCATATACACATCACAACCTAATTCTTTCCCCAACCCTGCAAATATAACGTAGCAGGGTTCCCCTTTTCTTGTATTAACCCAGTCCAAACGTTGGGGCCCAGTTGCCGCGGATGTTGGCGCGCAAATTTATAACCGTTGGTGCACTTAGATGCTCACGAAGGTAAATAGTCTGGGGCGTAGTGTACTCACTGTAACGGGCTGGTTGAACCACAAGTCTCGAAAAGGGGCACTCACGGTGCGTCTCCACCGGTGGTAGTTTTCCCTGGACCCCAACTGGGGGCGGCAGGATTCAGGCCTTTATACGGTGGGAGTGCCGGTAGAACTCTCCGAGTCCTTAATGTTGCTTGCTTCACCTGATGACCGGGCTGCGCTCTCTCCAGATTCGCAGGTATATCAGAGGGGACGGGAACGCTCCGCTCTTTAGAGGAATACAAGTCCACAGCGCTCCATCTTTTACATGAACCATCCGCTCTCTCACTTTCTTTCACTTCCTCTCCAGCTCCCTCCCCCAAGTTCCTCCTCCCTCCTATCCCTCCAAGCTGTGTCATCTGACTGAAACAAGGGTCCATGGGAATTGTAGTCCCCCGCAGCTCAGGGAAAAAACCATTAATGTCTGAAGGTCCCTGTTTAACAGCAGCTGCAAAACTCTTCTTAGTGTCTGTAAATCCCAGTATACCAGTAGCTGCTCTGACAGTTCCATGTGCAGGTGTTACATTCTCCCCCTGGTGAGTCATTGAAAGTGTCCCATCACGACATGAGGACTCACCACCTGAAACATGAATGGGGGTTAAGGCATCCTGACTAACACCAAATTTACATGCATACAAACCACCTCCTGGACACATGGAAGATACCGAGAAATAAGGCCAAACAGAATTTGAATTTGGGTGTATCAACCTGGGGACCTCAGTGGTATGTCCCATTCTGTCATAAGTCAACATCATGGGTGGCCTAATGTCCCGCTTGGGACGAGTGTGTACCGAGGGGCCCACCTCCTCAGTCCCCGACTCTTGTCTCTCAAGAACGGGCTCCACCAGGTGAATCTCTTCATTCAATAAATGTCCCTCTTCTGAACTTTCCTCCAATTGTGGGCGGGGTGCACTCGCCTCCTGACAAATGTCCCTTTTCTTTGTTTCTACTTCAGGGGTCTGGTTTTCAGGGTCTACGCCCATGGGGTATGGGTCCTCGATCCACCTGTAGCTCCATTGACAGTCAGGTCCCCATTCATCCCCAGACTCGCTGTCACATCCTCCTGAGGCAACTCCAGTCTGGGGTGGGTTTTTACACCTTGGACTTCTCCTATTGCACTGAAGAGTTGTATGACCTCCTTGAGTTGGCAATGGGGGTAAAGGGATGTTTTTTCCCACAGGCAACAGATGATGTCGATGATAGGTTTTAACAGCTCCACCCCCTTTTTCGGGCTTCACTCTGTAGGCCGGAACACCGGGCAACTTCTCCATCACCACGTAAGGGTCAGGACACCACCGATCAGCAAGCTTGTGCTTCCCAGGAAGGCCCAAAAGCTGAATAAGAACTCTGTCTCCAGGTAGTAAAACTTGTTCTCGAACCCTACAGTCGTAGCGAGTCTTATTGCGCTTCCCTGACCGACCAGAGGCCTGCTCTGCCAATTTGTAAGCTTTTGTCAAATCTTCTTTTAGCTGGGACACATATTTTAAGTAGGTCTTCCAATTAGAACGGTCAATGGATGTCCCAAAACTAATATCCACGGGTAGTCGGGCTTTTCTTCCAAACATGAGGAAATAAGGAGAATATCCAGTTGACTCATTTGTGGTGCAATTGTAGGCATGAACCAACTGGCTCACATGCCTGCTCCAGTGTCCCTTCTTCCTGGGATCTAAAGTGCCTAACATGTTCAGAAGGGTACGGTTGAATCTCTCAGGTTGAGGATCCCCTTGGGGGTGATATGGCGTGGTTCTGGATTTCTTGATCCCACAGAAAGCGCATAGCTCCTTGATTAGTCTACTTTCGAAATCTCTTCCTTGATCGGTATGGATGCGGGCAGGCAGCCCGTAATGTACAAAGAACTTCTCCCATAATGTTTTTGCCACAGTAATTGCCCTTTGATCTTTAGTGGGGTAGGCCTGGGCATATCGGGTGAAATGGTCAGTGACCACTAACACATTACTGACATTGCTTTCATCAGGCTCGATGGAGAGGAAATCAATGCACACTAGTTCAAGTGGGCCATCGCTGGTAATGTTCACAAGGGGGGCTGTTCTCAAAGGCAAGGTTTTTCTCAACACACACCGGGAGCATGTATTCTTCAATATCCGCTTCCATGCGAGGCCAATAGAATCGGTCGGCCACGAGACTCGTAGTCTTTTCGATGCCAAGATGTCCATGGTCATCATGCAGGGACTTCATGACCATCTTCCGAAATCGGGTGGGTAACACCAGCTGCCTGCGGACTCCTCCCTTCTGGCCCCTTGTCTCTCGGTATAGTAGCCCATTTTTTACTACTAGCGACTCTAGCTGCCGAGTCAGCAGGACAGACTCCTCTGTTCTTAATGCATTCTTTTCGGGCCTCCAGCCCCTCTTCACCCACCATCGAACTACCCCCACTGACTGATCCTCCTGCTGCGCCGTCCTGACTTGATTATGAGTCAGTTGAGGGAGAGAGTCTGGGGTTACATTTGTCACTCGACAGTACGACAACGGGAGCGCTTCGCTAGATGCTCCTAAGAATTTAGCACAGCACTGCAGAGTGAGGGCATCAGTTCGATGTCTATGGCACAGAGTCTTCACCTCAGGGGCAGGGACCTCTATCCATCCTCCTTCTTCTTCCTCATTTAAAGGTTCACTAGGCAGGCGAGAGAGTGTGTCTGCATCAATGTTACTGATCCCTGGTCGATATTTTAAGCTGAAATTATACAGAGAGAGTGCGGCAAGCCACCGGTACCCCGTGGCATCCAGTTTTGCTGTGGTTCTCACGTAGGTTAATGGATTGTTGTCGGTATGAACCACGAAGCGTACCCCATAGAGGTAGTCATGCAGCATGTCCACTACAGCCCATTTCAGAGCCAGAAACTCCAGTTTGTGAGCTGGGTAGTTGCGTTCACTGGGAGTCAATCCTCGACTAATGTAGTAAACGGGACGTAGACAGCCATCATGGTCCTGATAGAGAATCCCTCCTAGTCCGTCGAGAGAAGCATCTATATGTAACACATATGGTTTACTGGCGTCTGCATAGGCCAACACTGGAGTTTGGGTCAAACATGACTTCAGTTTCTCGAATGCCTCGTCGCATAAGGGTGTCCATCTTTCCCCAAAAGGTTCATTAACTCGGAAGTAGTCTCTTTTCCCTGACCTTGAGGGGCGGGCTGTCCCGCCGGAAGGGGGATACCCCTGGGTAAGAGCAGTTAATGGCTTCGCAATCCGAGAGTACTGGGTACAAATCTTCGGTAGTATCCACAGAATCCTAAAAAGGACCTAAGCTCCCCCAGCTTGGTGGGCTTAGGCCAGTTTACCACAGCCTCCACTTTGGCGGGGTCGGTGGAAATTCCTTCTCTGCTGACTATGTGCCCCACATATTTCACAGTCGTCTGGCAAATCCGGCACTTATCAAGGGACAACTTCAACCCAGCCTCCTTCAACCGATCCAGCACCTTGAACAACCGCTGGTTGTGTTCTTCCAGAGTCTTCCCAAAAACAATAAGATCATCGAGATAAACCAAGACCTCACGTAAGTGCATGTCCCCCACTACTTTGTCCATACATCTCTGAAAAGTGGCCGGAGCACCTGTCAGTCCTTGAGGCAGTCTTTGAAACTCGAAGAACCCAATGGGGCAGATAAAAGCGGTCTTCTCTTGATCTTCCTTTGACATGGGTATCTGATAGTAACCACTCCGGAGATCTAACACAGAAAACCATTGGCTCCCTTGCAGGCAATCTAAAGCTTCATCAATTCGGGGCACAGTGTACTGGTCAGGAACCGTACGTTTGTTCAAAGTACGATAATCCACACACATCCGAATAGCTCCATTTTTTTTTCGAGCAATCACAATGGGGGAAGCATATGGGCTACTAGACTCTATGATGACTCCTGTGTCTAACATACCGCGTAGATGCTGCCTAACATCTTCGATATCCGCCGGGGCCAATCTTCGGGATCTCTCTCGGAAAGGCTTTTGATCTTTCAACCGAATGCGATGCTCTACTCCTTGGGCGAGGCCCATGTCCCATTCGCCCAAGGAGAAAGCCGCCCCCCCGCATCATCATGCCGTCGATGACTAGCCTCCTCTCTTCTCCTTTCAGCTCACTTCCTTCAAAACAAGGGTCAAAGCTTTCAGGCTGCAGTTCCCTCTTCTCCTCCTTCATCCTCACATAGGCTTCCAGACAGACTGGGTGGATAGATAGGGTCTGCGAGTACTTTTCTCCCCCAGCTTCACGACACCACTGAGCTAACGTACGGAAAATGTTGGCATTTGTTCCCACTATGACAGGTGTGGGTCTCTCATCTGCCTCTGTGTTATGTTACGGTAGCTGAGGAGTGCAGGTAAAAAAGGAAATACACCAGAGAAGTTGGAATCTATGAGATTGCAGTACCCTGACTAACCACCGCAACTAGAGGCAGCCGTGGAGCGTTCCTACGTTGGTCCTAGACGCCTCGTCACAGCCTGAGAAACTAACTACACCTAAAGATAGAAATAGGAAAGCTATCTGCCCCGGAGCAGAACCCCAAAGATAATAGAAAGCCCCCAAACATGTAATGGCGGTTAGACAAGAGGAAATACTGACACAGAAAGAAAATAGTATGAGCAAACGCTGGGGCCCAAACTATCTAAATAGAAAAGGACAGGAAGGGTACTTACTGCAATCTCAGAAAACCCTGAAAAAACACCAACTCTACTAATTTCAAAATCACCTGAGATCACACGACCTCTACCACCTAAATTAGTTCTCTGGTGTAAAAAAATCAAAACAGCAGCCACTGAAAAAAAAACTGGAAAAAGCAAAAGTACAAAACACAGTGGCTGGACTAAACTGAGAGGGCAAAAGCCCCCGGAGGGGACCCAGAAGGCCCCCACAGAAGTGCAGGACAAAATGCAAAAATATAGCAAAAACACAAAATAAGAAATTGTCTTATCTGATAGCAGGAGATGCAGACACGACACAGCAGGCTACAAGGGAAACTGGAAAGAAGGATTCAGACCAGAACAATTGATCACCGGCAACCCTGATGGGAAAATGACTCCCTTATATAAGACCAATCAGTAACACCTGATTCCCAGTCCTCACAATCCTCACTAGTACCGCTTGTAACCACCAGAGGGAGCCTCTGCTCAGAACTCATCTCAAACCCATTCACAACACCTCTGCCTCCGGGTAGATTAGCGCTATAATGGATATCTCTTTATCCACTCCAACAACAGTCTCTGGGAATCGTAGTGTCACGGACACGTATCCTCGGTAGGGATAGCTGTGTTCACTCAGTCCCCACACCATGAGTCCAGACAGCGGTTTCAGAGCCACATTGGATAAATATCTTTTATACCATCCTTCAAAAATGATGGACACTTGAGATCCGCTATCCAGCAATACTGAACAAGATTTACCATTGATATATGCGGGGACATGCGGGGCTGGTCCCACTAACCCTTCAGGCAGTGTTTTCGATGAGGCACTATTGGATGGAGAGGTAGAGTAGGTCTTAGTTGCTGATGGGGGCTCAGTATGGGGTTCTACTGGCCCCCTTTCCCGTTTCCCGACTGCCTCGGAGGGAGGTGGGGGGAATGTGAAGAGTTCTTTGAGCTCCACCTCTTTGGACACTGACGAGCTATATGGCCCAGACTCCCACAGACAAAGCACCCTTCTGGTTTCCTACTTTCCACTCTACACAGGTCATCATTCTCTCTTCCTGAAGCCAGGGTCTGCTTCTCGGCTACCTCTGCAGCACTTTGTAACCGCTGTATTGTCTTGGCCTGAGCACTTAACAATTGAGTAATCTGCTCCCCCTGTTTCTCGATGACTTTCAGCAGTTCCCTCTCTCGGCAGTCGGCTGCTGGCTTCAAGGCAACAGTAGTCACCCGAGGGGAGGTCTTCTCTCTTGCGGCCAAAATAACCTCTTCCTTGCGAACTTCCTTAAGCAACTCATGAAAAGAACCAGGAATCTTCTCTTTATCACAAGACCTCATCCGCTGAGCAATTGGATCATGAGTGAGAGCTCCTCTGAGTACTTGGTCCAGACGACACTGATCAACTTCTTTAGGGCTGACTCCACCTTTAGATACTATTCTATGAACCATCTTATCCAATCGGTATAGATAGTCGGACATCTTCTCATCTGGTTGTTGGTAGGTGGTACGAAGTTTATAGAGTAGATCAGTAGCATCTTCAGGGGATCCAAAAGCATCTTCTAAAGCACTCATATAATCTTGATAAGTTGCTAGTGGCTTGCTCCGCCAAGCAGCCTGCACCACTTCCATAGCAGTACCCTTCAAACTTTCTACTATTCTCTGCTTCTTCACGGCATCAGTGCACTGCCACTCTTCTAAGCACAGTAAAGTGACATCCCTCCAAGTATCATATTCTTCTTCTCCAGCAGGGGTGGGGAGGGCACCCGAGAAGGTTCTTAAACGACGGTAGTTCCCTTCTGGCTGCATCTTTGCAAACTGACTGACTAACTTTTCCATAGCTGTCATAAGCACATCAACAGGGGCCGCTGTCTCTTCAGGACTGGTTCTAAGGGGAGTAGAGGGCGGACGTATAGTAGTCTTCCTAGACTGAGTGGTTGATTCCTGTTGCCGGGTCTCAACTTCGGACTCATTAGGCCAAGTGATCTTCCATTGTCGACCATACTCTGGGGACACGGCTATCATGGATGGGAAGTAATCTTTCCTCAAGATCTGCCCGGTTGAGATCAGGGCTATGGGTAACTGTCCCCCCTTTTCCTTTCTGCGGTCGACCACTTCAGGGTGGGCAAGTTCAGTGAGTCGGTTAACTATTTTCAGTATCTCTTCATCAGATGCATCACAGAGCTCACCACTCACTGCAAAGCTTTGTCTAGCTGTAACATCCATCTCTTCACACCACAAATATACTTCTCGCTCTGTTAAAGTCTCCATAGTAAATACTCCTGTGTTAGTTCTGTATCTCAGCAGTGCCTCCACTGTAACACCCCTTCAGGGCTACCACGGTACGCTGGGTGTTATGGGGGGTCTCACCTCTTTAGGGCGCAGTGCCTCCACCCGAATCTTGATTGGAGCTCTCTCTAGGACTGCAGAAGGACTGTTATCTTCTGCCAGGGACTGATTCGGGAAACCCCTGCCTATAGCTCAGTACACACTCACCCAAAACAGGAGTAAAACTGTTTAACTGGTTTATGGATATGCAGCAGAAATGAAGTGTATTTAAAGAAACAACATGCAATACAGGTAACGGTGCTCTATAAAAATCATATACACATCACAACCTAATTCTTTCCCCAACCCTGCAAATATAACGAAGCAGGGTTCCCCTTTTCTTGTATTAACCCAGTCCAAACTTGGGGCCCAGTTGCCGCGGATGTTGGCGCGCAAATTTATAACCGTTGGTGCACTTAGATGCTCACGAAGGTAAATAGTCTGGGGCGTAGTGTACTCACTGTAAGGGGCTGGTTGAACCACAAGTCTCAAAAAGGGGCACTCACGGTGCGTCTCCACCGGTGGTAGTTTTCCCTGGACCCCAACTGGGGGCGGCAGGATTCAGGCCTTTATACGGTGGGAGTGCCGGTAGAACTCTCCGAGTCACAGAAAGTTCACCCGGACATCTGATATCCACAGTTACAGCAGACAAAAAAGAGAAAAGAAAAAAAAAACAATAGTGTTTACCTGTGGTAACACTGCAGAAAAAAAAAAACACTTAAGGGAATTGCTCACCTGAAATGGTTGTGAGAAGTCACAACCACTGTCATCACAGAAAGTACAACCGGACATCCGATATCCACAGTTACAGCAGACACAGCCTTTCCAGACCCAGCAGACACTAACGTTTTGGCTTCAGAATCTTGTAATGTATGTAGTACAGTTCATATAGCGTCTTGTGCTTGGGTGCGATGAAAATACATGAGACACAGGTTTGATATAGAAAGTCTTGTATTACTTCATACAAGTTGGCAAAAATAGTCACACAGTTTGCAGACACAGAAGCAGGAGACACAGCAGGCCAGAGTAATCTAAGCTCAGCAATCACTCTCCACAACAGGTTCAGGATCTTCTTCTCTGTTACCGTAAGTCCATGCAAACGTGGGTCTTTCACGAGTCCTTAATGTTGCTTGCTTCACCTGATGACCGGGCTGCGCTCTCTCCAGATTCGCAGGTATATCAGAGGGGACGGGAACGCTCCGCTCTTTAGAGGAATACAAGTCCACAGCGCTCCATCTTTTACATGAACCATCCGCTCTCTCACTTTCTTTCACTTCCTCTCCAGCTCCCTCCCCCAAGTTCCTCCTCCCTCCTATCCCTCCAAGCTGTGTCATCTGACTGAAACAAGGGTCCATGGGAATTGTAGTCCCCCGCAGCTCAGGGAAAAAAACATTAATGTCTGAAGGTCCCTGTTTAACAGCAGCTGCAAAACTCTTCTTAGTGTCTGTAAATCCCAGTATACCAGTAGCTGCTCTGACAGTTCCATGTGCAGGTGTTACACATGCACCGTTTTTTCTCTTGTCTCATTCATATTGCGTCTGTGATGCATCTATTTTTTCTCATACATTTTTTTAATTGAAGGAATGTCTTTGTGCGCAGGCAAATAAAAAGTACCCTGGAAGGTCATATATTTTTTTATTAAAATGTATCACTATTCAACCAATCTATATTATCTAGATTGAGGTCAGCTTACACAAGGTTAGGTTTTAATACTAGGGACAGGATATGACCGTCCTGATTGGGTACTCCTTGTCGCGGTGAGATGGCTTTTATTTTTTTTTAATCAAAACAATGTTAACTAAGTGCCCTATGTTATATGTACTATTGCTGTTTATTTACTTACTGCTTATTTTGTTCTTTTCTTGGGTTTAGTCAACCGGTCTTTGAGACATAGATGCAAGTTAGAATCTGTGTTACACATAACTTAATAGATTTTAATGGCTGATTCTGATCAGCAAACATGGCGGAGAACAGGACCTGCTCTGAGTCTATGGATTTCTGTTTTCATGGACTCTCTGGGTTCAAGTGGCATTCGGAAAAAAAAAATAGAGAGTACTCAGACGACAGACGGATGTGTTAATGTATCCTCATTTTATACGGATCTGCTGGATGGTGCAAGGTTGTTGAATTCAACGATCACATTAAAAAAAGTGAAGTCCCATTAAAAAATGATTTCTCTCTCTCTCCTCTGACACGATCTAATATACCAGAGGAGAGAGAAATGGTTTACCCAGGCTACCAACGGTCGGTACCTTGGTACCGGAACCGCCATCCCCCGGCCCTCCAACTCCTGTTCCAGAAGCAAAACAGCGGGTGCATGCACGGTGCGCCAGCTGAAATCTGCCAGCTGGCATCCGACAACATCAGGAACCAATTTAATTGGTTCCTGACTCCTGACATTTGATCACTGTGATAGATCCTATTATAGTGACCAAAATGCCCAAATAGCAGGAAAGCACTTGGGCTGTGCTTCTCTCTTCTCACCTTTTTAATTGTTCAGGGAGAGAAGAGAGATAAACTACATCCAAAATGCTGTCAGGGAAGAAAAAAAATCATATTTCTTTATCAATTCCAATGAATCCTTCCTCAATCTCATAATCACCCCCTTGATCATCCCTCTAGTCAGATTATTTCTTTTTTATTTTATCATTTTTATTTCATTCACTTTTTGCCATTAGAGTTTGGGTTAGCACTAGGGTGAGGGTTAGGTTTAGAACTGGGGATAGGGTTAGGACTAGGGTTGGGACTAAAGTTACGATAAGGGTTTTTTCAAAAGTTACAAAAAAAATTACAATAAAAAAATACCAGTGTTAGATTAGATTTAGGTTTACTAGTGTTACATTAAGTTTAGGTTTTTAGTTAGGCAGGCATAAAATAAAATAATGGCCCGCAGAACGTTTACAGCGGAGCAAGCGTACACCCTTCTTTGCTCCGGCAGTGAAACAGAATCTGCCTCTGAAACAGAAAAGTTTACAGCCAGTGATGACTCCTCTTTCTCCATGGGATCACACAGCCTGATGTTAGTGGAATCAGTTGTCACTGCTGAAACGTTAGAGGCAGGGCTAAGATCCACAGTCCCCCTTCACTGTGGTTTCCTGACAATTCTTTTTTCCCTTAAATTCCCCCTTTATTGGCAGCCCCTGGTATAAAAGTTGATGTAAGGTATTTTACCCACTTTGATTTTTTCCCATTTTTTGTTACCCCAGAAGTCCTGCAATTAATTGCTCACCAAACAAATTTATATGCCCGACAATACATTTACCAAAAACTCACCATGGCAACGATCGGACCCCGTGTCACTCCGCGGGGTCTATGATCCAAAGGCAGAGGGGCTGTCAGCTCCTGTAACGGCTCACGGAATGCTGCGATCTTGTTAGATGGCAGTATTTCAGGGCTTAAAGTGCCTGGAGCGGTCTGTGACTGCTCCCGGCACCTAGTGAATGGTGTCCGCTGTCAGATTCAGCTGACACCCGGCCGCGGGGGGAGCGCGGCCGATCGCTTACATGCAATATTCCGTCCATGGTCAAATTGGCCCACGGCACATGGACAGAATATTACCTCTAATGTCAGAAAGGGATTAAAGAAAAAAAAGAAGAGGAAAAAACCTTCCAACAAGACAATGACCCTAAGAACACAGCTAAAATAACAAAGGAGTGGCTTCAGAACAACTCTGTGACCATTCTTGACTGGCCCAGCCAAAGCCCTGACCTAAACCCAATTGAGCATCTCTGGAGAGACCTGAAAATGGCTGTCCACCAACGTTCACCATCCAACCTGACGGAACTGGAGAGGATCTGCAAGGAAGAATGGCAAAGGATCCCCAAATCCAGGTGTGAAAAACTTGCAGCATCATTGTCAAGAAGACTCATGGCTGTACTAGCTCAAAAGGGTGCTTCTACTCAATACTGAGCAAAGGGTCTGAATACTTATGACCATGTGATATTTCAGTTTTTCTTTTTTTATTAAATTTGCAAAAATTTCTACACTTCTGTTTTTTTCAGCCAAGATGGGTGTGCAGAGTGTACATTAATGAGAAAAAAATGAACTTTTTTGAATTTACCAAATGGCTGCAATGAAACAAAGAGTGAAAAATTTAAAGGGTCTGAATACTTTCCGTACTCACTATATATTTATAACACAAACTGCAAAAGCAAAACCTTGTTAAATGGTTCAAAGAAAATGAAGCTGCAACAACTCCCATTTTTAAACTCCCACTTTGTTCATAAACCACTTAGTTAGAAAGCCAAGACTAAACATTGAGTTGATAGAAAGTGGATGTTTATACTAGTACATGTCAGCTATGCTTCAGGAGACTAACTAGACTACGGCCATGAAGAGACCTGCTAGAGTGTAAATTTTGCCTTTTTTTACCTGTGATTCTTTGCACAGTACCCTATTCAAGGAAGGTGCAGTGACTCAGATACAGCAAGGCTCAACAGGCACAGGACAGAAGTTGCTTATGATTGTAGAAAGAAGCAGATTTCTCTATAAGATATATTGATCTGTACTATTGATTTATGGGTGGACACCAGGATGTTCGGGTCTGACGGGTTCGGCCGAACAGAAACAAAAAGTTCAGGTTCGGGTACCAGAACAGTACCCGGAGCCGAACCCAAACCTGGACCCCATTCCCTTGAATGGGGGGCCCGAACATCCAGTGTTTGCCATGCTGTCATGTGCACTGTCTGATTGGTGATAAAATCATCACCGCCAGTCAGAGAGCCACGGTTCCCACGCTGTTAAAAGACAGCATGAGCGCGCAGCTGTGAACGGAGGTGTAAAGTGCTCCTTTCCTGGACTAGTGTGCAATGGCTGTGCTGCACTGTATCCTAATACAGTGCCCATATTACTGACTCTCCCTCAGTCTGACATTCAGGTTTCACAAGCAGTCACTTTTGCCTAGCAGGTTAACCCAGCAGCCTCTATGTAGTACTCACTCTCTGGCAGTTTCTCAGTATAGTCAATTGCTCCCTCCTATAGCTACTAGAGTTGAGCATTCCGATACCGCAAGTATCGGGTATCGGCCGATATTCGCTGTATCGGACTTTAGATACTTAGTTCCGATATTTTCCATATATCGTATACCGGAATCGGAAGTTCCCATAATTCTTTGAGAGGCAATGTGATTTTAGTCAGCCAATGAGGAATCCTAAGAAGTGTGGGCACATCCTGTACTGCTGCGGTCATGTTAACTAATGGCATGGCTGTGATTGGATGCTGAAATGATGTCAGAATGCACTATAAAAGGCGCCGCCGCCATTTTAGCTTCACTGTGCTGTGAATTCAGATAGGGACAGAACGCTGCTCTGCTGACTCTGAGGGACAGTTAGAGATTGTGATTTTGTGTACTGTGCTTTAGGCAGGCTAGTTTACCAACCGCTGTGTAAAGCTTCCTTTTGCCTTGCAGTGTTGTTTTCACAGCTCTGCAAGGTGTGTCTGTGCGTGCAGGTGACGCTGCAGTTTGCTCTGCATCCAACGCTGTTTGTAGGCATCTGCACGTGTCACTCACAGACTTATTTTTTTCTTTAGTGTAATTCTTGCTGCTCCATTCAATTGAAATTATAGTGTGACGTGCTTCCATCCGTATCCAATACATTGGTTGCAAACACTATAGAAGTACACAAAGGAGCCTTTCACAGATAGTGAACAGTTGTGTTTCAGTGTTCACTGCAGTCTGTGAGGTATTTTTTTTTTTTTTAAATGCAGATCATGCTCCAGTTACTTCTTCAACTAATGCTGCGTGTACTCTGCTGAGCGTGTGTCACTGCCTCATCCTTGTCATTTTTCTAAAATTGTTGCTGCTCCATTCTATTGAAAAAAACTAAAATCTATGAGTGTGACGTGCTTCCATCCTGATACAATACATTGCTTGCAAACACTATAGAAGTACACAAAGGAGCCTTTCACAGATAGTGAACAGTTGTGTTTCAGTGTTCACTGCAGTCTGTGAGTTTTTTTTTTTTTTGAGTGCAGATCATGCTCCAGTTACTTCTTCAACTAATGCTGCGTGTACTCTGCTGAGCGTCTGTCACTGGCTCATCCTTGTCATTTTTCTAAAATTGGTGCTGCTTTATTCTATTTTAAATTTACTAAAATCTATTAGTGTGACGCTCTTCCATCAAAATACAATACATTGCTTGCAAACATAATAGAAGTCCACAAAAAGGCCTTTCACAGCAAGTGAACAGTTGTGTTCAGTGTTCACTCTAGTCTGAGGTTTAAATTTTTGGTAGGAGTGTAGATCCCGCTCCACTTACTTCAACCACCGCTGCGTGTACTCTGCTGAGTGTCTGTCACTGGCTGATCCTTGTCATTTTTCTAAAATTGGTGCTGCTTTATTCTATTTTAAATTTACTAAAATCTATTAGTGTGACGCTCTTCCATCAAAATACAATACATTGCTTGCAAACATAATAGAAGTCCACAAAAAGGCCTTTCACAGCAAGTGAACAGTTGTGTTCAGTGTTCACTCTAGTCTGAGGTTTAAATTTTTGGTAGGAGTGTAGATCCCGCTCCACTTACTTCAACCACCGCTGCGTGTACTCTGCTGAGTGTCTGTCACTGGCTCATCCTTGTCATTTTTCTAAAATTGGTGCTGCTTTATTCTATTTTAAATTTACTAAAATCTATTAGTGTGACGCTCTTCCATCAAAATACAATACATTGCTTGCAAACATAATAGAAGTCCACAAAAAGGCCTTTCACAGCAAGTGAACAGTTGTGTTCAGTGTTCACTCTAGTCTGAGGTTTAAATTTTTGGTAGGAGTGTAGATCCCGCTCCACTTACTTCAACCACCGCTGCGTGTACTCTGCTGAGTGTCTGTCACTGGCTCATCCTTGTCATTTTTCTAAAATTGGTGCTACTTTATTCTATTTTAAATTTACTAAAATCTATTAGTGTGACGCTCTTCCATCAAAATACAATACATTGCTTGCAAACATAATAGAAGTCCACAAAAAGGCCTTTCACAGCAAGTGAACAGTTGTGTTCAGTGTTCACTCTAGTCTGAGGTTTAAATTTTTGGTAGGAGTGTAGATCCCGCTCCACTTACTTCAACCACCGCTGCGTGTACTCTGCTGAGTGTCTGTCACTGGCTCATCCTTGTCATTTTTCTAAAATTGGTGCTACTTTATTCTATTTTAAATTTACTAAAATCTATTAGTGTGACGCTCTTCCATCAAAATACAATACATTGCTTGCAAACATAATAGAAGTCCACAAAAAGGCCTTTCACAGCAAGTGAACAGTTGTGTTCAGTGTTCACTCTAGTCTGAGGTTTAAATTTTTGGTAGGAGTGTAGATCCCGCTCCACTTACTTCAACCACCGCTGCGTGTACTCTGCTGAGTGTCTGTCACTGGCTCATCCTTGTCATTTTTCTAAAATTGGTGCTGCTACATTCAATTTCAAATAATTCAAATCTATTAGTGTGACATGCTTCCATCCGTATCCAATACATTGGTTGCAAAGAATATAGAATTACACAAAGAGGGCTTTCACAGCTATTGAACAGTTGTGTGAAGTGTTCACTGTAGTCTGAGGTTTTCAGGCATTATTATATTTACTTGTATGCTTTTATTTAAAAGCCAAGAACAATGAAGGCAAACATTCGCACTGCAGCTGTTGTCAAAGTTCAACCCACATTATGCACTTCCGACATTGCAGCTTTTGAGGCATGATGTGAGTTTGATTTGCCTAAGTTATGGAGTGACAAAATGGCTCAGGGAACAAAACATAGAGATTTTGGGTCCATGGGCTGGAAACTCCCCAGATCTTAATCCCATTGAGAACTTGTGGTCAATCATCAAGAGACGGGTGGACAAACAAAAAATTAAAAATTCTGACAAAATGAAAGCATTGATTGTGCAAGAATGGACTGCTATGAGCCAGGATTTGGTCCAGAAGTTGATTGAGAGCATGCCAGGGAGAATTGCAGAGGTCCTGAAGAAGAAGGGTCAACACTGCAAAATTAGACTTGCTGCATTAACTCATTCTAACTGTCAATATAAGCTTTTGTTACTCATATGTTTGCAATTATATTTCTGTCTGTGATAAAAATATCTGTCAAACACACATAAAAACCAGAGGGCAGCAGATCATGTGAAAATATCATATTTGTGTCATTATCAAAACTTTTGGCCATGACTGTACAGTTCAGGTGGTAGAAAGATGAACATAATAGGATACATGTATAACGTTGCCAACCAGTTATTTAATCGGAAACAGGACAGGCAAATTCATGCGTGATCCATGCCTTGTTCATTTTCAGCAAAGTAAGCCGGTCTACATTATCTGAGGATAGTCGCATGCGACGGTCTGTTAGTACACCACCTGAAGCACAAAAGACGCGCTCCGATAATACACTGCCAGCAGGGCAAGCCAGCACCTCCAATGCATACTGGCTAAGCTCTGGCCATGTATCCAGCTTAGAGACTCAAAACTTGAATGGGGAAGAGCCATCTGGGAGTACACTGAGAGGGCAAGACATGTCGTCTGTCACCATCTTACGGAAACGTTGCCTCCTGCTGACTGGAGCCGTCTCGGATGGTGTAGACATTGGTGGCGCTGCCACAAAACTTCGCCACATTTGGAACATACTGGTCTTGCCCTGTGCAGAGGCGCTGCTTGTGCTCCCTCTTGTTGCAGAGCTATCTCCACTGCCTCGACGCACAGAGCTGCTTTGTAAAGCAGTAGCAGCAGCAGTGCTCTCGGCTGGAATGGAGAACATTATGGATTCCGACAAGCTTACAACCTGCAATGATCCTCAGTGTACTCAACCATCGTACGACCAGCTGTACCCTTTCCTATTGCATTCTCACCCATCCCTGCAGACTGTGAGCCCTCGCGGGCTGGGTCCTCTCTCCTTCTGTACTTGTGTGTGCCTTGTATTGCTCATGTTTACTGTAATTGTCTATATTTGCCCCTCTTCACATGTAAAGCGCCATGGAATAAATGGCGCTATTAAAATCTATAATAATAATAATATTACTGGTATTGACGTTACTGACACTTTTACCTGTTTTTACTTTTAGATTACACAGCTTGCATTTCACATAGCAAATATCATCTGCAAGTGTGTCAAAAAAGGACCACGCAGTGCAAGTCCTGGGAGCGCCCGTTTTGACTTTTGGAACAGAACTGCTCCGAACAGGTTCCAAACTGGAGGCTACAGTCAACCGAGTCTGCAGCCTAACTCTCCCTCCTGTTTGTACCGTTGGGGCAATCTCTTCCTCAGAGCTGCTCCCACCACCTTCCTGTTCCTCACGCCATGTTGGGACTTGGACATCATCATCTCCACTACCCTCTTCCAAAACCTGCTGCTGTTGGGTGGTCTGGCCAGCACCATGCTCAACAGAAACTGGCACCTGAGTCTCATCATCATCAGATGCGTTCTGCGGTGTGCTGAGCATCGGCACTGGCTCACCCGCCTCTTCAGATTCTGAGAGACACAGCTGTTGCGCATCACTGCATACTCCCTCTTCTTCACATTCCAGAATGCTGCTTGGCTGGGCCCCTGTTTGCAAGCCAACAGATTCTGAGAACAGAATCAGAGACTCAGCTGGATCCTGTACAGAACTGTCTGACTGCCTGGGCAATTTGGCAGGCGGTGAAGAGACAGATGGTTGCTCAACAGTGCTGTGTTCCTGAGAGGAGGTGGAAGCAATTGAAGTCGATGCATTGGCTGCCATCCAAGCAACAACGGCTTCAATTTGTTCTTCCCGCAGCAGGGGGGTACGCCGACCTCCTACTAAAGTGCACATAAAGGAACGCTCGGAAGTGCTGTTAGCACAGTCAACACTTGCTCCTGTGTTACTGGGGTTCAGTAATGTCAGCTGTTCCCCTGCTGTGTGTACGCCAAAAAGTCATGCTGCCTCCACCCTGTCCTCCTCTCATCCCTGGGCTCCAACACCGCCAGTTGTTGCTCGGAAGTAATTGGCACGGGTACTGACTCCTGCCCAGCCTGGTTACAGCACGACAGCTGTTTACTGGCAGTGTCAACGTTAATTAGCCTCCAATAAGTTGTCCTGACGTGTTGCATTCGGGTTAGCCGACTCTATGGTGCCTGCAGTTTAGGTGATTCCTATGTGTGCTGTGGGATATCTAAATAAAGTCTGTTTCCGTTGTGACAATAGGACAAGCACCCACTGGAGGACTGTGTGATTCGGTAACTGCGGACAGCTTGCGGCCTGTCAACTTACATTTTCATGGGTGCCTTATGGTACCCGTCCGGGTTCCAGTACCGTCAGCTGGTTCTCCGCAGTGCCTTTGGCCTCGGTGCCTCCATGTCGGTATCCGAGTTCCAGCAACGTCTGCTGGTCCTTGGTAGTGCTTTTGAGCACAGGTACCTCCTGCTTAGTAACCGTGTCCCAGTAACGTCAGCTGGTCCTCGGTTGTGCCATTGGCTCTTTTCCTTCTGCTGCCCCTCCGGGTTCCAGCACAGTCAGCTGGTCCTCGTTACTTGCATTGGCTCTTGTACCTTCTGCTACCCGTCCGGGTTCCAGTACCGTCAACTGGTTCTCCGCAGTGCCTTTGGCCTCGGTGCCTCCAGTTGGGTATCCGAGTTCCAGCAACGTCTGTGTAAGGTTCTATGTATTATTCCTGAAACTCAGTTTGTTCGTCAGCCATTTTACTTTCTGTCTTGCTGCAGCTATCTTGCCCTCAGTCAAAATGGAGTTTCCAGCTTGCATGTTCCCGCCCTGATTCTCTCCTTTGCTTCTTAAGCAGCCACAGCTGAGCAATCAGTGCTTCAGAATCTAGCCTGCAGTGAACCTGTGACTTGACTCCTGTAAGCCTTGGACCTTGTACTCCAGCTATTCCTACTGAGGAACTCTGAAGCACTTGTGGACTCTGAACCCTGCTCTTTGAAAGACCCACGTTTGCATGGACTTACGGTAACAGAGAAGAAGATCCTGAATCTGTATTGGAGAGTGATTGCTGAGCTTGGATTACTCTGGCCTGCTGTGTCTCCTGTTTCTGTGTCTGCAAACTGTGTGACTATTTCTGCCAACTTGTATGAAGTAATACAGGACTTTTCTATATCAAACCTGTGACTCCTGTGTTTTCATCGCACCCAAGCACAAGACGCTATATGAACTGTACTACATACATTACAAGATTCTGAAGCCAAAACGTTAGTGTCTGCTGGGTCTGGAAGGCTGTGTCTGCTGTACTGTGGATATCAGACGTCCGGTTGTACTTTCTGTGATGACAGTGGTTGTGACTTCTCACAACCATTCCAGGTGAGCAATTCCCTTAAGTTTTTTCTTTTTGCAGTGTTACCACAGGTAAACACTATTGTTTTTTTTTTTTTTTTCCTTTCTTTTCTCTTTTTTGTCTGCTGTAACTCTGGATATCAGATGTCTGGTTGAAACTTTCTGTGATGATAGTGGTTGTGACTTCTCACAACCATTCCAGGTGAGCAGTTCCCTTAATTTTTTTTTCTCTCTGCAGTGTTGCCACAGGTGAACACTATTGTTTTTTTTTCTCTCCTCTTCTTCCAGTAATCCTGTCTTAAAAGATCTGGAAAATGGAGGCCCGCATAAAGGAACTTTGCGGAGTGACTGATAATATCCTTGCAGATTTGCAGAATATAAAGACCCGTTTTACAAATCTACAGGACCTCAATAATCACAATTTGCAAGTGGTTGGACAGACTACCCAGGATTTGCGAGCCAGGATTGAGGTTCTAGAGGGGCGAGTCCAGGCTCCTGCCTTAGCCCCGAGTGCTGGGATTCCCAAGTTGCCCCCTTTTCGTTTTGGCGGTGAACGTGAGAAATTCAGGGGATTTATTAATCAATGCAATCTTTTTTTTTCTGCACATGCTTCACAATTTCCCACTGAACGATCTAAGGTGCTTACTATAATTATGTTGCTTACCAACAAGGCTTTAATGTGGGCAAACCCTCTGATTGAGACTGAGGATGATTGTTTGAATCACCTTGATGATTTTATTTCAGCCATGGGGCAGGTGTTTGATGACCCCAATCGAGGTGCAACAGCTGAAGCAGCCATGTTAGCTTTGCGCCAAGGTAAGCACTCGGTAGCTGAATATGCCTTGGATTTCAGGAGATGGGCCCTTGATACCACCTGGGACAGTTCCGCCAAAAAATCTATTTTTCGAAAGGGGTTATCTCCACTGATTAAGGATGAACTTGCTCGTGCCGACCCTCCCACTGCGTTAGGTGACTTTATTAACTACTGCATCCGTATTGATACTCGTCTGACTGAACGCAGGCAAGAGAGATGGTTCGAAAGCAATCATACTAACCTTTTCCTACCTTCCTCTCCAGCTAAGGAACCTTTGAGTAGGATTACACGGGAACCTGAACCTGAACCCATGCAGGTAGACTCTTTACAACGACGGGTTAGTGATGCACGCAAGGAACATCGTTTTAAGGAGAATCTATGTTTCTATTGTGGTAAGTCAGGGCACTTCATTATAAACTGCCCAGCCGTTCTCGTAAGACTACTGCAGCACTCATTCATTGTGAGTGTTGCGAGAGGGGATCTGTCAGGTCCGAGCCTCAGGCTCCAGAGAGATCTGCAGCAACAGATCTTGATTTCTCGGACTTAAACTCCGTTACCTCTGAGGACGTTGACTGTGTAAACGCTGCCATTTTTCAAGTTTCCTCAGCGGTGTCCCAGCTGAGTTGTAAGAAAAACAATTCTCATTGCTTTCTTTCCATCAAACTCTGGGTTGACTCAGCTTGGGTGTCTAGCTCTGCTATGATCGACTCAGGGGCAAGTGGAAATTTTATGGATGTCTCCTTTGCTCTGAAACAGGGAATACGTTCAGTGAAGAAGGCTACTCCAGTACAGATGGAAACTGTGGATGGCTCCCTGCTGACCTCTGGACCAGTGGATCAGGAAACAGAGCCTTTGAGGGTTCTTATGGGTAAAGATCATCAAGAGAAACTGTCCTTTATGCTTATCTCTTCTCCCCACTTTCCCATTATTCTAGGGCTACCATGGCTGCAGGCTCAGAATCCTACCATTAACTGGGAGACCAAGGAATTACACTTTCCAGAGAAACAGATGAGTCCAAAAGTTTCAGCTTGCTCTGTTCCTAAAGGAATCATGTCAGTCCCTGAACTACCAGCTGTATACCAGGACTATGTGGATTTATGTGACAAGAAGAACGCTGACCAGCTTCCTCCTCACCGTCCATATGATTGTCCAATTGAATTATTGCCTGGAGCAGAGATACCTTTGGTAAGATCTACCCCTGGCGGGGCCCGAGCTAAAGGCTTTAAAGGATTACATAGATGAAAATCTAGCCAAGGGCTTCATACGCCCCTCTTCATCTCCTGCAGGTGCACCCATCTTCTTTGTAAAGAAGAAAGATGGATCTCTGAGACCATGCGTAGACTATAGGGAACTCAATAAGGTTACTATTAGAAACCGTTATCCATTGCCTTTAATCCCTGAGTTATTGGAGAGAGTGCGACATGCCAAAATTTTTTCTAAACTAGATCTTCGTGGGGCCTATAACTTAGTCCGTATTAGACCTGGGGATGAATGGAAGACTGCATTCAGGTCACGCTATGGACACTTTGAATATCTAGTTATGCCTTTTGGTCTGAGTACCGCCCCAGCCACTTTCCAACACTTGGTGAATGACATCTTCAGGGATCTCCTAGATACATTCGTGGTAATTTATTTGGATGATATTCTAATTTTTTCTAACTCCACAGAGGAACATCATGGACATGTGAGAATGGTCTTGGAACGTCTAAGACAAAATCATCTTTACATCAAACTTGAAAAGTGTGAATTCCATAGGACCGAAATTCAATTTCTGGGGTATGTACTGTCTACACAAGGAATTAGTATGGATGGAAGCAAAACCCAAGCCATCAAGGATTGGCCAAGTCCTAGAAATGTGAAGGAGGTACAGCGCTTCATCGGGTTTGCCAACTTCTATAGACGTTTCATTAGAAATTTCTCTGAGGTAGTGTCACCTATCACTCAACTTACCCGGAAAGAGTCTAGGTTTTCCTGGACTCCCCAAGCCCAGGAAGCATTTTCCCGTCTAAAAGATAAATTTACCACTGCACCTATCCTAGTACATCCCAACCCCGAGCTTGCCTTCATAATAGAGGTGGATGCTTCAGACTGTGCCGTTGGAGCTATACTCTCTCAGAGAACAGGTGAGAAGAATGTCTTGCATCCCTGTGCCTTCTTTTCCCAGCAGTTGTCTTCGGCTGAGAGGAACTACGATGTGGGCAATAGAGAGTTGTTGGCCATTATTGCCGCCTTCAAAGAATGGAGACACCTTCTTCAGGGTGCTGCACAGCAAATAGTCGTCCTGACAGACCATCATAACCTTGAGTTTATCAGGTCGGCTAAGTGCCTGACTCCTCGCCAGGCTCGCTGGAATCTTTTCTTAAACCAATTTAATTTTATCATCTCTTATAGACCAGGATCGCGCAATGGAAAGGCTGATGCACTCTCTAGGATTTACTCAGCAGAGACACGTCCAATTACTCCTCCTAAGACTATTCTTCCTGACTCTAGATTCCTAGGAGTAATTCATAATCAAGACCTACTTAAGGACATCAAGGAAGCATACCATGCGGATTCCTTTTTGGCACAACCCCCAAGGGACGTAAGTCTTGTCTTTAAGAATGGTGTGTGGATTCAGGGACAACGTCTGTATATTCCTGAAACAGTCAGATTAAGAGTATTGCAACTCATTCACGATTCCAAGATAGCTGGGCATAGAGGAATTCTAAAGACACAGGAATTTCTTTCTCGTTTCTTTTGGTGGCCCACTTGCAGGAAGGATGTTTTGAATTATGTCACTTCATGTGAGGTCTGTGCAAGATGCAAAACACCTCGCTCCTCACCAACTGGTCTGTTACAGCCTCTTCCCACCCCGTCCCGCCCGTGGGGATCCATTTCTATGGACTTCATTGTGGAGTTACCAACCTCTCAGGGGAAGAACACCATTCTAGTGGTGGTTGACCGTCTAACAAAGGCAGCTCATTTTATCCCTTGTGTCGGCTTACCCACTGCAAAACAGACATCAGATTTGATGATTAAAGATGTGTTTCGCTTACATGGAGTACCGGATGAGGTTATTTCGGATCGAGGGGTGCAATTCACTTCTAGGTTTTGGCAAAATTTCTGTGCAGCATTGGACATTAAAGTAAACCTTTCTTCTGCTTTTCATCCCCAGACTAATGGACAGACCGAACGAACCAATCAAACCCTGGAGCAGTATCTCCGCTGCTTTATCTGCCACCTACAGGATGATTGGGTGGATCTACTTCCATTAGCTGAGTTCTCGTATAACAACTCTCAGAGTGCCTCCACTAAACAGTCTCCTTTTTACTCTAATCTAGGTTATCATCCTAACATTCTACCACGATTTCCCATAGAAACGCCTTTACCAGCAGTGGCTGAAAGAATCACGTCTTTACAGAAGAATATGGATCTTCTAAAGGAAAATCTGGAATCGGCTCAAGAAAGGTACAAGAAAGCAGCAGATAAATTTCGTAAACCTGCACCAGCTTTCAAGGTAGGAGACTTGGTCTGGCTGTCAATCAGAAATCTTAAGTTAAGGATTCCATCGTCTAAGTTGGGACATAAGTACATTGGACCCTATAAAATCAGTAAAATTATAAGTGCCGTTGCTTGTCGTCTTCAACTGCCCAGAACTATGAGAATCCACCCTGTCTTTCATGTATCCCTACTAAAGGCTGCGACACCCAATACGTTTCCTGGACGTTCCTCTCCTTGCCCTAACCCAGTGCTAGTCGATGGTCAGGAAGAATTTGTGGTGGAAAGGATTTTAGATTCCAGGTTGTATAGAAATCAGTTACAATATCTGATTAAATGGCAGGGCTACCCAGTGGAGGACAACTCATGGGAACCGGTCAATAACGTTAATGCTCCTCGCTTGCTCCGTCAGTTTCATCAGAGGTACCCACACAGGCCTGGTCTGAGGTCATCCGGAGGTTGTCCTTAAGGGGGGAGTAATGTAAGGTTCTATGTATATATTCCTGAAACTCAGTTTGTTCGTCAGCCATTTTACTTTCTGTCTTGCTGCAGCTATCTTGCCCTCAGTCAAAATGGAGTTTCCAGCTTGCATGTTCCCGCCCTGATTCTCTCCTTTGCTTCTTAAGCAGCCACAGCTGAGCAATCAGTGCTTCAGAATCTAGCCTGCAGTGAACCTGTGACTTGACTCCTGTAAGCCTTGGACCTTGTACTCCAGCTATTCCTACTGAGGAACTCTGAAGCACTTGTGGACTCTGAACCCTGCTCTTTGAAAGACCCACGTTTGCATGGACTTACGGTAACAGAGAAGAAGATCCTGAATCTGTATTGGAGAGTGATTGCTGAGCTTGGATTACTCTGGCCTGCTGTGTCTCCTGTTTCTGTGTCTGCAAACTGTGTGACTATTTCTGCCAACTTGTATGAAGTAATACAGGACTTTTCTATATCAAACCTGTGACTCCTGTGTTTTCATCGCACCCAAGCACAAGACGCTATATGAACTGTACTACATACATTACAGTCTGCTGGTCCTTGGTAGTGCTTTTGAGCACAGGTACCTCCTGCTTAGTAACCGTGTCCCAGTAACGTCAGCTGGTCCTCGGTTGTGCCATTGGCTCTTTTCCTTCTGCTGCCCCTCCGGGTTCCAGCACAGTCAGCTGGTCCTCGTTACTTCCATTGTCTCTTGTACCATCTGATACCCGTCCGGGTTCCAGTAACATCAGCTGGTTCTCGGAAGTTAGACAACCGTAAAGACCACCCCGAAGAAGATGACAACCCCAAGGACGACGAGCATCAAGCCAACCAGCCTGAACACCATCACAAAGAGGAAAAAAAAGATTACCCAGAAGAAGATCACCAACAGGACAAAGAAGGTTAAGACAAACTACAAGATACAGAACAAGAGACAGAAGAACAATAAGCAGAAGATCAAAAAGCAGAAGAACATGAAAAATAAGACCAAAATGAAGAGCAAAATATATGCTGTAAATTATAAGCAGAAGAAGACTAAGCAGTGTATGGGGGTGAGTCCGTTCCTCCTCGTGGTGCCCTGGAAAATGCCTGCTGCTGCAGGCTAAACTGAACACGGACAAATACTGTTGTAATTTAAATCTTTTGTGACAGCAAGAACGGAAGGAAGAAAAATTCATACTTTTACAGATTACAAGTACAGGAATCTCTGTCACAAATAAGAATATGATGAAGAAGATGAAGAGGAAGAAGATGAAGAAGTAGAATATGAAGAAGAATAATAGTTTAATAAAAACAATATGAGTAATGTTAACAAAAAGATGAATAACAAGAAGTTTAAGAAGAAGATAAAGAAGGTGAAGATGAAGAATAATTAGATGACAAAGATGATGCTGCTGAAGATTATGAAGGTGAAAGTGTGGCAAAAGTTAAAAAGATCAAGAGCATGGAAGTTGTGAAACATACATATTTGCCAAAATAGAAAAAAGGTTAACAACATTATCAATTTCTTCATCAATCCGAACGTCTTTAAAAAAAAAATTATTAATGCTATTCCATTGGATTGGGTTAAACATCTATGCCTTTAATGTCTCCTCAACCTCCCCCAATACATTCTACATTACTCTTTGTTGTTTTCCTTCATGTACAATTATCCAACAAGCCAAAAATGGTTTTTTTTTTAATTACGATATTTTGTTCCCATAGACTTACATTGGATTTCCGGTATCGGGTATCGCCGATATTTTGTGGATACCGTCGATACCATTCCGATCCGATATTTTTGGATATCGGAAAGTATCGCTCAACTCTAATAGCTAGGCAACTGTACAGGCCTCTCTCATAACTGCCATCTTGCAGTGAGGCTTCCGCTGTTGGACTTCCCTTCATTCACAGGCTTCCTTCACAATGACTTTGCATCCCGCTTGGGGATTAGTTTGCACCCAGAACTATTAAGGATGTGCACTGCACATCTTCTCCAACTTACCAATGGTCCATTGGTGGTTAATCCAGTGCTCCTACATATCCACAATTTAGAAAGAAACCTGTGCGGTGCCCCACTGCAGCCTCTCCACATATGATCTATGGCCTGTATGAGGTAGAGCACAATCAATAATCATAGCTACTCATTATATGAAGTACCTACTACCTACCAAAAACACATGTTAAGCAGCAAGTATACAATTTGTCATATGCATGAACATAAACTGAACCCATTTTAAGGGCAAAATTGACTTGTTGGCAAGACCCACTTAGAGGTTCGCCATGACGTGGCAGTGGGCTTCATACAGTCTGATCAGAATGTTAAACTAAGAACCTCCTGTACAGTAATATATATTTATGTCTAGTATCATTAGATCAATGTATGATTTTTTTGAAGAGCGGTCCATGCTCTTTTTTTGGAGTTACTTTTTGGACTTTTGCAGAAACACATGGCATAACATACGTTACAGCTTAACATAACCAGTTTCTTCACTGGAGTATTACATCTCAAGGATGCATTTATTGTAAAGAAATGATTCAGCTTTTACACAATTCACTTTGGAGCAGTTCATATCTTTAACCAAATTGCCTGAAGTTTTTTGTCTCCAGGGGCCGAATAGTCGCAAATTAAAATGAGGTGGAACAATTTGCACTCCTGGCAAAATTAACCAGAGAATCATTGAGGCATAGTTAATAATAAACCTTGCCATGAAAGAATGGAGGAAAATCAAATAGTCATCTGAGAGGGGTGAACATTTAAGTTTAGTTATCCAGCAGCAATAAGTACATCAGTGACATGAGGTCTTTCTGCCCCTGTATCTGTGGCACCCCAGGTGTCCGGTTGCCACAGTGGCATTGTCTCCCTCACGGGGGGGATGTCATGCCTGGAAGCAAGGAGGGGTCCCCTTACCAGGTAACACCAGCATCCAGCACTTTTCCTGACTCCAGACCAGAAGGGGAAGCTCTAACACCCGGTTTCAGGGGAGCTGCCCTCTAAGTTCTGGCCTGGAGGCGGGGTTAGAGAGAGTCTGTGGGAGTGAGAGAAGAGGGAAGAACTGTAGGAAGCTCTGGGTAGTGGAGCTGTAACCAAGCTCACCCCTGAGTTGAGCGCTAGAAACCGAACACCGGAGTCCGTGGTTGTGCAGGTACTTAATTCCCGGCAGCTAAATCCGGAGGGCAGGGGACTTGAGGTCTCCTAGCCCCATCTAACACCAGGCGGCACAGGAGCATATGAGAGCCCAGAGTTGCCACGAGGAGCGATACCATTGATAGGCTCGAGCTGCCTGCCATACGGGCAAGAACTTAAGGACGAGAGGGAAAAGAGGCCCGAGCATAGCTTTAGGCAGCAGGGACCTCAGAGGACAGCGCAATAGGAAGGCCTCCAAACCCACCTGGCTGAGTGGATCCTAACTTGCTTCCCGGCTGCCTGGATCTCCATTACCATCTGTTGTCAGTGCCCCAGTTTGTATCTTGAACCATCAAGTAAAGGTAAAGGAAACTACAGCTCTTGTGTCTCCCAGTCATTTCTCGCACCCTCAGTCCTGCACCCCAACGTCCATTATCCCTTATAACAACTGTGCCAGTAGCCCTGGGGCTTAGCTCTACCCGTGA
The DNA here is from genome assembly GCA_033576555.1 of Oophaga sylvatica. Lineage (NCBI taxonomy): Eukaryota > Metazoa > Chordata > Amphibia > Anura > Dendrobatidae > Oophaga > Oophaga sylvatica. The sequence goes on along the minus strand of JARQOD010000004.1, from coordinate 490,339,587 downwards.
AGAGCTGTAATATTTCTGCTGCGTCACCAACCACTCCAGTGGACCGGAATCGCAGCGGCGGCCATCTATTGCCGAATACCACGGGTGGCGTCACAACTTAATCCACTATAAACTTTTACCCCTCATTTTATTGCATGCCAGGGCCACGGACTGGGTCATTGCTGCCGTGATCCTCCCCCTCAAAGAACTGTCTGACTCGGACCGAGTACCCCATGGCCCTAGGGCGTCGCATATCCAGGAGTCAATCATTTTTTTGAAGGACACAGGTTAAACACATTTAGAGCAACTTTGGTCAGTATGGTCGACTGAACTTTCCATAATTAAATTGTGCAAGGGTTTTGATAAATGCCTTGTTTTCATCCTGAAATTCATTCCCTTAATCCTGCCACCAAGGATTTTCCTTTGGGGCTTCTCCGACTCACCCCATTGTTAAATCTACCCACGGCTTGTTGCTTTTCAACTTCATTTAAAGAGAGGTTTTACTTTCAGCAGATGAAGCATACTTTTTGTATAATATAATATTATATAGATTATTCAATGTATGTCCTGCATCACTTCATTGAGAATTCCAATATCTGTGCTGGCAGGGTTTCAGTAGAAACATTTAGTGTTTAATTTCAGAGTATAAAAACCTGCACTGATTATGTGATAGACACACAAGTCCTCTGAGAGTACAATATTGGGATGTACGACCTGTGTGGTTGCACAGTGTACATTACTTGTCTGTACTATAGGGTGGTGACGCTATACTTCATGGCTTGGTCACCCAAATCTTGTATCCTCCAATGCAAATGAGTCGCACGTACAGGGCTTGGGGTACTCGGCACCGAGCCCATTCACTTCACTGGGGGATGTCACAGGTAGCGCAGCTCGGTCCGTTGCCCTGGGCGCTCACTAAAGGGGAATATTTACAGGGGATTGTAGAAATGTTCGTGATGCCACCTGTGGTTCCTGGTCAGGGTGACCAGCGCTGCAGGGTGAATCCTCTGAGGGTTGGGGCAGCAAGGTGTTAAGTCTCCCACAGGCGAGACTGATCCCTCGAGGTATATGGCGGTGCAGGGGCGAAGGAGCAATAATGCAGACACACACAAGACAGTCTCTTTCTGTACCTTTACTGGTGGTAGATTCAGGCACGTCCCGGGAGGCCGTCAGGGTGGAGGATGCACGTCCAGTAATCACTGAGTAGGTGTAGGGCCTCCTTACGTCTATATGTGTGTGAGTTTCTAACTTGCATGAAACAAAGTTTAACTCCGTTCTCTTTGCTACGCCCGGCTGATCTTGTGGTGAAGCCTTCTTTTGGACAGAACTAAGTCTCCAATGGTTGCGCTGACCAGACTCCTGTTCTTCCTGACCCCGGTTACGTATCATCACTGTTGGGCCCCTCTGCGACCTGAAGTCCAGCAGGGTCTCCGGTTTTTCCCACTAGCCGTGAAGGTACTAGCAAGCTCGGACCCGGTGTCCGGTAGTGCAGAGTGGAGGTAAGCCATCATTGCTATTCATCCTCAGTCACTCTCTCTTTTCCCTTTTCCACTTGCCTGTCGTCCTACTCACACCTTTAACATAAGCACAAGCAGCAGTAGATGTCAGCTTCCTTCTCTTCACCGCTCTCCAAGCGTCGGCACGCTCGCTCTCTAACAATACCTCAGTTGACTCGGTCTTACAAAAACTGCAGTTCCCTTTCCTTCACTTCCTTCTTAGGCTCTGTCCGTAGTAGCTATCAGGACCTTCCGTCAGACTGATCTGTGCACACTTCGAGAGTCACTTTCCACTTCCCTAGGGAACTATCAGTCTGCACGTTCGGAGGTAACTTTCCTCTCGGCTCGTCTCTCTGAGGTACAACCCGCTCTGACACAAACTAGTGTAATCTGAGCTCTGACAGGAATCCTCTCACTCCGGTGTTCTGAGGAGATCTCATCTATCTGAGGTACAACCAACAACTAGCTAACGTTCAGCTAGACTGTCTTCATCTCACTGCTCTATCTCTCCACACCCTTATATACCTGAGTATTCTAAAGGGCTCCCTCTGGTGGCACCAGGAAAATGTGGAGTGTGAATGAATATCAGGTGATTGTGAATTACCTTTTTGTGCATCCTCCTGGGTAACATGTGGCACCAAGCGCAGCTGGGCTACACATCCCCCCCTAGTTAATATCAGCACTCCCGGGCTGAAAAAGAAAACAATTTTTATACATAACAATAAACATAACTCATCCCTTGCGGGAGGTAAGGACACTTCAAACGTTACAATGTGTACAAATTAGCAAATAGAAAAATATCAAATGCTATCACACAATAAATACAGGATTCTTGTGGAGGACCCGTAGCAAACCTCCCACGGTGGTCCTGGGTGGGCTGCAGGACTTCTTTGCTGCAGACCTCACTCAAGGCCACACCATACGGGTTTTTCTTCAGAGGAAGAATGGCTTTACCTAAAACCAAGATGGGGCACTGAGTGCCAACTATTTACATTACAGTTCTGTGCTGCAAGAGTCCTCAGCACGCAGTCCTTCAAAATAGCATTTCACATATCACTATCACATTACCCAACTGGGGTATACTACTTCAGCATGTAAACATTATCAACATATAACATTCTCAATAAAGTGCAATTCCTTGGCAACTTTGTACAGTTCAGTAAACCCTGTCTGGGTCCTACTGGTCTTCTTCAAATATGGTAGCACCTTCCACACCTGGGGCTGGAAGCATGCGGTGCGCTCTGGAACGCATCACTAAGAGATCGTGTCCTGCTACCAATGTCTGAGTAGCCACAGTTCTCTTTTCAATTTTGCGATTTGCTGGAGGCCTTACAGGTGCCTCTGCTGAGTACAGATTTGGCTCAATAGAGATCGCTGTAGCAGTCGCTGTGCTCTGCGTATCCAATTGTGACGCAGGTGCACGCAGTGGCTCAGTTGGGGTCGCTCTTGCAGTCGCTGCGCTCTGCTGTGTTGCAGAATGGGACGCAGGATAAGATGCAGGTGCGCAGCCGGGCGCTGATGTAGCTGGGGCTTGGGACGCTGAGACACGGGGTACGTTTCCGGCTTCAGGGACTGGGTTGCTGACTCGGGAGACATTCAGGGCATACCACCCCTTAAGACCCCAATGCCGCGTGTAGGTGACAACATCCCCAATAAGCAGATCCCTTCCCGGGTGCCCCTCTGGCAGGTGAGACTCCACATCCCTGCAATTAACAAAGACCTCCTGGTACAGGCCTGGTTCGTGGATGAACCCCCAGCCTCCCTGGAGTTTGAAGTCTCTAATAGCCCCCTGGCGCCGCGGTTCCCGGAGCGTACCTTTGTCTCGCCTGACGTTCTCTTTGTCAGCAAGATCTTTCTCCCGGTACCTCTGGCGAAGCTGCTGCGCCTCTCGCTGCTCCTGCTGCTGTCGCTGCTCATGCTCCCAGCGTCGCCACTCGTTCTCCTTCTGGGCGGCGTATTCCACGTCGTCCAGGAGCTCCATCTCCTCCCAGTCGATCTCCATCGCTTCGGGCAGGACTCCCTTGCAGGGGGCAGGCTCGGACATTGTAATAGCATTTAGACAGGGCGCCCATCACTTTCGCGCCACAGGGGGGGTACGCCCACGAATACACGCCCTCCTTCTTCACCAGCGTCTCAGAGCGCGAATCTGGCGGCAAAATGGCGGAAAATGGCGCCAAAAATCACAAAAACTGCACACAGTCTTTTTCACAAAAACAGTCCATTTAGGCACACAGGACTCGCATTTTGTGAGCTTCGGATCCTGTTCGTGACGCCAAAAGATGAGTCGCACGTACAGGGCTTGGGGTACTCGGCACCGAGCCCGTTCACTTCACTGGGGGATGTCACGGGTAGCGCAGCTCGGTCCATTGCCCTGGGCGCTCACTAAAGGGGAATATTTACAGGGGATTGTAAGAATGTTCGTGACGTCACCTGTGGTTCCTGGTCAGGGTGACCAGCGCTGCAGGGTTAATCCTCTGAGGGTTGGGGCAGCAAGGTGTTAAATCTCCCACAGGCGAGACTGATCCCTCGAGGTATATGGCGGTGCAGGGGCGATGGAGCAATAATGCAGACACACACAAGACAGTCTCTTTCTGTACCTTTACTGGTGGTAGATTCAGGCACGTCCGGGAGGCCGTCAGGGTGGAGGATGCACGTCCAGTAATCACTGAGTAGGTGTAGGGCCTCCTTACGTCTATATGTGTGTGAGTTTCTAACTTGCATGAAACAAAGTTTAACTCCGTTCTCTTTGCTACGCCCGGCTGATCTTGTGGTGAAGCCTTCTTTTGGACAGAACTAAGTCTCCAATGGTTGCGCTGACCAGACTCCTGTTCTTCCTGACCCCGGTTACGTATCATCACTGTTGGGCCCCTCTGCGACCTGAAGTCCAGCAGGGTCTCCGGTTTTTCCCACTAGCCGTGAAGGTACTAGCAAGCTCGGACCCGGTGTCCGGTAGTGCAGAGTGGAGGTAAGCCATCATTGCTATTCATCCTCAGTCACTCTCTCTTTTCCCTTTTCCACTTGCCTGTCGTCCTACTCACACCTTTAACATAAGCACAAGCAGCAGTAGATGTCAGCTTCCTTCTTTTCACCGCTCTCCAAGTGTCGGCACGCTCGCTCTCTAACAATACCTCAGTTGACTCGGTCTTACAAAAACTGCAGTTCCCTTTCCTTCACTTCCTTCTTAGGCTCTGTCCGAAGTAGCTATCAGAACCTTCCGTCAGACTGATCTGTGCACACTTCGAGAGTCACTTTCCACTTCCCTAGGGAACTATCAGTCTGCACGTTCTGAGGTAACTTTCCTCTCGGCTCGTCTCTCTGAGGTACAACCCGCTCTGACACAAACTAGTGTAATCTGAGCTCTGACAGGAATCCTCTCACTCCGGTGTTCTGAGGAGATCTCATCTGTCTGAGGTACAACCAACAACTAGCTAAAGTTCAGCTAGACTGTCTTCATCTCACTGCTCTATCTCTCCACACCCTTATATACCTGAGTATTCTAAAGGGCTCCCTCTGGTGGCACCAGGAAAAGGTGGAGTGTGAATGAATATCAGGTGATTGTGAATTACCTTTTTGTGCATCCTCCTGGGTAACATGTGGCACCAAGCGCAGCTGGGCTACACACAAACTTATTGTCTTAACCTATGAAAAGGAAGATGTATCTAAATTAATTAGTTTATTGACAGCACAATGTTATTTGGTCATCTTACAACCTTTGCATTATTTATGAGCTATATAGCATTATTTTAGGGGCTGACATCTGTAGAGAGCAAAAAGGGGCCCATACACATTAGACAAAAAATTGGGCTGACAAACATCAGTCAGACAAATTATCGTTCCTCAGAGGAAAAAAATCTTTCAGATTGCATAGGCCAGAGAATTTTTTCAGCCGATGAATCAACCGCAGGCCGATGTTTACCAAATGTTTACCAAAAAACCAACATGCCCGATCAGTATTTTGAGCAAGAAAAAATGTTTGTCAGTCGGGCATCATTCGAAAGCTGGTGATTGTTCATTATGGTCCAAATTTGATATTTTGGATGACGTTTATGTGGGTCACAACACCTAAGTCTTAATCTCCAATCTCCAATCTTAGGCTAAAAGCCTGCAGTCTCTCTACGTGACTGCAGACTTGTGAATCTTCACATCACAGACACTGTGCCCGGTAAAGATTCTCCAAGCCAAGAGCGGTGGGCACGTATCAGCAAATATGTGATTTGCATACTTGTGGTCACATGCCAACTAGATGGGCATGGCCTCGCCCAATGCAAGTGTATTGAGCAAGGTCGGAAACAGTCTAGTCGGAATGTGGCTGTAAGTATGCAAATCGCATACTTGTGGTCACATGACCGCCTGCTTCTGGTGCCCGCACTGGAGAATCCTCACAGCACACAGTGCGCACAAAGTGAGGATACTCAAGTCTACAGTCACACACAGTGACTGCAGACTTGTAGCTTAAGACCAGACAACCCATTTTATATATCACCAATACAACTTCTTACTGTGAACATTTAAATGGGGTCTTCTGGATTCAGAAAAACTTGACCCCTGGCTTCATTTTGTTTTAAAGCAAAACAAACTGTGCTTCACACTCTTCTGTTGCAGCAGCCAGACTGCACCCCTACTCCATTGTACTTTATTGTCTGCAGCGCAGACATCACATCGACAGCGCTGATGGGCTGCATCACTGTCAAAACCAGACACTGGGATCAGCGGTGGGAACTCAGCACTGGACCCGGGGAGAGTGAGCAAAGTTCAGTTTGTTTTTTAAAAATATATACTGCATATGGAAAGAGCTCTTACTTTCCAATATACCTCTTGTTCATTTTCTTCTGTGCTGAGTGTCTATTAAACAGCAGAGGGTGAGGAGGAGGTGGAAAGAAGCTCAGCGTTTAATAGCGCTGTCATCTTTCCATGTTGATGTAAAGACTTAGAAAGAAATCAATGTTCGGATTTCCATCCTTGCAGCTGCGGTGAAGAAGAGAGCACACAGTAGTCAGCACTTCATCCTCAATTGTTGCTGAATTAGACTGAATTATAGCAAGAAGTAGGATTAAAGTAGATGACATAAATTTTTAAATTACAAGAGATGTCTGAAACAACTACTTTCAGATTCAAGCTGATTTTGCGGGCGAAAGTCACAGGCCAGACATTTGTAGTTGTGTTACATTGACCGTTTCGGTCAACTCCCCTCTATGATATCCATATGCCCTGATCAGATGAACTCTTTAAAGAGACCTATCAGAGATAAATTGGAAACCCCTAGGCTATAAACAGTTGTCCTAAGAATTTAATCAGGGGAGAACCACTCCTCTGCCTCTTGGCTTCCTGTTTGCTGCAAAGGGTGCACTCTTGAATGTGTGGCCATTCATAACAACAGTATGGCTCCTCCACGTGTCCAAACTCTGCACTTTTTTGCTGTTTTAGCTCAGGTGCCAGCTGGGGATTAGTTTTGTAAAGCCTATTCGTCATTTAGCCCCACAGATAAAAGTCACACATGGTGTGGAGACCAGAATTCCTTGTCCACAGTACATACTTCTGTGAATGCCATATGAACGTCCCTAAAGGAACAAGTGCTACCTATGCCAAGTCTCCCCGACTTTCCCTCGCTTCTGATACGTTAACTATCTAAGAATTGCCATGACAACTCGAGGCCAATTAATGGCAGCAAGGTCTGCCTACTATGGTGGCCTACTAGGATCTTAGCAACATTTTAGTGGAAAATGTTTAATTTTTCTTCCCATTTATTCCACTTTGCGTTAATCCCTGTGAGGTTTTGAGTGGTCAACACACTACCTGATAGCAGTTGTGAATATGTTGAGGGGCGCTGTTTTTAAAATGGTATCAATTTTGGTAGTGTCCAATATATTGGTCCCTCAAAGTCACTTGAAAACTGAATAGGTGCCTAAAAATAAGAGTTTTATAAGTTTTTGTAGAAAAAAAAATTGCTGCTAAACTGTTAACCCTTCTAACATCCTAACAAAATCAAAGGACATTAGAGAAATGATGTAGACGTAAATTAGACAAGTGAAAAATGTTATTTATTAACTATCTGGTTTATGGGTTGTGACACAGTCATGGGTGAAGTGATGGAGGGCAGATATGTGTTTCTGCGCATGATGGCATCAGTGATGTAAAACCAGAATCATTTCCTCCAACACACTACGTATTGGGAAAGTTTATTGAAAGTTATGATATGGGCTGATTTTAGTGGACATTCATAGAGCGGTATCTCCACCTGCAGTGTCCTGACAGGACCTGTGTGATGTGGAGATCATGTGATCAATCGGATGAGTCACATGGTCTGGGCATAAGTGGCCGACTGCCAAAATTTTCAGTGTTCAGTGTGTGCCTGGAGAGGGAGTATTCCAGGGAAGTGTGTGCTAAACCAGAACCGTGGACATTGCTACTTGCTACTTGTAAGCGGGCTGATCCCCACTAGGAAAAGGACTGAGTTTCTTTTTTTTTTGTTTGTTTGTTTTGCAGTTTTGCCCAGAGGGCCGTGTTTACTTTCCAAAGCTTAGTTTATGCTGTCTTCAATATACCAAACCTTTTCTTAAAGATACAGTGTTCCAGATATACCTGTATCCAGCAAAGTGAGCCACTCTACCACAGGGTATAAACATTCAAAGTTTAACCCCTTTCCGACATCGGCCGTAATAGTACGCCGATGTCGGACTCCCTCCCTTTCATGTGGGCTCCGGCGGTGAGCCCACATCATTTTGAACAGCTGACATGTGCCTGCAATAGCCGCGGGTGGAATGGCGATCCACCCGCAGCTATTAACTAATTAAACTAGTTAACAAGCGCTTCCGGAATCGCGCTGGAAATGCGCTCACCAGTGACCCGCGGGTTACCTGTGTATCGGCATGACAGCCCGAGGTCTCCTGGAGACCTCTATGGTTGTCAGTGCCGGATTGCTGTGAGCGCCACACACAGCAAGTGAGTAATTCTGCTACATAGAGGTGATCTGCTCATCACCTCTATGTAGCAGAGCCGATAGAGTTGTGCCAGCTTCCAGCCTCCTATGGAGACTATTGAAGCATGCCAAAAGATTAGATATAAGAGAACCTAGACATGTTTGGTGTCTATGAACTCGTAATGACTTGGAGAATCGTAATAGAAGGTCAGTTTTAGCATTTAACGAACCTAGCAAAAAAGCACTTTTTTTTTGCAATTTCACGGCACTTGGAATTTTTTTCCCGTTTTCTAGTACACGACATGGTAAAACCAATGGTGTCTTTCAAAAGTACAACTTGTCCTGCAAAAAACAAGCCCTCACACAGCCATATTGACGGAAAAATAAAAAAAAAATTTCTGGGAAGAAGAGGAGCGAAAAACCGAAATCGCAAAACCTAAAAAATCTTCGGGGGTCAAGGGTTAAATATTGTAATTTTTTTTTTTTTTACATTTTCAGAAAATTAATGTGTTTTTTTTTTTTTTACAGAAAATATGCAAAACATATTGAACTGAATTTACCGCTAGCAACTTACAATGTGTCGTGAAAAAGTAGTCTCAGAATAACCGGGAAACGCTGAAACGAACCAGAGTTATAACCACATAAGGTGACATGTCAAACTTGAAAAATCAGGCTTGGTCACTAATGGGTTAAACCCTAATGCTCACTGTCGTCTAACTGGGCCAAACATGAAAGGTATTTCTATGAAATTAGAAAAGATGAGGTGGATCCCAAAATATGAATAGGTCAGCACCCAAAAACCACAACTATACAGTGGCATGTAAAAGTTTCTCAGACAAATGTCTGTCCAGCCTCTGTTTGAAGACTTCCATTCAAGGAGAACTCACCACCTCTCGTGGCAGCCTGTTCCACTCATTGATCACCCTCACTTTAAGGCTATGTGCACACGTTGCGAAATTGCCGTGGAAATTTCCGCGGCAATCCTGCACCTCCCTGCCGCGGGAAATACGCATTTTATAGGTATGCGTATTCCCGGTAAAAACTAGCGTTTTGTAAGCGTAATTAGCTTGTAGAATGCTAGCGTTTTCCAAGCTATCTGTAGCATCGCTTGGAAAACTGATTGACAGGTTGGTCACACGAGTCAAACAAGTGTTTGACAAATGTGACCAACTTGTTACTATTGATGCTGCCTATGCCGCATCAATAGTAAAAAGATCTAATGTTAAAAATAATAAGAAACATAAAAAATCGTGATATTCTCACCTTCCGGTGGCCCCCGCAGCCTTCCTGGTTCTCGCGATGCTCCCGGCCAATCCCATTCCTCATGTGTCCTTTGCGACAATGACCCCAGATGACGTAGCATCACGCGAGACCGCTACGTCATCTGGGGTCATTGTCGCAAGGCATCAATGGGAACGGGAGTTGCCGGGAGCGTTGCTGAGGAGCAAGAAAGCTGCGGGGGCTGCCGGAAGGTGAGAATATCACGATTTATTATTTTAATTATTATTTTAACATGAATATGGTACCCAGGGCCTGGAGGAGAGTCTCCTCTCCTCCAGACCCTGGTACCATCGGCACATAAACCGTTTACTTTGCGCATGGTGGACATAGTCACATGCGGAAAGTAAGCGGTTCAATGCATTCCTATGGCGGCGGAATTGCCGCGATTCCGCAAAAAGAATGAGCATGCTGCGTATTTTTACGTGATGCGATTCCACCACAGAAAAACACGCAGCATGTGCACAGCATTGCAGAATCCCATAGAATATAATGGGTTGCGTTGTGTAAGCGGTTTTGCCGCGTTTTTGCGGCGTTTCCGCCACGAAAATTCACGGCAAAAACGCTAAGAATCCGCAACGTGTGCACATAGCCTTACTCTGAAACTGTAAAAAGATGAGAAAAAAACACCCTGGCCTCAAGTGAAGCCACACATGAATTTTCAGGACCATACAGTAGCATGTAAAAGTTTGGGCACCCCTGGTCAAAATTACTGTTATTGTGAACAGTTAAGTAAGTTGAAGATGAAATGATCTCTAATAGGCCTAAAGTTGAAGATGAGCATTTCATTTATATTTTAGGCAAAAAAAATATATATATATATATATATAGTACTTTTTTTATTTTTAAAAATTACAAAAAGGAAAATGGGCTAATTTAAAAGTTTTTGAGCACCCTACATGGTTAGTACATGGTAGCACCCCCTTTTGCAAGTATCACAGCTTGTAAATGCTTTTTGTAGCAAGACAATAATCTTTTAATTCTTGTTTGAAGGATTTTCATCCATTCTTACTTGGCAAATTCTTCCAGTTCTGTGATCTTCCTGGGTTGTTGTGCATGCATTGCTATTTTGAGGTCTAGCCACAGGTTTTCAATTGTGTTCAGATCAAGGGACTGTGAGGGCCATTGTAAAACCTTCAGCTTGCACCTTTTGATGTAGTATATTGTGGATTTTGACGTGTGTTTAGGATCATTATCCATTTGTAGAAGCCATCCTCTTTTCAACTTTTTACAGATGGTGTTATGCTTGCATCAAAAATTTGTTGAAATTTCATTGAATGCATTCTCCCCTCTACCATTGAAATGTTCCCTGTGCCATTGGCTGTAAACAACCCCATTGCATGATTGATCCACCCCCATACTTAATGGTTGGCGAGATGTTCTTTTCCTGAAATTCTGTGTCCTTTTTTCTCCACACATAGCTTTGATCATTGTGGCCGAAGAGTTCTATTTTATCCTCATCGGTCCACAGGACACGTTTCCAAAATGCATCAGGCTTGTTTAGATGTTCTTTTGCATACTTCTGACACTGAATTTTATGGTGAGGATGCAAGAAAAGTTTTCTTCTCATGACTCTTCCATGAAGGCCATATTTGTACAGGTGTCTCTGAACAGTAGAATAATGTACAACAACTCCAGAGTCTGCTGATGGTCATGCACATAATGCCATAATTAATGACAGCGTGTATCAAACAAGGACACAATATGGAACACTCTCACCAGATCAGACGACTTATTACGGTGATCCATTGGGGGTAAGTTAAGACAAGGTGCACACCTTGAGGTGATGAGTTCTCCTTCAGTGGAAGTCTTCAAGCAAAGTCTGGACAGATATTTGTCTGAGATGGTTTAGTGAATCCTGCATTGAGCAGGGAGTTGGACACAATGAATCTTGAGGTCTAGTCCAACATTCTATAATTCTTTGATCTATATAACAGGCAGGTATTTGTTAATGTCCTGCTTGCTCTACCAGGTGCCAGATCAGAGTGGTCACAAACAGCTCCTGATAGTGATTCAGCTACTCCATGTCAACAGAGAAGCTCATCCTTTTCCAGGCTGCTCTGTCAATGGGAAGTGATTGCCGACATCATGCTGATTGACATCTGGCTTTCCACAGCTAAGCAGCGGGGAGCAGGTTGCCATTCAGCATGATGTCGGTAGTTACACCTCATCAACAGAGCAGAGTGGAAGAGAAGCTGTTGCGCTGTCAACTTAAAGTCAGCAGAAGCCCCTGAATTACTGGCAGGAGTGATCTGTGACTGCTCTGTGTCGGCAGAGATCGGAAGAGGGGCACAACAGGTGAGTAGTTAGCAACTACAAAAAACATGTCTCCAACATAATGGACTTTATCATTGTGGGGTCAACCATTGCAAAATGCGTTCCTATGCACTATACTTGTGGTTCCAGATCATGACAGGTTAGGAATGACAATATTTGCTCTTTTAATATTCTTTTTCTCAGCAAGACGCTGGGACATGGGTTAAAATTTCTCTTATGCTCATCGCATAAATTAATTAAAATACAACCTGTCTTCCTAGTAAAAGATCCACATTAAATAATGTATGTTGCATAGTACATCTCTCATTGTCAAGCATACATATGCATTATATTTGATGCCACATACTTATACTATTATTATTTGCAGTAGATTTGACCTTGATAGGAAGACAAAGGGTTTATACTATAAATAAACCTAATCAGAATTCACCTGTCTATGTAGGTCTAGCTATGCTCTTCTGCAAGAAAGGGCATGTAATATTGAACAGGCTGTATTAGCCTTAATCCAGCCCAACTTTAATCACAGACAGGGGCTCCTGGCATTTGAAATCACACAGGCCCATGTTTTCCTGTCCCCAATCACCAGATGGTATATATTACTAATATTACCCTGAATAGAGGAAAGCAAGATTTACCATAAGACCAATATTTCTAATATTACCCATGGCCTGCTGGGGTAAGTGATGGAGTCAGCGACTTTGTGCTCTGTCACCACTCTTAACAGTATGGGTGTCATGAGAACGTCAATTCTGCTAACAACTTAGCAGACAAGGCAGCCCAGGAACAGACAGGCCCTTCTGGCATTTGCCAGAATTGCCAGATGGCCAGTCCGGCCCTGATCACAGAGGATCAAGCCCAAAAGGAATACATACCAGTATTTCATAATAAAAAAACAAAATTTATTGAAAAATTATTATAAAAACACCATATCCGAATCAATAATAATAGATAAATGCAAAGATGAGGAAAGCAAGAATAACACACCTGGAGCACTTAAAAAGAGCACCTAAATCAAGCACCAACTCTCTACAGCATTGCTTGAGGAGATGTCTGATAGAATCGTTCATTAAATAGCAGGAAAAAAAAGTCCTAAATTCTCCAAGAGCAACCACAAAGGGGGTGGCAGGGAAATTAAGCACTGCATACACTATATTAGTGCTTCCTTCCCTACAGTGATGCTTAAGGAGATATCAAACAGAATCATACATCAAATAGCAGGAAAACATCCCAGGTCTTCCAAGAGCAACCACACAGGGGGTGGCAAGTAGATTTAAGCAATGCATACACTATATTAGTGCCTCCTAAAAAATGCCACAAAGAATGCAGGATAAAGTGCAGTAGTGCTTACCCATCTGGGTTAGTGTGCAATACCAGGCACGTGACCCGACGCACGTTTCGCTTGTCAGGCTTCTTCGGGGGGCAGTGTGGAATAGTATGCTGCTCACATTTAAATAGTGAGTCACTCAGGTGTATTATCCTTAAGTAATAAATAGAGTGTTAAAGTTTTCAAAGACAAAAATGTTCAAAGCACAAACTAGTCAAACATCAAATCAATGGCAAATATAAACTGTAAATGTATTTAGAATAACAGAGATCTGGCACTCTTCCCATTCACATTTCGTGCATTTCAGTAGCAATGGTTGTATGTCAGTATTCAACAGCTAAGAAACCACCTTGATAGTACTCATCAAGAAAGAGTCCAGATTGATACAAAATGAAGAAAGAGTGGGCCACTCACCACTGCACGTTAAATTGTAGCTTCATTGAGATTTCATTGCAGAGATTGTTTAGAGAAAAATTGGCTGAAAGCCGTTTCGCTTGAGAGTCATGCTTCCTCTGAGCTTGGTTTGGTTAAACTTCCAAGTTTTTAATAACTATTAGAAATAAAGAATCTTCTCCTTACTGATATCACAAAGAACAAGTCATCTCCATACACAACACAATCCACTAAACGAAGACCAATATACCAATAATACCACATAAAAGGGATAAATACCACCACACTATGATCAAACCAAATATTACCCCCATAAAGTGACCGAATAATACCGTATACAAGGGACAAATACCTCTACACCATGACCAGACCACATATTACCACCACATAGTGACCAAAACCCACAATAATCGAACATTAATGAAACCACACTAATAACACTAATATTATCCCCAGTGCAGATAGTATATAATAAATTGTGTAAGTGTACAGGCAATACAGTGACTTACCAGTGACGTCGCTAGTTGAAATCATATTATCTTCACTTTTCTTCTTCATCCGGCGCTGACCGCTATCACTTTTTTCCAGTCAGGACTTGCCTCTGCAGAAAATAACACACAGACATTTTTAGCTGATCACTTTTAGAGCACATTCCCCCTTTTCCCTGACTTCTATACCGCACCAAATGAAGGAACAAAGCGACATAGTGTCATCCTGCACAAAATACTCGGATCTCCTTTTGTTCCCCCCTTTGAAGTCGATATATTCAAAAGTAAAATATATTGCAGCATGATAATGTTCTCTAATTGGCTTCTTCAGTAATTATGTCCCCCTCTTGCCACCATCAACTAATAATGTGAGTTCCTCATCTTGCCCCCAATAGAGTAATTAAGTCAACTATCTGGTAATATTGTTCTCTAGTATAAGCCCCTTCCTGGTATAATGTTCCCATCCTGGGACCCTTCATGTAATAATGTCCCCTGTCCTGGATCCTTCCTGTAATAATGTCCCTCATCCTGGGCCCCTTTCTTTAATAATATCCTCCATGCTGGGCCCCTTCCTTTAATGTCTTCCATCCTGGGCCCCTCCTGTAATGATGTCCCTCATCCTAGACCATTCCTGTAATAATGTCCTTCATCCTGGGCCCCTTTCACTAATAAGAATTTCCCCCCGCTCGTGGGCCCTTTCCTTCAATAATGTCCCGCATCCTAACCCCTTACTGTAATATTGTCCTTCATTCTGAGCCCCTTACTTTAATAACGTCTTCCATCCTGTGCCCTTCCTTTAATATTGTCCTACATCCTGGATGCCGTCCTATTATGATGTCTGTCATATTCGTTCCCATCCTATAATAATATTCCCCTTCCTGGATACTCTCCTGTAATAATGTCCCCCAACCTGGCACCTTTATTTAATAAGGTTGCCCTTCCTGTGCCCCATCCTATAATGTCCCCAATTCTGAGTCCCTTTATTTAATAATGTCCCACTTCCTTGCTCCTTTATTTAACATTGTCCCTCAACTTTGGGCACAACGTATAATAATGTGCTCCATCCTGGCCCCCTTTATTTAATTATGTCTCCTATCCTGGCTCCTTCCTGTAATAATTTCCACCATCCTGCTGCTTTTCTGTAACAAAGTAAAAATATAAAGATTCTTCTTACCGGCGAACGGCATCCTATTGATGGGATGGAGCGGCACATGGCAGTAATGTCAGTCATTGTTCATGATGGGCACATTGACTTCCCGAAGAAGTGAGAGAACAGCCGCAGTTCTGACTTCTTCCAGATGTTAATTAGGTCTGAAGGAGGGGAGAGTGAAGCAGCTGCTGATTGGCCGTAGGAATCACGTGACATGACAATGGCACAAGAGCCCAATGGGAGAGCCAGTGCCGACATTGCGGGAAGGGCGCCAACACCGGAGTTACGTATAGGTGATATAAAGGGGGAAACACAGTGAATGAGAAAGGGTTGTCCGAGTTGGGGACAACCCCTTTGACTTGTATAGGAACAAAAGAAGGCACCACATTACATTGGTCAGAAAATCCAAAGCCAGCGTGATGTAGAGTAATACAAACTAGTTCTATTAGATACACCGTTCTTTTAATGGAGTGTAAGAGCTGTAATATTCTGGTAACAACATTAAAAACGGGCTGTGAACAGTATGTACTTGAAAGTCAAAATCAATAAAAAACCAAGGGTCTCATGAGACTAAGAAAATTAGAGCAGATCCATGTGAAGTGCTCAGCTCTTCTGTACTAATACTCAAATAATTCAATAAGACATGGTAAGAGAGCAAACACGGCACGTCAATACAGGCAACAGGATTACCAAGAGATGCACGAAGCCAATATCTGTTTAATTGGTTGAATTGGACTTGACAAAATTGAGAGGCAGATGGCAGCAGAGCAAAATATATAGAACCTGAAAGAGTTTGCTAAACAACCTGACTGTGTGTGTGTATGTGTGTGGGTCAAATCCATTATTCTCATTGGTGTATTGTCTGTTTTTTTTAAAGGAATCTGTTAACAGGTTTTTGCTATGTAATATCATAGCAACGTGATGTAGAGACAGAGAGTCTGATTCCAGCGATGTATCACTTGGGTGCAGTAGTTGTGATAGATTCACAGTTTTCTCTGCTGCAGCTCCAGATCTAGCAGAGCTCAGTATAACCCGCCCAGACAGGTGATTGGCAGCTTCCTGTGTACATTATATAGTGCCAGAATGACAATAATCAGTGGTGGGGGTGAGGTTGGACCAACAGGCACCAGATCAGTTGTGCTGTAGTGATAATCTCCTGCTGATAAAATAACTGATTGTATTGGAACAGCGAAACATGTTGAAACAATCACACACTCGTGAAAAAAAATTCTGTGTGTTCGATCAGTGAAATTCAGAACCTGTCGCATTCTGGTTCATTTTGGTAGATCAGACTTTAGCCACTAAAGTATAGAGGGATCCAATAAAATGGATGGAAAACAGAAAACACAGCTATTGACATCAGCTTTCCATCCGTGTTTCCAGGAAGTCTACCTGCTTCAGTTTAAAAAAAAATATAAGAAAAAAAAAGATGCAACATAGATGTAAAATGGATGACAAAAAGGATGACACGTAAGAGAAAAAAGGTCTGTTTTTATTGGATGAAAAAACGGAAATGTACGTACAAATGTAGCCGTAGGGCTCGCTCACACTTGCGATGAAATCGGACAAATGCAATATGATTAAAAAAATCGGATTTTATTCAGACTAATGTTATTCTATGATTCAGTGCTCATCTGATTGGATTGCGATGGAAGTGATAGAAAATCGCAGCATGCTGCAAATGGATATGAATTTCAGATCATAATCGCCAATACAAGTCAATGGGTGTGAGAAAAAAAAACGCACGGCACTCAGACCGTGTGTGCCGCGCGATTTTACACACCCATCTCCTAGAAAACCCGACATTTCATCTACTGCGTACAGTAAAATCACAGCATGACAAGTCAGAATAGAATAGATATATAAATAGAGTAGATAGAAAGATGTCTGTCACATATATAATTTGTGTGTGTAGCTTACTGAACATGTATTTAATTAATAAATAAATCAATAAATTAAAGAAAAGAATGGTGTGGGATCCCCCGAAATTTTGCTAGCTAGCAGAGGGAAAGCGGACAGCTGGGGGTTGTCCATTCTGACACAGTACGGTGCCGGCACTGAGTTACAGCTGCTTCTCTCTCTACACTGAAACCTTCCCAGCACCTCCTCAATGACTGAAAGCTGAACAGTGCCAGTTCCTAAATGGAGAAAACGGAGGGCACCATCACATATATAGAATTAAATATGGTTGGGATACACCTGCCGTATGTCTACATTTAAGCCCATAGCAAACAAAGACAAGAGAAACATACGAAAAGGCAGGGATCACCATAAAAAATGACAACTTTTATTTCATGGTTACACACAAAAACCACAAAAAGTGTTAAAAACATTTAAAATATACAAATGGTTACAAAAAGTAAGCCTCGATTAACCTAGTACCAACAATAAAGAGTATAAATGGACCCCCAGAATACCAAACCAGTGCATACATACAACTATATATGAAACTAATAAGATATATAATGCAAAGCATCTACAAATCCATATGTAGAAATAATAAGATTAATAAAGTGCATGGTCTTTGGAGAAAAACATCACATGCCTAAATAAAGTAAAGACTGGCACCAAATACAAATGGTGTGGGATCCCCTGATATGGTGTGGGATAATATATATTATATATATACACACAAATAATTGCTGAATCTCATCAGCTGTTGAGCTTACCGCACGGAGTGCGCGTGCTATGTCGGCGGCGTTACTGCTATACCGGAAGTAATCCCATGGTCATTGTGCATGCACAGAAGTAGATGTTATGATAACCAAAGACGCGATAAGCCACGGCTGCACACAAGAGCTGCAGGTCCCGTCCCCATCATCTATGCCTGCAGTGCGCTTGCATGGTCCGATGTCACATGAACGCAGGACGGTCCTTGTGTAAACACACCGATCTCCTATGCCGCATGTAAACATTATTTTATCAATTTCCACAGTCAATTACTGTGGCCCAGTTAGATAGTCCTGTAAAAAAGTTTTGTTCACAGGTAATCTAACCCAATATTGTGTCGATATGGGAGATGCAAATGGTCCTTATATTCTTACGTGATATAATATCACATGACCACAGGAAGGTCCTTATATCAACACATACACATCGATCTCCTATGCCGCATGTAAACATTGTTTCATCAATTTTCATAGTCAATTACTGCAGCCCAATCAAACACCTGTGTAGCCATGTGAGTAGGTTTTTTCACACATAATCCGATCCCGTATTATATCGATATAGGGAGATGCAACCTATAATGCTACGACAAGTTTATATAACTCCATACAAGTATGCAGCAAAAATTTTGGCTCAGTAATCGTATATTAGCCGACCCAAAATTATGTTCAAAAAGAGAGAACTTAAGGATAGTTGACACTTTAATAAACCATAAGAAAAAATGAGGTCCCAAGGATGGCATCAATACTATATAAGGTGGTCCTTTTTGTATATGGTTTCCTAGAATATTTTATATTAACTTACAGCTTCTCTGGATGAACTTCCCCCTGATAAAAGAGAGACCCAATGATTGCAAAAAACCCAGATGGAATATACTAATTCAGACTCTCAAGTGTGATACATCAAGGATGATAAGGAAGACAGACAGATTTTAGTGATCCTTCATACATGGTATGAATAAAATACAGATTAAGACTAGTCATTCTATATAGGGGTGGTTCATAAAAAAAAACTGTACAGGTGATCAGTTTGACAAGTATTGGATCCCAACATCCATATAAAGCTAGAACCCAGCCATTGTACATTTTATCTTGTATATTACAGGGCACATATCGTTCAAGTATACGAAGATGACGCGCACCACATTGGTGGTACCAGGGCTATGGGGTACTCGGAACCGAGCCCATGGAAGTCTATGGGGAATGTCACTGGCAGCAGAGCTCGGTCCGTGGCCCTGGCGGTCATGCAATGGGGGAATATTTACAGGGGATTTTAGAATAATAGTTCGTGACGCCACCTGTGGTTTCTGATCTGATTGACCAGCGCTGCAGGGTAGATCTCTGAGGGGATGTTATGGCAGCTAGGTGTTAAGTCCCCCACAGGTGGGACTGGTCCCTCAAAGTCTATGGTGGTGATGCAGTCACACACAATGCAGTCTCTTTCCATACCTTTACTTGTAGATGTTGCAGGTATGTCCCGGGAAGCTGGTCAGGTTGGAGAATGCACATTCAGGAAACTGTTGAGCAGGTTAGAGGCCTCCTTTCTCCTTGTAATGTGTGTGAGTACAAACTTGCATAAAGTCAAGTGCAACTCTTTTAATAGCAACTACGCCCGGCCAACATTGTGGTGGAGCCTTCTATGTCTCTGATTATCAGATGTTGAGAGAACTAAGTCTATTGTGGCTGGCCAAGCCAGACTCCTGTTCTCCCTGACTCCGGTTACGTATCGGCACTTAGGGCTACCTTCTGCGACTTGAAGTCCAGCAAGGCCTCCGGTTTTCTTATTACTAGACGTGAAGTACTAACAATGCTTCGGACCCCGGTGTCCGGTTTAGCTGAATGAGGGTGATTTGTCCCCTTTGTCACTCTTACTTCTCCACTCGCCCTTCGCCCTGCTCTCGCCCTTAACATAAGTACGTGTAGCAATGGTATAAAGGTCAGCTTTCCTTCAGTGCTCACTGACCTGTTCTCAGTTGACTCGTTGGTATAACTGCTGTAATCCCCTTCCTTCTTTCCTTCACAGATCTCTGTCCAGAGCAGCTCACAGGACGCTTCGTCAGACTGTATTTACGCTGTAGCTCTGAGAGTCACTTTCCACTTTCTTAGGAACACAGGCAGCTTGTTCTGAGATAGCAGTTTCAGATTCAGATATAGTTCTGACTAGGCTAGAGTAAGTCCGTCTACTCGTACCAGCCTCCACGTCTGTATAATGAACTATCTGAGCTCCTTCAGGAATCAGTCTTCACTCCTCTCCCTCCAAGACTGAACTCTCCTCTCCTTCCGTCTGTCTCTGACTGAAACAGAAACTAAACTGCACTGAACAGAATGTGCTCACTCCTCTCCTCCTGCACAGACTGACTGGACGAACTTTGCTACGTCACACTACTTAAATAGTCTAATATGCCTCTAGTGGCAATGCTGAGAAGTGTGCGTGAATGAATATCAAGCTTTACAGTTACCTTCTTGTGCATTTTCCAGGAGACATGTGTGCCTTGCGCA
Source organism: Oophaga sylvatica (assembly GCA_033576555.1). Lineage (NCBI taxonomy): Eukaryota > Metazoa > Chordata > Amphibia > Anura > Dendrobatidae > Oophaga > Oophaga sylvatica. Next base: position 490,319,121 of record JARQOD010000004.1, on the reverse strand, counting down.
GCTGGGCCACACATATAGATCACTCTATATGTATGGTTCCCACATAGCACAATACAGAAGTATTTGATGCTGTCTAAAACACTAATCCGATAGGTTAAACAACCACACGGATCAGAATGGGTAAGTTAATCTTGAACCATACATGATCCAGACCAGAAGGTGGGGGAAAGTATTATAACAGCACCGTCACCCCATGGCGTATGTGAAGGTGCTGACTATACAAGACTAAGACCTTTTAAAAGCCACAGATATAAATACCTGTAAAGATATTGTATTTAGTGCTAATCCACCTTGAATGAGTCAAAAAATAGAAACAAAATCAAAAGTATATACAGACTAATACACCACACAAAACCTAATACTACATCATAATGCACTCCAAATTAATTAGGACCTAGCATAAGAATAGTTTATATTATTGTCCAAAGGGTAAAAAACAACAACTCATAAGGGGATCCAATCAGGATATGAAAAGCCTTATTTTTATTAGGTGCCAATCCATCCTAACTACCCACATTAAACATTCCCATAACCCAAGAGGAAAGAAAGAGTTCTTCATAGTTGCTTACAGAAGCCTGTAAAAAGCAATTCTTCATTCAGGCCAGATGGAGCCAAGCTCCGTAGATCAGGGTTTGACACAGGGCGTGACCGCTCCTGACACATAGTGCCGGGTGTCAGCTATGATAATCAGCTGACACCCGGCTGCGATCGGCTGTTCTCCTCCCGGGCGCCAGGCATGATTTTCTATTCAAGAAAAAACACGTCACTCCCCACAATTATAGAGAAGTCTAGGTGCCTCGATCAAAGGGTTACCAAACCCATATTAATTAATCAATAAAATGAACAAATCTGGCACTCAAGAAGTGATGCTTAACCATAGCTTAATTTTTATTTACATCCAAGGTAACGTTTTGGTCGAAAACCTCGACCTTCATCAGACGGATCATAGATTCAAAATCAAAGAATGTTTTCACAAAAATTAGGTATATATATGTATATAACAGGAAGTCTCAGATAAGGCGCTTCTGTTTAGTGCTATTCCTCATATATTAAAGGCGCTGATCCCGCACAGGACTCCTCATAAGTCAGTAGTAGAATTAATAACGATTAGGGAGCCATATATGTTAGTTATAAGGTGAAGTATTTCTATCCTAAGGCTTTTCAGCATACGTTAAGCGCTGTTCCGGACCGGACTTCCCATATGGCTCAAACAGAATTAGTAGCGCTGATTCGAAATGGCAGGTACGCACTTCAGCGTACCTGCCATTTCGAATCAGCGCTACTAATTCTGTTTGAGCCATATGGGAATTCCGGTCCGGAACAGCGCTTAACGTATGCTGAGAAGCCTTAGGATAGAAATACTTCACCTTATAACTCACATGTATGGCTCCCTAATCGTTATTAATTCTACTACTGACTTATGAGGAGTCCTGTGCGGGATCAGCGCCTTTAATATATGAGGAATAGCACTAAACAGAAGCGCCTTATCTGAGACTTCCTGTTATATACATATATATACCTAATTTTTGTGAAAACATTCTTTGATTTTGAATCTATGATCCGTCTGATGAAGGTCGAGGTTTTCGACCGAAACGTTACCTTGAGGCATGATTTTCTAGGCGCCACTGGCGACCTGGCGCCCGGGAGGAGAACAGCCGATCGCAGCCGGGTGTCAGCTGATTATCACAGCTGACACCCGGCACTATGTGTCAGGAGCGGTCACGGACCACTCCCGGCACATTAACCCCTGGCACACCGCGATCAAATATGATCGCGGTGTACCGGGGCACAGGGGAGGATTGCGCAGGGAGGGAGCTCCCTGCGCGCTCCCCTGAGACCCTCAGAACAGCGCGATGTGTCGCGCTGTTCCGAGGGTCCCTCCTCCCTGCAGGACCCCGGAACCAAGATGGCGCCGGGGTCCATCCGGGTCCTGCAGGGAGGCGGCTTCCTCAGTGCCTGCTGAGAGCAGGCACTGAGAAGCCTGCAGCGATGCCAGAGCGATTGCTGGTGTGACAGAGTGCTGTGCACACTGGCACACCAGCGATCTGGTATTATACACTGTATAATACCATGTATAATATACAGTGATGTCCCACCCTGGGACACAGTAAAAAAGTTAAAAAAAAAGTGTTAAAAAAAAATCATAATAAAAAAAAAAAATATTCCCCAATAAATTAATTTATTCCTGTAAATAAAAAAAACAATTAAGGTACACATATTTGGTATCGCCGCGTCCGTAACGACCTGCCCATAAAACTAGAATGTTGCCTAAAATCTACCGTATATACTCATGTATAAGCCGACCCGTGTATAAACTGACCCCCCCCCCCTAATTTTGCCACAAAAAACTGGGAAAACGTATTGACTCGCGTATAAGCCTAGGGTGAAAAATGATTATGCCCCCATATGATGCTCCACAGATTATGCCCCCATATGCTGCACAGATTATGCCCAATATGCTCCACAGATTATGCCTCCATATGCTCCAGATTATGCCCCCATATGCTCCACAGATTATGCCCCCATATGCTCCCATATGCTCCAGATTATGCCCCATATGTTTCACAGATTATGTCCCTATATGCTCCAGATTATGCCCCCATATGCTCCACAGATTATGCCCCATATGCTCCAGATTATGCCCCATATGTTCCACAGATTATGCCCCCATATGCTCCAGATTATGCCCCATATGTTCCACAGATTATGCCCCATATGCTGCACAATTATGCCCCATATGCCCCGTAGCATAGGCCTCATATGCTGCTGCTGCAAAAAAAAAAATGACATACTCACCTCTCGTCTCTGGGGGCCAGGTGCCGGTGTCACCGCTCGCTCAGGACCCCGGCACCTGAGATATTTATCTGTCCCGTTCCACCGCTGCACGCTGCGTCCTCGTCTGACTCCTCTGGCTGTGAATGATCAGGCAGGGGGCGCGGCGCGCACTAAGGACGTCATCGCGCCCTCTGCCTGATCATTCACAGCCAGAGGAGTCAGACGAGGACGCAGCGAGCAGCGGTGGAACGGGACAGGTAAATATCGCTATACTCACCCCTCCGCCGGCGCGGTCTCTACAGCCTCTCCTCTTCTCCCGGCGCTCTCCGCAGCGCTTCCTTCCTACAGCGGTCACATGGTACCGCTCATTAAAGTCCTGAATATGTGCATATTCAGGACTTTAATGAGCGGTGCCATGTGACCTCTGCAGGAAGGAGCAGGAGGAGATCGTGGGAGAAGCAGGGGGGCTGCAGAGACCGCGCCAGCGGAGGGGTGAGTATGATCCGACACCCCCGCTCCCCCTCCCCCGCCGACCCCCGTATATGACCCGTGTAAGCCGAGAGGGGGACTTTCAGCCCTAAAAAATGGGCTGAAAATCTCGGCTTATACACGAGTATATACGGTAATATATCAAAATATAATATTTATTATCTTTAGAAGTTAAATGTTTATAAGGTTTGTAATGTTTTTTTGTTAAATTAAAAACCAAGTTTGTTAAAAAAAAAATTCTGGCTCCTAAATTTTTTGGCTGGCTCCTAGATTCTGAACAACTTTGTGGACCCCTGCCGTAGATCATAAATCCATTTGGACTCACACCTTAATAGTTTATGGGTAATGTTTCCTCCTCTGATATTAGTGTTGCCCATGACCTTCACTCCATTAGTGCTGCTTCTATGTGTATCCAAGAAATGGGCAGCTACAGACAAAATTGTTTTGTTTTTCTCTCGGTCCTTCTTGGCAGTGGAAATGTTAGACAAATGTTGAATTCTTCTCCTCAATTCTTGAGTGGTTTGACCCACATATAATTTTGGACAATCACAGATAAATAGGTATACAAGGTTTCTGGACCTGCAATTGAAAAAACATTTAGGCCTGATGGGAGATGATGAAGAGGTAACAGAAAACCCATCTTGTGAAATCATAAACTGACAGACATTGCATCCCCCACACGAATAAGTACCATAGATCCTAGTCCCCTCCTGGTGCTAACTTTAGGTCTTTGATAATGGCTGTGGCACAACTGGTCTTTCAAATTTTGTGCTCTCCTTGCAACTACTTTAGGAGTTGAAGAAATATAAGAGGAGAGTCTAGGCTCACTCAGTAGGATGTTCCAATTTTTGGACAAAATTTTATGGATATCAGTCCATTGATTAAATGTCGTGATTAAGGAGAGGCATCTTTTTGAGTCGCAAACTTGTTTCTTGAGTAGACTTGACCGATCTATACCATTCGCATGTTGAAATGCTCTTGAAATTTTTTTTCTGGGGTTCTTTTTGATGATGAATCGAGTAGTTAGATCAATAGCCAGTAGTCGGAAATCATCTTTTGCACTGCAGTTTCTACAGAGCCTTAAAAACTGACCTTTAAACAATTTTGTCTGTAGCTGCTCATTTCTTGGATACACATACAAGCAGCACTAAAGGACTGAAGGTCATGGGCTTGGAGATGGTCAACACTAATATCAGAGGAGGCAACATTACCCATAAACTATTAAGATGTGAGTCCAAATTGATTTATGATCTACGGAGCTTGGCTCCATCTGGCCTGAATGAAGAATTGCTTTTTACAGGCTTCTACAAGCAATTATGAAGGACTCTATATTATTATGCATTATCATATGGACTTCCTTCTTTCCTCTTGGGTTATGGGAATGTTTAATGTGGGTAATTAGGATGGATTGGCACCTAGTAAAAATAAGGCTTTTCATATCCTGATTGGATCCCCTTATGAGTTTTTTTTTTTTACCCTTTGGACAATAATATAAACCATTCTTATGCTAGTCCAAGCACACAGTAATCTCCAGCGATCTCAGGCAGGAAGGTAGGTGTAAAAAATATTCCTTTATTTCTTTTCGTTAAAAGAGCATGTTACAGGTAGTGGTACTCCAGTGGATGGTAAAAAATCGACGCGTTTCAACTCAAAGGAGTCTTAATCATGGATTACAAATTCTGACAAAATGTGACATTTTAAAAGTCTCCAGACAGGAAACAACAACCTTAATAAACATCAAATTACAGCATTAAACCATCTCAAAAACAACAGGGACTTAATCATTTGAAAGGCTGATAAAGGGGGGGGGGGTATAGTGGTTTTGGATGCGGCATTATATATTAAAGAAAATACAATACTTCTGGAGGATTTAAACACCTACATTTCCTTGCCTGATGATCCATCACCATTCTTTAAAGAGAAGCTTAAAAAACTTTTGGAAGAAGGATTAAAAGAGGGAATATACAATAAAAAAACTATAGAATATTTGCTAGTAGATTTCCCCATTATTCCAATATATCATGCGCTTCCCAAAATCCAAAAAAATATCTTTCCTCCCCCGTTCAGACCTATAATTTAGGGGATTGGGTCATTAAATGAGAGACTGGGAGAATGGGTGGATTTTCATTTGCAACCATTTGTTAGGCAGCTACCAGGGTATATTAGAGACATTAAAGCCTTATCACAGATATAACTGAACTTTCCTGGAATTCCAACTATACATGGTTGACATGTGACATAGTGGCACTATATCCATCTATTACCCATCACATTGCTATGGAAACATTACAAAGCTACATGTCAAAACACAGCTCATACCCTGTAAATTTGAGACATTTTTTACTGTCAGCTATATATTATCTATTGACGCACAACTATTTCAAATTTGATGGCAAATAGAGTTGAGCGAAACAGGTCGGTCAGATTCATAAGTCGCCGACTTTCGCCAAAGTCAGGTTTCGCCGAGCAAACCCGACCATAGCGTGAAGTTGGCCATGCGTTTGGCAAAACAAGCACCAATGTTGGTTTTCCCATAATGCTTGCAGGCGCCTTTTTTCAGCCAATGAGCAAGAACGTACACTGTGGGCAACGAGATGACATAGGCAGCGTCCACCCCATCTTAGAGTGTCATGATCCGTTCCATGGTTTAGTCCTGTCTGCCCTTGGTCCGGGCGGATCATGTCAAGAGTTAATTTTGCTCTGCCTCATTCTGGGTTCAGGTTGACTATTTAGCTCTCACACATCCTGCTAGCAGTGTGAGCTATACTGCTACCTTCGGCTTGTGAACCTGACTGGTAACCCTTGATTTGTCCTGCTGTTATCCCTGACTTGTCCCGTGTCTGTTGTTCCCCTCTGTCTGCCCGTTCCCTGCATTTCCCTGTTTGATCTGTTTGATTCTCTGGTTTTTGACTCGGCCTGTATTCGGACTCGCTTCTGCTTTCTGTCTTTGTCTTATCTGCTTCTGACCGTTGCTGACCTCCTGGCTTTCTCCTGACCACGTATATTGCTTATTCCTTTTGTCCTGCTGCCTCCGTACGGTTTTGACTTGGCTTGCCTGACCACGCTCCCGCCACTTGGTGGCGCCTGTGTTTCTGCTCTGTAGAGGGCTTGCTGAGACCTGTGATACTTCAGATGACTGATTATTCCTGACTCAGTTTTGGACGTTTTTGCTGCCACCTGGTGGTGGTTTTGGCTGCTGCAGTGCAGGCCTACTCTGGTAGTGTGTAATCCCTTCTCCCCTCTGTAACCTACAGGTGGAGCACACACCAGCCTGCATTACAGCTGCATGACACTATAGCTCACCCCTACATATAAAGGGATTTCTGCATTTTTTTTTCTCTGCTCTGTTTGCTATGGATCCGCTCCATACCTTGGCGGATCACGTGAATAGCTTGGCATTGATTATGCAAGACCTATTTGTGCAACAGAGGGAGCTTTCTAACACAGTAATATCGTTGCAGACTGACTGTAAGCACTCTAACATTGTCGATGTTTCTTTGCACTCTCCTGAACCTACAGTAAAGCTCCCAGATACCTTCTCCGGGGAGAGGGAGAAATTCAGTACTTTCAGGGAGAGTTGCAAACTATGGTTTTCACTTAGACCCCTATCTTCTGGTGATGAGAGTCAGCGGGTGGGGATAATCATTTCCTTATTGCGGGAGGGACCTCAGTCGTGCACTTTCTCTCTACCTGCTTCTGCCCCTGAACGTGTGTCTGTGGACAGATTCTTTGAGGCTTTGGGACTGATTTATGATGAACCAGACCGGGTCAGGGTAGCAGAGGACATGATCATGGGTCTCTCTCAGAATGAACTCACTGCTGAACAGTATTGTTCTGAGTTCAGGAGGTGGTCTGTTGAGGTGTCCTGGAATTACTCTGCAATAAGCTGCCTGTTTGAGAGAGGATTATCGGATCATCTCAAGGACGCGCTGGCCCTTCATATGCCGCCCAGTTCCTGGAAGAGGCCATGACCCAGGCCATTCGTATGGACCGGAGGTTACGGGAGAGAGGAATTATCCAGCATGAGATTCCCGTATTGCCTGCCAAGTCTGAGGTGGTGTCATTCAAGGAGACTATGGAAGTTGGTACCATTAATTTCAAGGATAAAGAGAGGAGACGGCGACGAGATGAGAAATTATGTTTTTATTGTGGAGATCCGGGACATTGGAAGACGACTGCCCCTCTTGTCCATCAAATAAAGAGCTGCCGAGTCTGGGTGATGATCTAGGAGGTCATCCAGACTCTCAGGTACCATTTTCATCTTTTCAGAAAATTTTGTTAGAGGTGGAACTGTGTTATGGAGGTGGTAGTGCTTCCACTTCAGCATTTGTGGACTGTGGATCTTCCATGAATTTCATTAACTCTAGTATGGTGTCCAAGTTAAAGTTAGAGACAGTCAGGCTAGAGACTCCCATCTATATCGTTGCAATTGATAAGACACCGTTGGCTCAAAATGTTATTAAGTTTGTCTCTGAGGAGTTCCTCCTCAAGGTGGGTTCCTTACATCAGGAACGAATTTCATGTTATGTTATGAATAATCTTCCTGCAGGACTGGTGTTGGGGTTCCCCTGGTTGCAGAGGCATAATCCTGTTATTGACTGGGGATCTCGTGATATTGTTAAATGGGGTCCTAATTGTTCCAATGGTTGTCTTACTGCTGTTTTTGTGTCTGCCATTAGTCCGGAGGGTATTCCGGAGTACCTGAAGGACTTTGGGGACGTGTTCTCCGAAAAAGAGGCTGAGGTTTTGCCACCCCACCGTTCTTATGATTGTGCAATTAATCTTATTCCTGGTTCTAAATTGCCCAAAGCCCGTTTGTACAATCTTTCTGGCCCGGAACGTACTGCTATGAAAAACTATATCTCTGATAGCCTACGCAAAGGTCACATCCGTCCCACTGTCTCACCTGTGGCCGCGGGATTCTTTTTTGTTAAGAAAAAAGATGGTGGTTTACGCCCGTGCCTCGATTTCCGAGAACTAAATAAAATTACGGTGAGAAATACCTACCCTCTCCCACTCATTCCTGATCTTTATAACCAAGTGTCTGGGGCTAAGTGGTTTTCCAAACTTGATCTCAAGGGAGCATATAACCTTATCCGTATTCAGGAAGGGGATGAGTGGAAAACGGCATTTCTCACCTCTGAAGGTCTGTTTGAAAATTTGGTCATGCCCTTGTCATGTATAGTGTACAGTTCCTATAGCGTCTTGTGCTTGGGTGCGAGGAAAACACAGGAGACATAGGTTGAAATGAAATGACTTGTATTACTTCATACAAGCATGCTGAAAAGTTCACACAGTTTGCAGGAACAGCGACAGGAGAAACAGCAGGCCAGAGTAACTTCAAGCACTACAATAAATCTCCAAAGCAGGTTCAGGAACTCTTCTCTGTACCGTAATTCCTCTGCAAACATGGATTCACCAAACAGGAGGTTTCCAGAGTCCAAAAGTGTTCCAAGGTTCCTCAGTAGGGAATAGCTGGAGTACAAGTCCAAGGCTTCCAGGAGTCAGGTCACAGACTGACTGAGGCTTGATTCAGGAGCACTGATTGTTCAGCTGAGGCTGCTTAAGAAGCAAGAGGGAAGAATCAGGGCGGGAACATGAAAACTGGAAACTCCATATTAACTGAGGGCAAGAGCTGCAGAAAGACAGAAAGCAAAATGGCCGACGGAAAACTGAGTTTCAAGGAACATGTCAACAGAGACAAAGAACCTTACATTACTCCCCCCTTAGGGACAACCTCCGGATGACCTCAGACCAGGCTTGTCAGGGTACCTCTGATGAAACTGGCGGAGCAGGCGAGGAGCATTTACATTATTGACTGGTTCCCATGAGTTGTCCTCCACTGGGTAGCCCTGCCATTTAATCAAATATTGCAACTGATTTCTGTACAACCTGGAATCTAGAATCCTTTCCACCATAAATTCTTCCTGACCATCGACCAGCACTGGGTCAGGGCAAGGAGAAGAACGTCCAGGAAACGTATTGGGTGTTGCAGCCTTTAGTAGGGATACATGAAAGACAGGGTGGATTCTCATAGTTCTGGGCAGTTGAAGACGACAAGCAACAGCACTTATAATCTTATTGATCTTATAAGGTCCAATGTACTTATGTCCCAATTTAGACGATGGAATCTTTAATTTAAGATTTCTGGTTGACAGCCAGACCAAATCTCCTACCTTGAAAGCTGGTGCAGGTTTACGAAATTTATCTGCTGCTTTCTTGTACCTTTCCTGAGCCAATTCTAGATTTTCCTTTAGAAGATCCATATTCTTTTGTAAAGAAGTGATTCTTTCAGCCACTGCCGGCAAGGGCGTATCTATGGGAAATCGAGGAAGAATGTTAGGATGATAACCTAGATTGGAGTAAAAAGGAGACTGCTTAGTGGAAGCGCTCTGAGAGTTGTTATAAGAGAACTCAGCCAGTGGAAGTAGATCCACCCAATCATCCTGTAGGTGGCAGATAAAACAGAGGAGATACTGCTCCAGGGTCTGATTGGTTCGTTCTGTCTGTCCATTAGTCTGGGGATGAAAAGCAGAAGAAAGGTTTACTTTAATGTCCAATGCTGCACAGAAATTTTGCCAAAACCTTGAAGTGAATTGCACCCCTCGATCCGAAATGACCTCATCCGGTACTCCATGTAAGCGAAACACATTCTTAATCATCAAGTCTGATGTCTGTTTTGCAGTGGGTAAGCCGACACAAGGGATAAAATGAGCTGCCTTTGTTAGACGGTCAACCACCACTAGAATGGTGTTCTTCCCTTGAGAGGTTGGTAACTCCACAATGAAGTCCATAGAAATGGATCCCCACGGGCGGGACGGGGTGGGAAGAGGTTGCAACAGACCAGTTGGTGAGGAGCGAGGTGTTTTGCATCTTGCACAGACTTCACTTGAAGTGACATAGTTTAAGACATCTTTCCTGTAAGTGGGCCACCAAAAGAAACGAGAAAGAAATTCTTGTGTCTTTAGAATTCCCCTATGCCCGGCTATCTTGGAATCGTGGATGAGTTGCAATACTCTCAATCTGACTGTTTCAGGTATATACAGACGTTGTCCCTGAATCCACACACCATTCTTAAAGACAAGACTTATGTCCCTTGGGGGTTGAGCCAACAAAGAATCCGCATGGTATGCTTCCTTGATGTCCTTAAGTAGGTCTTGATTATGAATCACTCCCAGGAATCTAGAGTCAGGAAGAATAGTCTTAGGAGGAGTAAGTGGACGTGTCTCTGCTGAATGAATCCTAGAGAGTGCATCAGCCTTTCCATTGCGCGATCCTGGTCTATAAGAAATGACAAAATTAAATTGGTTTAGGAAAAGATTCCAGCGAGCCTGGCGAGGAGTCAGGCACTTAGCCGACCTGATAAATTCAAGGTTACGATGGTCTGTCAGGACGACTATTTGCTGTGCAGCACCCTGAAGAAGGTGTCTCCATTCCTTGAAGGCGGCAATAATGGCCAACAATTCTCTATTGCCCACATCGTAGTTCCTCTCAGCCGAAGACAACTGCTGGGAAAAGAAGGCACAGGGATGCAAGACATTCTTCTCACCTGTTCTCTGAGAGAGTATAGCTCCAACGGCACAGTCTGAAGCATCCACCTCTATTATGAAGGCAAGCTCGGGGTTGGGATGTACTAAGATAGGTGCGGTGGTAAATTTATCCTTTAAACAGGAAAATGCTTCCTGAGCTTGCGGGGTCCAGGAGAACCTAGACTGTTTCCGGGTAAGTTGGGTGATAGGTGACACTACCTCAGAAAAATTCTTAATGAAACGTCTATAGAAGTTGGCAAACCGATGAAACGCTGCACCTCCTTCACATTTCTAGGAATTGGCCAATCCTTGATGGCTTGGGTCTTGCTTCCATCCATACTAGTCCCTTGCGTAGATAGTACATACCCCAGAAATTGAATTTCGGTCCTATGGAATTCACATTTTTCAAGTTTGATGTAGAGATGGTTTTGTCTTAGGCATTCTAAGACCATTCTCACATGTCCATGATGTTCCTCTGTGGAGTTAGAAAAAATTAGAATATCATCCAGATAAATCACCACAAATGTATCTAGGAGATCCCTGAAGATATCATTCACGAAGTGTTGGAAAGTGGCTGGGGCGGTACTCAGACCAAAAGGCATAACTAGATATTCAAAGTGTCCATAGCGTGACCTGAAAGCAGTCTTCCATTCATCCCCAGGTCTAATACGGACCAAGTTATAGGCCCCACGGAGATCCAGTTTAGAGAAAATTTTGGCATGCCGCACTCTCTCCAACAACTCAGGGATTAAAGGCAATGGATAACGGTTTCTAATAGTAACCTTATTGAGTTCCCTATAGTCTATGCAGGGTCTCAGAGATCCATCTTTCTTCTTCACAAAGAAGATGGGTGCACCTGCGGGAGATGAAGAGGGGCGTATGAAGCCCTTGGCTAAATTTTCGTCTATATAATCCTTCAAAGCTTTTAGCTCGGGCCCCGCTAGGGGGTAGATCTTACCAAAAGGTATCTCGGCTCCGGGTAATAATTCAATTGGACAATCATATGGACGGTGAGGAGGAAGCTGATCAGCGTTCTTCTTGTCACATAAATCCACATAGTCCTGGTATACAGCTGGTAGTTCAGGGACTGACATGGTTCCTTTAGGAACAGAGCAAGCTGAAACTCCTTGACTCATCTGTTTCTCCGGAAAGTGTAATTCCTTGGTCTCCCAGTTAATCGTAGGATTCTGCGCCTGCAGCCATGTAGCCCTAGAATGATGGGAAAGTGGGGAGAAGAGATAAGCAAAAAAGACATTTTCTCCTGATGATCTTTACCCATAAGGACCCTCAAAGGCTCTGTTTCTTGATCCACTGGTCCAGAAGTCAGTAGAGAGCCATCCACAGTCTCCATCTGTACTGGAGTAGCCTTCTTCACTGAACGTATCCCCTGTTTCAGAGCAAAGGAGATATCCATAAAATTTCCACTTGCTCCTGAGTCGATCATAGCAGAGCTAGACACCCAGACTGAGTCAACCCAGAGTTTGATGGAAAGGAAGCAATGAGAATTGTTTCTTTTACAACTCAGCTGGGACACCGCTGAGGAAACTTGAAAAATTGCAGCGTTTATACCGTCATCGTCCCCAGAACTAACAGAGTTTAAGTCAGAGAAATCAAGATCTCTTGCAGCAGATCTCTCTGGAGCCTGAGGCTCGGACATGACAGAGCTCCTCTCGCAACACTCACAGTGAATGACTTCTGCAGTAGTCTTACGAGAACGGCTGGGGCAGTTTATAATGAAGTGCCCTGACTTACCACAGTAGAAACATAGATTTTCCTTTATACGATGTTCTTTGCGTGCATCACTAACCCGTCTTTGCAAAGAGTCCACCTGCATGGGTTCAGGTTCTGGTTCCCTTGTGATCCTACTCAAAGGTTCCTTAGCTGAGGAGGGAGGTAGTAAAAGGTTAGTGCGATTATTTTCAAACCATCTCTCTTGTCTGCGTTCAGTCAGACGAGCATCAATACAATAATTGATAACAATAGTTGATAAAGTCACCTAACGCAGTGGAGGGTCGGCACGAGCAAGTTCATCCTTAATCAGTGGAGACAACCCTTTCCGAAAAATAGATTTTTTAGCGGAAGTGTCCCAAGTGGTATCAAGAGCCCATCTCCTGAAATCCAGGGCATATTCGGCTACTGAACGCTTACCTTGGCGCAAAGTTAACATGGCTGCTTCAGCTGTTGCACCTCGATTGGGGTCATCAAACACCTGCCCCATGGCTGAAATAAAAGCATCAAGGTGATTCAAACAATCATCCTCAGTCTCAATCAGAGGGTTTGCCCACATCAAAGCCTTATTGGTAAGCAACATGATTATAGTAAGCACTTTGGATCGTTCAGTGGGAAATTGTGAAGCATGTGCAGAAAAAAATAAATTGCATTGATTAATAAATCCCCTGAATTTCTCACGTTCACCGCCAAAACGAAAAGGAGGTAATTTGGGGATCCCAGAACTCGGGGTTATGGCAGGAGCCTGGGCTCGTTCCTCTAGAGCCTCAATCCTGGCTCGCAATTCCTGGGTAGTCTGTCCAAACACTTGCAAATTATGATTAGTGAGGTCCTGTAGGCTTGCAAAACGGGTTTTTAAAGTCTGTACATCTGAAAGGATTGTATCAGTCACTCCGCAAAGTTCCTTTATGCGGGCCTCCATCTTCCAGATCTTTTAAGGCAGAGGTGCTGGAAGGAGAAGAGGAAAGGAAAAAAAAAAAAAAACAATAGTGTTTACCTGTGGTAACACTCCAGAGTAACATTTAAGGGAATGCGCTCACCTGGAATGGTTGTGAGAAGTCACAACCACTGTCATCACATAAGGTATTAAACGGACATCTGATATCCACAGTCACAGCAGACACGGCTTTCCCAGACCCAGCAGACACTAAACATTGTCTCCTGAATCTTGTCATGTATAGTGTACAGTTCCTATAGCGTCTTGTGCTTGGGTGCGAGGAAAACACAGGAGACATAGGTTGAAATGAAATGACTTGTATTACTTCATACAAGCATGCTGAAAAGTTCACACAGTTTGCAGGAACAGCGACAGGAGACACAGCAGGCCAGAGTAACTTCAAGCACTACAATAAATCTCCAAAGCAGGTTCAGGATCTCTTCTCTGTACCGTAATTCCTCTGCAAACATGGATTCACCAAACAGCAGGTTTCCAGAGTCCAAAAGTGTTCCAAGGTTCCTCAGTAGGGAACAGCTGGAGTACAAGTCCAAGGCTTCCAGGAGTCAGGTCACAGACTGACTGAGGCTTGATTCAGGAGCACTGATTGTTCAGCTGAGGCTGCTTAAGAAGCAAGAGGGAAGAATCAGGGCGGGAACATGAAAACTGGAAACTCCATATTAACTGAGGGCAAGAGCTGCAGAAAGACAGAAAGCAAAATGGCCGACGGAAAACTGAGTTTCAAGGAACATGTCAACAGAGACAAAGAACCTTACAGCCCTTTGGTCTCACGAACGTGCCCGCTGTATTTCAGAACTTCATGAATGATGTTTTCTCTGATTTTATCGGGCGCTTTATGGTTGTATACTTGGATGATATCCTTGTTTTCTCGCCTGACAAGGAATCCCACATTGGTCATCTACGTGCTGTTCTTCACAGGTTACGGGGTAATTCTCTGTTTGCTAAACCCACTCGAGAAATGTTTGTTTTGTGTCCAGGAGCTTTCCTTTCTGGGGATCATCCTTTCGGCCAATGGGTTTCGGATGGATCCCGGAAAGGTACAGGCCATTGTTGATTGGGTGCAACCCAGAGACCTCAAGGGGTTGCAGCGTTTTCTGGTTTCGCCAATTATTATCGAAAATTCATCAAGGGGTTTTCTCAGGTGGTCAAACCACTCACCGATCTCACTCGCAAGGGGGCTGATCTCAAAGCTTGGTCAACCTTAGCAGTTGAAGCATTTGTTACACTAAAAAAATGTTTTATGTCTGCTCCTGTAATGGTTCAGCCCGATCCATCTGAACCGTTCATTGTAGAGGTGGACGCATCTGAGGTGGGAGTGGGGGCTGTGTTGTCACAGGGACCCGTTACCTTGACTAATTTAAGACCATGTGCCTTTTTCTCCCGGAAGTTCTCTTCTGCGGAGAGGAACTATGATGTGGGTAACCGGGAGTTATTGGCCATAAAATTGGCTTTTGAAGAATGGAGGCATTTTTTGGAGGGGGCGGTTCATCGGATCACGGTTATCACGGATCACAAAAACTTGCCTTATCTTGAATCTGCTAAACGGTTGACTCCTAGACAGGCTAGGTGGTCGCTTTTTTTTTCTCGCTTTCATTTTTCAATCACTTTTCGGCCTGGTTCCAAGAATGTCAAGGCTGATGCCTTATCTCGCAGTTTTGATTCGATATCACCCCTGAACCTCCTTCCTCCATTCTTCAGCACGGGTGGTTGTTGCGGGGGTATCCTCTGAATTGGAACAGGAAATTCAGAAGGCTCAGTCTCTTGCTCCTTCCTCTTTGCCTGATAATAAACTCTTTGTTCCCATTCAATACAGGTTGAGGGTTCTCCGGGAATTCCACGATTCTGCTCTCAGTGGACACCCAGGGATCTCAGCCACTCGGAAAGTCATTGCTAGGCTATTTTGGTGGTCCTCCATGAACTCTGATATCACTATGTTTTGTGTCTGCTTGTGATATCTGTGCCCGTGCTAAGAGCTCACATAACTGGCCGGCCGGGGAATTGGTGCCATTGCCAATTCCAGATAGACCTTGGACTCATTTGTCCATGGACTTCATCACTGATCTCCCTCCTTCTAATGGCAAAACTGTAATCTGAGTAGTGGTTGACAGATTCAGTAAACAGGCGCATTTTGTACCTCTGGCAGGATTGCCTAATGCTGAGACACTATCTAGGTTGTTTGTTGAGCACGTTGTACGACTGCATGGCGTGCCTTTGAGTGTGGTTTCTGATAGAGGGGTACAATTTGTGTCCAAATTTTGGAGGGCATTTTGTAAAAGACTGGGTATTTGCTTAACCTTCTCCTCTGCTTACCATCCTGAGACCAATGGGCAGAGAGAGAGGACCAATCAGTCACTCGAGCAGATTTTGAGGTGTCTTGCTACGTCTCAGCATGATGATTGGTGTTCTTCATTGCCCGTGGCTGAATTTGCATTCAATAATCGGATTAACCAGTCCACTGGCACCTCTCCATTCTTTTGTAACTATGATTTTCACCCACATTTTGGCGAATTTTCTAGGCTGGATTCAGGATGTCCAGGGGCTGATACGGCAGTACAAAGATTGGGGGAGGTGTGGAGGGAGGTCCAAAAGAACATTGGGGAGGCTCAGGGCAAACATAAACTTTTTGCGGATAAGCGACGGTCTGTAGGACCTATGTTCCTGGTGGGAGATAAAGTATGGTTGTCCACCAAGAATATTCGTCTAAAGGTTCCCTCTGCTAAGCTAGATCCCAGATTTATTGGTCCTTATGAGATCATGGAGGTGGTCAATCCTGTTGCCTTTCGGTTACGCCTTCCTCCGTCACTCCGGATCCCCAATGTGTTTCATAAATCCCTTCTTAAGTGATTTGTACCATCTTCCACAGGGCCTCCATCCCCTCCGCCTCCTGTCTCTGTTAATGGTCAGACCGAGTTTGAAGTGGAACGGATTGTGGATTCGCGTAGGGTCCGTAGTTCACTTCAGTATTTGGTCCATTGGAAGGGTTATGGTCCTGAGGATAGATCTTGGGTCCCGGCGCGATCGGTACATGCTGATCGATTGGTTCGGGCATTTCACGCACGTTATCCTGGGAAGTCTGGGGGTCCGGTGGCCCCCCTTGAGAAGAGAGTACTGTCATGATCCGTTCCAGGGTTTAGTCCTGTCTGCCCTTGGGGTTAATTTTGCTCTGCCTCATTCTGGGTTCAGGTTGGCTATTTAGCTCTCACACATCCTGCTAGCAGTGTGAGCTATACTGCTACCTTTGGCTTGTGAACCTGACTGGTAACCCTTGATTTGTCCTGCTGTTATCCCTGACTTGTCCCGTGTCTGTTGTTCCCCTCTGTCTGCCCTGTTCCCTGTATTTCCCTGTTTGTCTGTTTGAGTCTCTGGTTTTTGACTCGGCCTGTATTCGGACTCGCTTCTGCTTTCTGTCTTTGTCTTATCTGCTTCTGACCGTTGCTGACCTCCTGGCTTACTCCTGACCAAGTATATTGCTTATTCCTTTTGTCCTGCTACCTCCGTACGGTTTTGACTTGGCTTGCCTGACCACGCTCCCGCCACTTGGTGGCGCCTGTGTTTCTGCTCTGTAGAGGGCTTGCTGAGACCTGTGATACTTCAGATGACTGATTATTCCTGACTCAGTTTTGGACGTTTTTGCTGCCACCTGGTGGTGGTTTTGGCTGCTGCAGTGCAGGCCTACTCTGGTAGTGTGTAATCCCTTCTCCCCTCTGTAACCTACAGGTGGAGCACACACCAGCCTGCATTACAGCTGCGTGACATAGAGAAGGGCATTGCAGTGATTGGCTTGCTTTGGGGTGCGTCATAGTGTCTATAAAAGCCCTGACCGCCGACCTCCATTTTACTTCTGCCGATATTAACAGTAGGGAGAGGTTGCTGACGCTGTTTATCAGTAGGGAGAGAGTTAGGGCTGGAAAGAGAAGTTCTTATGTGCTTGTGCTGATAGCAATAGTGCTGTACAGTTAGTGTGCAGTGACAGGGGAGGATTTTCTTGTCTGCAGCAGCGCTGGTTATTAGGCTGCCTGATAGCTGTATTGCTGTGTGTACACTGCTGCGCAGACTGCTTTTTACACAGCACTAATACTTTTATTCTTTTTTTCTGCACAGTTACCGAGCATTCATTTTTTCCCATACCGTATAGAGCTGTACGCTCCTCACACACTACCGTGTACCGGCTGGTATCACGGACAAATGCATGCTGACTATCTGTGTGTGACTCCAGAAATATATACGGAGATTTAAATTTTCCCCTATACTGTATACATCTTTTTGCGTGTGATACAGTACCGTTTTTCTGCTTTTCTGTATTCTGGTCAAATCCATACTGAGTGAGCGTCTGTGTGCTACTCCGGAAATATATACGGAGATTTAAATTTTCCCCTACACTGTGTACAGCTGTACTCTTGTGATACAGTACCGTTTTTCTGCTTTTTATATTATGGTCAAATCCATACTGAGTGAGCGTCTGTGTGTGACTCCGGAAATATATACAGAGATTTAAATTTTCCCCTACACTGTATACAGCTGTACGCTTCTGATACAGTACAGTTTTTCTGCTTTTTCTATTACGGTCAAATCCATACTTAGAGAGCGTCTGTGTGTGACTCCGGAAATATATACGGAGATTTAAATTTTCCCCTTCACCGTAAACAGCTGTACGCTTCTGATACAGTATTGTTTTTCTACTTTTTGTATTATGGTCAAATCTACACTAACAGAGCATCTGTGTGTGACTCCGGAAATATATACGGAGAGTTAAATTTTCCCCTACACTGTATACAGCTGTACGCTTCTGATACAGTACCGTTTTTCTGCCTTTTGTATTACGGTTAAATCCAAACTGAGTGAGCGTCTGTGTGTGACTCCGGAAATATATACAGAGATTTAAATTTTCCCCTACACTGTATACAGCTGTACGCTTCTGATACAGTACCGTTTTTCTTCTTTTTGTTTTCTGGTGTAATCCATACTGAGTGAGCGTCTGTGTGTGACTCTGGAAATATATACGGAGATTTAAATTTTCCCCTACACTGTATACAGCTGTACGCTTCTGATACAGTACCGTTTTTCTGCTTTTTGTATTCTGGTCAAATCCATACTGAGTAAGTGTCTGCGTGTGACTCCGGAAATATATACGGAGATTTAAATTTTCCCCTACACTGTATAGAGCTGTACGCTTCTGATATAGTACCGTTTTTCTGCCTTTTGTATTACGGTTAAATCCATACTGAGTGAGCGTCTGTGTGTGACTCCGGAAATATATACAGAGATTTAAATTTTCCCCTACACTGTATACAGCTGTACGCTTCTGATACAGTACCGTTTTTCTTCTTTTTGTTTTCTGGTGTAATCCATACTGAGTGAGCGTCTGCGTGTGACTCTGGAAATATGTACAGAGATTTAAATTTTCCCCTACACTGTATACAGCTGTACGCTTCTGATACAGTACCGTTTTTCTGCCTTTTGTATTACGGTCAAATCCATACTGAGTGAGCGTCTGTATGTGACTCCGGAAATATAAACTATGTTCCAAATTATTATGCAAATGATATTTTTCTCTGATTTTCCTAAGTGGTCGGTGCAAATGAGTCAGTCTAATAAAAGTCATCACCCGTTAGAGTATACATCGAATTTTATTGAAGAAACCTCCCAATGATAACAGCATAATCTCCAAAATAGAAAAAAACTCAAAGTGCACTGTTCCAAATTATTAGGCACAGTAGAATTTCTGAACATTTGATCTGTTTTAAAGAACTGAAAATGCTCATTTGTGGAATTTGCAGCATTAGGAGGTCACATTCACTGAACAAAAAAGCTACTTAACTCCAAAACATCCTAACAGGCCAAGTTACATGTTAACATAGGAACCCTTCTTTGATATCACCTTCACAATTCTTGCATCCATTGAACTTGTGAGTTTTTGGAGAGTTTCGAAAAAAAATTGGTTTGGTACCGTGTTAGCCAGTAGAAAAAAACATATAGAGTGCTCTCAGTGGGAGAAGCAAAATAGGAATCTTGTGGGTATGATACCTTTTAATGGCTAACAAAATATAGTGAAATATATTACAGGGCAAGCTTTCGAGACTGCTTATATATATTATATAACAAAATATTTGAAGAAACACAATTATATACAGTGAAAACACAGGCATGGTGTGATGCATGGACATTTAAATAAACAAACACTGAGCTTAAAGAGAGAATCCTTAATTAGGTAAGATTAGATAAGTGGTGTGAAAGTTTTATGGACCCCATATGCATGTGAGATCAAAGGACTGGTGGTGTCTTCATTGTTTTTTGGAGGAAGTTGCTCAGATTTGGTAGTGGGCCATAAATCCTCCTGACAAATTGAGTCCTGTGTGAACAGAACCAAAGATGGTAATGAATTTATATTCCCAAACCCTGCAATGTTTTTGTGATTGGAAATTGCCTTTCAAAATGACAACTTTCATATTGTCTATGTTGTGTCCTGGACCACAGAAATGTTTAGCCACAGGTAGATGGTTTTTTTTGTCTGTAATCGTATGACGATGAGACCTCATCCTTGCTCTCAGTCTCTGTCCTGTTTCTCCAACATAGAGGCCACCCACAGGACATATATTGCATAGAATTAAATATACCACATTAGAAGAGGAACATGTGAATATCCCGGGGATCTTATAGTTTTGCTGTGTGTTGGCGACTTGGATCTTGTCGTTGGTCTCTATACGAATGCAAGTTTTGCATCTTCTCCCATTGCAAGGAATCTTGGTGAATCTGAGGGCATTGAACTTCGGATCATGATGTTTCTTAAATTTGGAGGTTGCCTGTAACACAGCAAGGGGGGTCTTTGAATAATATTTTTAACTGGTCATCCTTGTGTAGTATATGGTGAAGTTTCTTAGCCGTTTTTCTCAGTATTTCAAGCTGTGGGTTGTAGGTCACTACCAGAGGTACACAGTGATTTTCCTCTCTTTTCCTGTATTGAAGTAATTGACTTCTAGGGATCTTTGTGGCCCTAATGATCTGGTCATCAATGGAGGTGGGATGGTAACCTTGAATTAAAAATGACATTTTAAGTTGGGTTAGGTGTTTATCCCTTTCCTTAGGACTGGAACAGATACGGTTGTATCTGAGGGCCTGGCTGTAGACAATGGACTTTTTAATGTGTTTAGGATGGAAGCTGTCCCATCTGAGGTATGTGGGACGGTCAATTGGTTTCCGATACACTGATGTTTGGAACGAACCATTTTGGACTTTTATGGTGGTGTTTAGGAAGTTGATTTTTGTTTTTGAGTGGTCCAATGTCAAGTTTATGGTAGGATGAAATTTGTTGAATTTGTCATGGAAATCTAGAAGTTCTTGTTCGGACTCAGTCCAGATTATTAACCCCTCTCTGACATTAGACGTACTATCCCGTCCATAAAACCCGTGCCATTCTGCCCATGGACGGGATAGTACGTCATAGGCGATCAGCTGCGCTCCTGAGGGGAGCGCAGCTAATCGCCGCCGGGTGTCAGCTGATTATCACAGCTGACACCCGTGACTGTGTGTCAGGAGCGGTCACGGACCGCTCCCGGCACATTAACCCCTAGCACACCGCGATCAAACATGATTGCGGTGTACTGGGGGCACAGGGGAGGATCGCGCAGGGTGGGGGCTCCCTGCGCGCCCCCTGAGACCCTCAGACCAGCACGATGTGATCGCGCTGTTCTGAGGGCTTCCTCCCTCCCAGGACCCGGATCCAAGATGGCGCCGGGGTCCTGGAGGGAGGCGGCTTCCTCAGTGCCTGCTGAGAGCAGGCACTGAGAAGCCTGCTGCACTGCCTGAGCGATCGCTGGTGTGACAGTGTGCTCTGCACACGTCACACCAGCGATTTGATAAAATACAGTGATGTCCCACCCTGGGACAAAGTAAAAAAGTTAAAAAAATAAAAATAAACATGTTATAAAAAAAAATCCAAAATAAATAAAAAAAAAAAAAAATATTCCCCAATAAATTCATTTCTTCCTGTAAATAAAAAAAACAAAACAATAAAAGTACACATATTTGGTATCGCCGCGTCCGTAACGACCCCCCCTATAAAACTGTCCCACTAGTTAACCCCTTTAGTGAACCCCTTAAAAAAAAAAAAAAAACGAAGCAAAAAATCAATGCTTTATCATCATACCGCCGAACAAAAAGTGGAATAACGCGCGATCAAAAAGACCGATATAAATAAACATGGTACCGCTGAAAACATCATCTTGTCCCGCAAAAAACGAGCCACCACACAGCATCATCAGCGAAAAAATAAAAAAGTTATAGCTCGCAGAATAAAGCGATGCAAAAATAATTATTTTTTATATAAAATTGTTTTTATTCTATAAAAGCGCCAAAACATAAAAAAATGATATAAATGAGGTATCGCCATAATCGTACTGACCCGAAGAATAAAACTGCTTTATCAATTTTACCACACGCGGAACAATAAAAACGCCTCCCCCAAAAGAAATTCATGAATTGCTGATTTTTGTTCATTCTAACCTCCCAAAAATCGAAATAAAAAGCGATCAAAAAATGTCACCTGCTCAAAAATGGTACAAATAAAAACGTCAACTCGTACCGCAAAAAATAAGACCTCACATGACTCTGTGGGCCAAAATATGCAAAAATTATAGCTCTCAAAATGTGGCGATGCAAAAAACTATTTTTGCAATAAAAAGCGTCTTTTAGCGTGACAGCTGCCAATCATAAAAACCCGCTATAAATAGTAAATCAAACCCCCCTTTATCACCCCTTAGTTAGGGAAAAATAATAAAATTAAAAAAATGTATTTATTTCCATTTTCCCGTTAGGGTTGCGGCTAAAGTTAGGGTTAGGGTTGGCGCTAAAGTTAGGATTAGGGTTAGGGTTGGGATTAGGGGTGTGTTAGAGTTAGGTTTGTGGTTAGGGTTGGGACTAGGGTTAGGGGTGTGTTGGGGTTAGGGTTGGAGTTAGAATTGGGGGGTTTCCGCTGTTTAGGCACATCAGGGGCTCTCCAAATGTGACATGGCGTCTGATCTCAATTCCAGCCAATTCTGCGTTGAAAAAGTCAAACGGTGCTCCTTCACTTCTGAGCTCTGCCATGCGTCCAAACAGTAGTTTATCCCCACATATGGGGTATCAGCGTACTCTGGACCCCAAGAGTTATTGTGCAATTTGTCCTATTTCTTCTGTTACCCTTGGGAAAATAAAAAACTGGGGGCGAAAATATCATTTTTGTACAAAAAAAATTATTTTTTTGTTTTTACGGCTGTACATTATAAACTTCTGTGAAGCACTTGGGGCTTCATAGCGCTCACCACACACCTAGATAAGTTCCTTGTGGGGTCTATTTTCCAAAATGGGGTCACTTTTTTGGGATTTCCACTGTTTAGGCGCATCAGGGGCTCTCCAAATGCGACATGACGCCCCCAGACCATTCCATCAAAGTCTGCAATCCAAAACGTCACTACTTGCCTTCCGAGCCCCAACGTGTACCCATACAGTAGTTTTCTCCCACATATTGGGTATCAGCGTACTCAGGATAAATTGGGCAACAACTTTTGGGGTCCAATTTCTCCTGTTACCCTTGTAAAAATAAAATATTGGGGCGAAAAAATCATGTTTGCAAAAAAAAAAAAAAGATTTTTTATTTTTACGGCTGTGCGTTATAAACTTCTGTGAAGCACTTCGGGGTTCAAAGTGCTCACCACACATCTAGATAAGTTCCTTGTGGGGTCTATTTTCCAAAATGGGGTCACTTGTGGGGGGTTTCCACTGTTTAGGCGCATCAGGGGCTCTCCAAATGCGACATGACGCACCCAGACCATTCCATCAAAGTCTGCAATCCAAAACGTCACTACTTCCCTTCCGAGCCCTGACGTGCGCCCATACAGTAGTTTTCTCCCACATATTGGGTATCAGCGTACTCAGGACAAATTGGACAACAACTTTTGGGGTCCAATTTCTCCTGTTACCCTTGTGAAAATAAAATATTGGGGGCGAAAAAATCATTTTTGTAAAAAAAAAAAGATTTTTTATTTTTACGGCTGTGCGTTATAAACTTCTGTGAAGCACTTTGGGGTTCAAAGTGCTCACCACACATCTAGATAAGTTCGTTGTGGGGTCTATTTTCCAAAATGGGGTCACTTGTGGGGGGTTTCCACTGTTTAGGCGCATCAGGGGCTCTCCAAATGTACAAATATAAGAACGCTAACCAGCTCACCGGTTTGTAGAAGCACGGATCCTCCGCTTGATCAAACGTGAAGATACATGAGAAAATGAAGGAAAAAGGGATCCAGCTTCAATAAAATCTTCATCTTTATTGATTCATAAAAACATGAATAATGGCATGCTCCTGGACAAGCTCAGGACAAGGCTACGCGTTTCGATCACAGGGATCTTTATCACAGCTGACATATTCAGACAAAGGCACATATTTAAGACAAAGGAAGACCAATCACGATCAGACAAAATGTCATGTGATTTTTGACAAGTCCTTTAACAATTTGCACATAACGAATAAAGAAAAAAAAAAAAAAAATATTTGCACAAATAAAATCAATGCAAAGAAATAAAATTAATAATGGAACATCAATTTGTTTCTTTTGTTGAGACCAAATGGATGTCTGGTATGTAGATTAAAGATCCAGAAAGCTTCACGTGTGAGGATTCGCTGACGTGCATCTCCACCTCGGGCAGACAGGTTAACACTTTCAATACCTGTGACTTGGAAGGAAGAAACATTGCGAGCATGCTGAAAAATAAAATGTTTAGCAGCAGCAGAAATATTGCGATTCGAAGAAACATTCTTTATATCCTGCAAATGTTCAGCGATCCTGATTTTTAGTTTCCTAGTAGTGCAGCCTATATAAGATAAATTGCAAGTAGTGCACATAATTTTATATACCACATAGCATGAATTACAATTGATATATTTGTTAATGGTATAAATCGCAGTGCTGTCATTATTTTCAAAGGTTTTCGTTACACAAACATATTTGCAAAGTGCACATCTATTGTGGCCACATTTATAAAAACCTTTATGTTCTAACCACGATGTTTTATGAGAAGAGAAATTATTACTGAACATGCTTGGAGAAACTTTGTTACCAATAGATGGCGCTTTCCTTGAAACAACATTAATACCTGATGAAAGAATGTCAGCAAGAGAGGGATCTTCATATAAAATAGGCAGCGATCTCAAAATGATTTTTTGATGTCCCCAAATTGAGGACTATATTGAGCACAAAAATATGGTTTCACTGCAAGATCATTTTTTTGTTGTCGCCCTCCACTAATGAGATCCTCTCTGTTTTTATTACTTACAATTGTTCGTGCTCTTTTTAATGACCATTTAGGATAATTTCTGTTTTTTAATTTTGTATCCACACAATTAAATTCCGTTTCCAAAGCTGTAGGATCGCTGCAGTTTCTCAAAATTCTGGTATATTCACCCAAAGGAATTGATTTAATAGTATGTTTGGGGTGACTGCTTGCTGCATGCAAGATAGAATTACCAGCACAAAGTTTGCTGAACGTTTTAGTAATAATGACAGAGTCATGTACCCCATATAAATCAAGATCTAAAAAAGAAATTTTGTTATGATGAAATTTATGAGTAAAATGTATGTTGAATGAATTAGAATTGATATAATCAATAAATCTGGATATGGCAGGTACATCACCACTCCAAATGATGAGTAAATCATCAATATATCTACCATACCAAGCAATCGAGTCAATAAATGGATTAGTAGCTGAAAAAATAAAAAAATATTCCCAATATGACATAACAAGATTAGCTAGGGATGGCGCAAATTTCGCACCCATCGCCACGCCAGATGTTCCATTATTAATTTTATTTCTTTGCATTGATTTTATTTGTGCAAATATTGTTTTTTTTTTTTTTTTTTCTTTATTCGTTATGTGCAAATTGTTAAAGGACTTGTCAAAAATCACATGACATTTTTTCTGATCGTGATTGGTCTTCCTTTGTCTTAAATATGTGCCTTTGTCTGAATATGTCAGCTGTGATAAAGATCCCTGTGATCGAAACGCGTAGCCTCGTCCTGAGCTTGTCCAGGAGCATGCCATTATTCATGTTTTTATGAATCAATAAAGATGAAGATTTTATTGAAGCTGGATCCCTTTTTCCTTCATTTTCTCATGGCTCTCCAAATGTGACATGACGCACCCAGACCATTCCATCAAAGTCTGCAATCCAAAACGTCACTACTTCCCTTCCGAGCCCTGACGTGCGCCCATACAGTAGTTTTCTCCCACATATTGGGTATCAGCGTACTCAGGACAAATTGGACAACAACTTTTGGGGTCCAATTTCTCCTGTTACCCTTGTGAAAATAAAATATTGGGGGCGAAAATATCATTTTTGTAAAAAAAAAGATTTTTTATTTTACGGCTGTACGTTATAAACTTTAGTGAAACACCTGGGGGTTCAAAGTTCTCACCACACATCTAGATAAGTTCCTTGAGGGGTCTAGTTTCCAAAATGGTGTCATTTATGGGGGTTTCCACTGTTTAGGCAGATCAGGAGCTCTCCAAACACGACATGGCGTCCAGCCAATTCTGCGTTGAAAAAGTCAGACGGCGCTCCTTCCCTTCCAAACTCTGCCATGCACCCAAACAGTGGTTTACCCCCAAATATGGGGTATCAGCGCACTCAGGACAAATTGCACAATAACTTTTGGAGTCTTGTTACCCTTGGAAAAATAAAAATTGGGGTGAAAAGATCATTTTTGTGGAAAAAATATGATTTTTAAATTTTACGGCTCTACGTTATAAACTTGTGTGAAGCACTTGAGGGTTCAAATTGCTCATTAAAAAACTAGATAAGTTCCTTAGGGGGTATAGTTTCCCAAATGGGGTCATTTGTGGGGGGTTTCCACTGTTTAGGCACATCAGGGGCTCTCCAAATGCAACATGGCATCCAAACTCAATTCCAGCTAATTTTGGTTGGAAAAAGTCAAATGGTGCTCCTTCCATTCCGAGCTCTGCCGTGCGCCCAAACAGTGGTTCCCCCCCACATATGGGGTATCAGCGTACTCAGGACAAATTGTACAACAACTTATGTGGTCCAATTTCTCCTGTTACCCTTGGGAAAATAAAAAATTAGTGACTAAAAGATAATTTTTGTGGGAAAAAAATAGGATTTTTTATTTTCATGCCCGGGCATTATAAACTTGTGTGAAGCACTTGGGGGTTCAAAGTGCTCACCAAAGATCTAGATAAGTTCCTTAGGGGGTCTAGTTTCCAAAATGGGGTCACTTGTGGGGGGTTTCCACTGTTTAGGCTCATCTGGGGCACTGCAAACGGAACATGACCCCCATTAACGTCTGCATTCCAAAACGTTACTACTTCCTTTCCAAGCCCTGCCGTGCGCCCAAACAGTTTCCCCCCCCCCACATATGGGGTATCAGCGTACTCAGGACAAATTGGACAACAACTTTTGGGGTCCAATTTCCTTGGGAAAATTCAAAAATTTGGGACTAAAAAATCATTTTTGTGGAAATTTTTTTTTTTTTTTTCACACCCAGGCTTTATAAACTTTTGTGAAACACTTGAGGGTTCAAAGTGCTCACAACAGATCTAGATAAGTACCTTAGGGGGTCTAGTTTCCAAAATGGTGTCACTTGTGGGGGGTTTCCACTGTTTAGGCGCATCAGGGGCTCTCCAAACGCGACATGGCATCCAATCTAAATTCCAGCCAATTTTAGTTTGAAAAAGTCAAACGTCGCTCCTTCCCTTACGAGCTCTGCCGTGTACCCAAACAGTGGTTTTCCCCCACATATGGGGTATTGGCGTACTCAGGAGAAATTGCATAACAACCTTATCTGTCCATTTTCTCCTTTTACCCTTGTGAAAATAAAAAAAAAGTTTGTAAAAATAATTTTTGTGGCTAAAAAGTAAAATATTCATTTTTTCCTTCCACGTTGCTTTAGTTACTGTGAAGCACCTGAAGGGTTAATAAACTTCTTGAATGTGGTTTTGAGTACCTTGAGGGGTGCAGTTTTTAGAATGGTGTCACTTTTGGGTATTTTCTGCCATATAGACCCCTCAAAGTGACTTCAAATGTGAGGTGGTCCCTAAAAAAAATGGCTTTGTAAATTTTGCTGTAAAAATGAGAAATCGCTGGTCAACTTTTAACCCTTATAATTTCCTAACAAAAAAAAATTTTGGTTCCAAAATTGTGCTGATGTAAAGTAGACATGTGGGAAATGTTATTTCTTAACTATTTTGTGTGATATATTTCTCTGTTTTAAGGGAATAAAAATTCAAAGTTTGAAAATTGCAAAATTTTAAAAATTTTCGCCATATTTGCGTTTTTTTCAAAAATAAACGCAAGTTATATCGAAGAAATTTTACCACTAACATGAAGTACAATATGTCACGAGAAAACAATCTCAGAATCGCGAAGATCCGTTGAAGCGTTCCAGAGTTATAACCTCATAAAGAGACAGTGGTCAGAATTGTAAAAATTGGCCCGGTCATTAACGTGCAAACCACCCTTGGGGGTGAAGGGGTTAAGATGTCATCGATGTAACGGAAATAGGCAAATGGTTTGATGGAGCAGGATGTTAAGAAGTCATTTTCCAGTTTAGCCATGAAGAGGTTGGCATACTGGGGTGCCATTTTACTTCCATAGCGGTGCCGGTGCGTTGTAGATATAGCTCCTCACCGAAAGAGAAAAAGTTGTGTGTGAGGATGAATCTGGTGAGTGTTATTACAGACTCAGAAGGGATCCCATTGGCTTCAAGAAACAGTTAAAAATATTATTCAAAGACCCCCCCTTGCTGTGTTACAGGCAACCTCCAAATTTAAGAAACATCATGATCCAAAGTTCAATGCCCTCAGATTCACCAAGAGGGACCTATCCTTGCAATGGAGAGAAGTGCAAAACTTGCACTCATATAGAGACCAACGACAAGATCCAAGTCCCCAACACACAGCAAAACTATAAGATCGCCGGGACATTCACATGTTCCTCTTCTAATGTGGTATATTTAATTCTATGCAATATATGTCCTGTGGGTGGCCTCTATGTTGGAGAAACAGGACAGAGACTGAGAGCAAGGATGAGGTCTCATCGTCATACGATTACAGACAAAAAAAACCCATCTACCTGTAGCTAAACATTTGTGTGGTCCAGGACACAACATAGACAATATGAAAGTTGTCATTTCGAAAGGCAATTTCCAATCACAAAAACATTGCAGGGTTTGGGAATATAAACTCATTACCATCTTTGATTCTGTTCACACAGGACTCAATTTGTCAGAAGGATTTTATGGCCCACTACCAAATCTGAGCAACTTCCTCCAAAAACAATGAAGACACCACCAGTCCTTTGATCTCACTAGCATATGGGGTCCATAAAACTTTCACACCACTTATCTAATCTTACCTATTTAAGGATTCTCTCTTTAATAATTGTGTTTCTTCAAATATTTTGTTCTACCAGCCTGATGAAGAGACGTAAGCAGTCTCGAAAGCTTGCCCTGTAATATCTTTCACTATATTTTGTTAGCCATTAAAAGGTATCATACCCACAAGATTCCTATTTTGCTTCTCCCACTGAGAGCACTCTACATGTTTTTTGGAGAGTTTCTGCTTGTATTTCTTTGCATGAAGTCAGAATAGCCTCCCAGAGCTGCGGTTTTGATGTGAACTGCCTCCCACCCTCTCAGATCTTTTGCTTGATGATACTCCAAACGTTCTCTATAGGGTTGAGGTCAGGGGAGTTTATCTCCTTCTATGCCCATAGCAGCCAATGAGTCAGAGGTATTCTTTGCAGTATGAGATGGTGCATTGTCATGAATGAAGATGATTTTTCTCCTGAAGACACGTTTCTGCTTTTTATACCATGGAAGAAAGTTGTCAGTCAGAAACTCTATATACTTTGCAGAGGTCATTTTCACACCTTCAGGAACCTTAAAGGGCCCTACCCGCTGTTTCCCCATGATTCCGGCCCAAATCATGACTCCTCCACCTCCTTGCTAACGTAGCAGCCATGTTGGGACATGAAAAACTAGGTCTGAGCTGAAAAAGTAAGTTGATGTGTATGCAAAATGTAAATGCATATTAACATATGACCATTACACAGAGAAAACAAAAAACAAGAAACAAATATCATAAAATAAAATATTAAATAATAAATTTAATAAATAATAATAAATTTCTTTTGTCTGTGTAATGATCATGTGTTAATATGCATTTACATTTTGCATACACATCAACTTACTTTTTCAGCTCAGACCTAGTTTTTCATTTAGTTCTTAGTGCATCTTGTGCATATAAGGGTGTGACCGCCCTGCTTCTGAGCTGAGAAATCCATCCTGTCTGGCCTGTGCTTTTACTGGTGGGTTCAGTCTCTCTGTCCTTGTTCACATTTGTCACTTGACAAGTGGAAAGGTTTTTAATACAAGAGTTAGGACTGTCCCACAAAGGGTTGCCTTGACGTGGCGGGATGGCTTGTACATTCTTTTGATCAAAATTATGTTTACCAAATACCCTTATTATTATTACTACCTTCATGCATTTTTTGCAATATATTTTTTATTTTATTTTAGGATATTTGTTTCTTGTTTTTTGTTTTCTTGTTGGGACATGGTGGCCATCCACCAACCATCCACTACTCCATCCATCTGGACCATCCAGGGTTGCTCAGCACTCATCAGTAAACAAGACTGGTTGAAAATTAGTCTTCTTGTATGTCTGGGCCCACTGCAACCATTTCTGCTTGTGAGCACTGTTTAGGGGTGGCCAAATCGTAGGTTTATGCACCACAGCAAGCCTTTGAAGGATCCCACAACTTGTGGTTCGAGGGACTCCAGAGGTACCAGCAGGTTCAAATATCTGTTTGCTGGTTTGTAATGGCTTTTTAGCAGCTGCTCTCTTAATCCGATGAACTTGCCTGGCAGACCCCTTCCTCATTCTGCCTTTATCAGCACGAACACGTCTGTGCTCAGTATCAGCCACAAATCTCTTAACAGTACGATGATCAAGCTTAAGTTTTCGGGAAATATCTAATGTTTTCATCCCTTGACCAAGGCATTGCACTATTTGATGCTTTTTAGCAGCAGAGAGATCCTTTTACTTTCCCATATTACTTGAAAACTCTGGCTTGCTTAATAGTGTGGAACATCCAGTTTTCCTTTTATTGGGCTCACATGCCAAACTAATTATCACAGGTATCTGAGATTGATTTCAGTTATCTAAAGAACCATGAGACACAATACCAACAATGGGTTTCATTTACAAAAAAAAACAAAAAACGCTATGACACTTAAAACCGATTTGCATAATAATTTAGAACATAGTGTATACTAAGATTTAAATTTTCCCCTACACTATATACAGCTGTACGCTTGTGATACAGTACCGTTTTTCTGCCTTTTGTATTACGGTCAAATCCATAGTGAGTGAGCGTCTGTGTGTGACTCCAGAAATATATACGGAGATTTAAATTTTCTCCTACACTGTATACAGCCGTACGCTTCTGATACAGTACCGTTTTTCAGCTTTTTGTATTCTGGTCAAATCCATACTGAGTGAGCGTCTGTATGTGACTCCGGAAATATATACAGAGATTTAACCCCTTAACGACCGCCGATACGCCTTTTAACGGCGGTAGTTAAGGGTACTTAAACCACAGCGCCGTTAATTAGTGGCGCTGTGGAGAAAGTGTATAGCGCCCCCCAGAGTCGGATTTTCTCCGGCGTCTCAGCTACCGGGGGTAGCCAAGACCCCAGAGAACATGATTTGGGTCGGTTTTTACGACCCCGGTTTTACGATCGCCGTTATTAACCCTATAACAGCGATCGCAAAAAAAAAAAGCAGCGATTCTGCATTTAATTTCTCTCTCCTCTGATGTGATCGCACATCAGAGGGGAGAGAAATAAGGTCCCCGGGACCCCCGATCTGTCCCCGTGACTCCTGGTGTCCTTCCCAGTCCTCCTGTGGCTCCCAGAGCGTTCAGCGTCTTGTCCCGGCTAAGAAAATGTGTGCAGTGCGCCCGCTGAGTCGGATTTTCTCCGGGGTCTCGGCTACCAAGGGGTAGTCGAGACCCCAGAGAACATAATTAGGGTCCCCCGCAGTCCCCCCGCTTTTGCGATCGCCGTTATTAACCATATAACGGCGATCGCAAAAGGGGGCTCTCTAAACGCGACATAGCGTCCAGCCAATTCTGCGCTGAAAAAGTCAAACGGTGCTCCTTCCCTTGCGACCTCTGCCGTGCGCCCAAAAAGTGGTTTACCCCCACATATGGGGTATCAGTGTATTCAGGAGAAATACAGCTGTACGCTTCTGATACAGTACCATATATCTGCTGGTATTTTTGGTACATTTTCCCAAACATAGGAAGTATGGCGGAAGAGGCCGCGGACGTGGGCGGGGGGCAGCTGGCACTGATGGTGGTGGTGGTGCATCTGCTGGTAGTGCCAAAAGCACAATAGCACCTAAGGCAGGAGGTGTTCAGCCTGCATCATCGTCTGGCTCCAGAAGGCCTGGAAGGCTCCCTTTTCTGGGAGTATTTAAACCGCTTTTAAAGCCGGAGCATCAGGAACAGGTTTTGGCTTACATTACCAAAACAGCCTCCAGCTCTATCCCCTCCTCTTCTGAAGTTTCAAAAACTGCAAGCACTGAGTCATCAGTGCAGGCTCCTGGTCCTTTCCTTGTGTCCTTCACCCCCACCAAAAGTGAAGGATGCTGCAGGCCACACTTCAGATTACTCCCTGGAGCTCTTTTCACGTACCATGCCTGGGTTATCAAGTGAAATCCTGAATTCCCCTGTCCAAGATGAATATGTCATGGAGTGCACTGATGCACAGCCACTGCTATATGATTCTGCTGGTACATTCTCCCAGAGCACTGCATTGCCC
The DNA here is from genome assembly GCA_033576555.1 of Oophaga sylvatica. NCBI lineage: Eukaryota > Metazoa > Chordata > Amphibia > Anura > Dendrobatidae > Oophaga > Oophaga sylvatica. The sequence continues at coordinate 490,286,770 of JARQOD010000004.1, read as the reverse complement.
TCGCAGTCTACTGAGCCAGATTCTGACCCTGATGAAACTCAGGGGCCCCTTCCCGCATACTCTAACACCTTACACGGTGACACAGAGGAAGGTGCAGATGAAATTGAAGAGGAGGTGATGGATGACCCAGTTGTTGACCCGGATTGGCATCCATTGGGGGAAGAGGGTGCCGCTGGCAATAGCTCAGAAGAGGAGGAGGATCCGCAGTAGGCATCGACATCGCAGCTGCGGTTATCTGGCAGGCCAGTAGCAGTCCAAAAACGTGTTAAAAAAAAAAAAAAGAGTTGCAGGACAGATTGGCCAGACGATCAAATTAGCACAGCGTGCAAGCCCTGAAAATTTATCCCATAGTAGGAAGAGTGCAATGTGGCACTTTTTTGACCAAAATCCTATTGATGAGGCAAAGGTTATCTGTAAGAAGTGCGGAAGGACCTTTAGCCGAAGGAAAAATCTCCGAAATTTGAATGGCACTTGCATGCTTAGACATTTAAACACCATGCACTTGCAAGCGTGGACGGACTACAAAACCTCAGGTAGCATATGTGGACCTGCTCTGACTGAAGGGAACCAGCAATGCTACATCGCTTCCCCCACTGTAAGCCCACCGGTTAGTACACCACCAGCAAGTAATGTTGAGGTGTCGTCGCAAGGTCAAAGCAGTCAGGGAATCACAATGTTTTTCCAACGAAAGACTGAATCTAGGCCATCACCACCACCATCACCAACCACCTCTCAGTCCGCCATGTCCACCGCTAGTTCCCCCATATGCAGCACTCAAGTCCAGCTCACACTAGCAGACACTCTGAGTAGGACAAGAAAGTACTCATCCTCTCATCCACGCACACTTGCTTTGAATGCCTACATTGACAAACTGATTTCATTAGAGATGATGACTTTCCGTTTGGTTGAAAGCACAGCGTTTCGAAAGCTCATTGCCTACGCTGTGTCACGCTATGACCTACCCAGTCCGCAATTCTTTTCTAGAAAAGCCATCCCTGCCCTCCACTTGCATGTGAAGACTCAAACAATCAGTGAGTGGAAAGGTGCACCTCACAACAGATGCATGGGCCAGTAGGCATGGCCAGGGCCATTACGTGTCCATCACTGCGCACTGGGTGAATTTGGTGGATGCAGGGTCCACAGGGGACAGCGGCAGTGGGACAGTGCTGCCTAGCCCACGGTATAGGCAACAGTTGGCTATAGACGTTCGACCCTCCTACTCTAGAAGCGAAAGCTTGTCAACAGAGCGCAGTCGCACGAGCACTCCATCAGCAGCTGCCAGTGTTGCACACAAGGTGTCCCACTATCGAACAGCTAGTGGTAAGCGTCAGCAGGCTGTTTTAAAGATGATGTCTTTGGGCGACAACAGACACACCGCGGAGGCACTGGCCAACTACTTGCAGTGAGAAACTGAGTCATAGCTGGGCAGTCTACATCTTGAGCCAGGCAAGGTAGTCAGTGATAACGGACGTAATTTTGTGGCAACCATAGCCCTGGCAAAACTCAGACACATACCTTGCCTGGCTCACACCTTGAACCTGGTGGTGCAGTGCTTCATAAATAATTATCCGGAGTTAACAGCCCTGCTCCATAAGGTGCGAAGACTGTGCTCGCACATCCGTCGCTCGCCCGTAGACTCCAGTCGTATGCAGAGGCTGCAGCGATCGCTCCATTTCCCCAAACACCGCCTAATCATAGACGTTGCAACAAGGTGGAACTCCACCATGCACATGGTTGAGAGGCTGTGCTAACAGAGGCAGGCTGTAATGCATTTGTGGGAGGATACACGGGCAGGCAGTTTGAGGGCAGACATCAAGTTGTCGGGTATGCAGTGGTCAAAGCTGAAAGTCCTCTGTAAAGTCTTTCAGTGTTTTGAGAAATGTACATGGCTGGTAAGTGCAGACGATGCCATCATAAGCATGACCATTCCATTTATGCGTCTGTTCATGCAAACTTTGACGCACGTTAAGGATCAGGCGTCTTGATGACAGTCAGCCATTGTCTGCTCAGGAAACTGTCCTGGACGAGGTGTAGGAAGAAGAGGAGGAGGATGAGGGGATGATTATTTTGTGGAGGATGATGCTTCTCAGGGGGCAAGAGAAAATGTTGGCTTGCCAAGGTCAGATACAGGGTTTGTGCGTGACTGGAGGGATGTGGATTTGGCAGAAAGTGCTCCTCCACCCACAACTGGCAGCGCATCATTGACACCTGGAACATTGGCCCACATGTGTGATTATGTCTTGCGGATCTTAAAAAGGGACCCCCGCATTGCCAAAATTATGAAGGATGATGACTACTGGTTGGCCAGCATCCTCGATCCACGCTATAAAGGAAAATTACAGAACATCATGCCACAGGAGAACCTAGAGCTAATATTGGCGAACAAACAAGCAGCTCTGGTAAACCGTTTGTTAGAGGCATTCCCAGCACACAGCAGCGGTGCAGGTTCTACCTCGAGCCGTACTGGGCCAAATGGAAGAGGTGTTTGTGGTGCACACAGCCGAAGTGGCGTTGGAGACGGGTTTCATGACCATGTTGTGGACTGATTTCTCGAGTAACGCTCACACGACTGGTAATACTGAATCGATTGCAACAGACAGGAGACAGCAGTTGTCAACTATGGTTCAAAATTACCTCTCCTCCCCTATCGATGTTCTCCCTCACAGTTCATTCCCCTTTGACTACTGGGCCTGTAAACTGGACACCTGGCCTGAATTGGCACAATATGTCTTACAGGAGCTCGCTTGCCCTGCTGGTAGTGTGCTATCAGAAAGAGTGTTCACTGCTGCTGGATTAATCCTGACAGAAAAAAGGACCCGACTGTCGACCCAAAATGTTGGTGATCTCACCTTCATTAAAATGAACCATGCCTGGGTTTTCAAAGGATTTTGTACCACCTTCCCCTGATGACACATAGGTTGCCAGCAAAATAGCTCGCTTTGTCCTCCTCTTCCTGTGACTTCTCCAATTCCTCCATTTGCAGCTGCTGAACGTCCAGCCTACACCTCAACATATGCCAGTTTTTCCACCTCCCTAACTGGGCTGTACCCCCCCCCAGGGCCAGCGTCAGCACCTGGCGCACCCGGGGGGGAGCCCACTCGCCGTCAGAGATACCGACATACTACGAGGGGCCCTGTGTCAGTGCCGGTGCCCACGAGTGGGCCCCCCCTGCTTGCTCAGGGCCCCTGCACTTGCAATACTTACCTCTCCCTGCTCCACCGCTGTGATGTCTTCCGCGTTTCATGACAGTGACATTCAGGTCAGAGAGCGCCATGACGTCACGTCTGTACGCCCTCTGCCTGAACAGTCACAGTGCAGAGAGCTGGAAGATGGCGACGCTGAGGAGTCCAGAGTAGAGCAGTGCCCAGCAAGGAGAGGTATTTCATTTTTTTTAATGTTTGGAGAAATATATGGGGAGCATTATACACTGGATAATTTTATTTGGGGCCCATCATACACTTGAGCATCATAGATAGGGCCTATTATACACTGGAGCATTATATGGGGCCCATTGTATATGGAGCATTATATAGGCCCATCATACACTGGAGCATCATCCATGAGGCCCATCATACACTGGAGCATTATAAATGGGGCCCATCATACACTGGAGCATCATCCATGGGGCTCATCATATACTGGAGCATCATATACGGGCCCATTATACACTGGAGCGTTATAAATGGGGCCCATTATATATGGAGCATTATATATTCCCATCATACACTGGAGCATTATCCATGGGGCCCATCATATACTGGAGCATCATATACAGGGCCCATTATACACTGCAGCATCATCCATGGGGCTCATCATATACTGGAGCATCATATACGGGCCCATTATACACTGGAGCGTTATAAATGGGGCCCATTATATATGGAGCATTATATATTCCCATCATACACTGGAGCATTATCCATGGGGCCCATCATACACTGGAGCGGGGCCCATTATACACTGCAGCATCATCCATGGGGCCCATCAAACACTGGAGCATTATAAATGGGGCCCATTATACACTGGAGCATTATAAATGAGACCCATTATATATGTAGCATTATATAGGCCCATCATTGGTGCCAATATTCAAAAAGGGGGCAAAAACTGAACCTGGAAATTATAGGCCAGTGAGCTTAACATCTACTGTGGGTAAAATCCTGGAGGGTTTTTTAAGAGATACTATATTGGAGTATCTGAGGCTGAATAACCTCATGACACAGTATCAGCATGGGTTTACGAGGGACCGTTCTTGTCAGACTAATCTGATAAGCTTTTATGAAGGGGTAAGTTCAGGACTGGACCAAGGGAACGCAGTGGATGTGGTGTTCATGGACTTCTCAAAAGCTTTTGATACGGTGCCACACAAAAGGTTGATACATAAAATGAGAACAATGGGGATAGGGGAAAATATGTGTAAGTGGGTTAAGAACTGGCTCATGGATAGGAAACAAAGGGTGGTTATTAATGAAGCACACTCGGACTGGGTCACGGTTAGCAGTTGGGTACCACAGGGGTCAGTATTGGGGCCGCTTCTCTTTAACATATTTATTAATGACCTTGTAGGGGGCATACAGAGTAGTATTTCAATATTTGCAGATGACACTAAACTCTGCAGGGTAATAAATACAGAGGAGGATAATTTTATATTACAGGAGGATTTATGTAAACTAGAAGCTTGGGCTGATAAATGGCAAATGAGCTTTAATGGGGATAAATGTAAGGTCATGCACTTGGGTAGAACAAACAAGATGTATAATTATGTGCTTAATTGTAAAACACTGGGCAAAACTGTCACTGAAAAAGACCTGGGTGTATGGGTGGACGACAAACTCACATTTAGTGGCCAATGTCAGGCAGCTGCTGCCAAGGCAAATAAAATAATGGGATGCATTAAAAGAGGCATAGATGCTCATGAGGAGAACATAATTTTACCTCTATACAAGTCCCTGGTGCAACCACACTTAGAATACTGTGTGCAGTTCTGGTCTCCGGTGTATAAGAAAGACATAGCTGAACTGGAGCGGGTGCAGAGAAGAGCGACCAAGGTTATTAGAGAACTGGGGGGTCTGCAATACCAAGACAGGTTATTACACTTGGGGTTATTTAGTTTGGATAAATGAAGGCTTAGGGGTGATCTTATTACAATGTATAAATATATGAGGGGACAGTACAAAGACCTTTCTAATGATCTTTTTACTCTTAGACCTGTGACGGGGACAAGGGGGCATCCTCTACGTCTGGAGGAAAGAAGGTTTAGCCATAATCACAGACGCAGATTCTTTACTGTAAGAGCAGTGAGACTATGGAACTCTCTGCCGTCTAATGTTGTAATGAGTGATTCCTTACTAAAATTTAAGAAGGGACTGGATGCCTTTCTTGAAAAGTATAATATTACAGGCTATATTCACTAGTTTCCTAGATACAGCGTTGATCCAGGGAGCTAGTCTGATTGCCGTATGTGGAGTCGGGAAGGAATTTTTTTCCCCAATGTGAAGCTTACTGTTTGCCACTTGGGTTTTTTTTTGCCTTCCTCTGGATCAACATGTTAGGGCAGGTTAGGATAGGATATGGGTTGAACTAGATGGACTTAAAGTCTTCCTTCAACCTTAATAACTATGTTACTATACACTGGGCACTCATCAATGGGGCCCATTATACACTGGAGCATTATGAATGGGGCTCATTATATATGGAGCATTATATAGGCCTATCATATACTGGAGCATCATCCATGGGGCCCATCATACACTGGAGCATTAAAAATGGGGCCCATCATACACTGGAGCATCATGTACAGGGCCCATTATACACTGGAGCATCATCCATGGGGCCCATCATACACTGGAGCATTATAAATGAGGCCCATCATACACTGGAGCATCATATATGAGGCCCATTATACACTGGAGCATTATAAATGGGGCCCATCATATAAGTAGCATTATATAGGCCCATCATACACTGGAGCATTATCCATGGGGCCCATCATACACTGGAGCATCATATACGGGGCCCATTATACACTGGAGCATTAGAAATGGGGCCCATTATATATGTAGCATTATATAGGCCCATCATACACTGGAGCATCATCCATGGGGCCCATCATAGACTGGAGCATTATAAATGGGGCCCATCATACACTGGAGCATCATATACGGGGCCATTATACACTGGAGCATCATCCATGGGGTCCATCATACACTGGAGCATTATAAATGGGGCCCATTATACACTGGAGCAGCATCCATGGGGCCCATCATACACTGGAGCATCATATACGGGGCCCATTATACACTGGAGCATCATCCATGGGGTCCATCATACACTGGAGCATCATATACGGGGCCCATTATAAACTGGAGCATCATCCATGGGGCCCATCATACACTGGAGCATCATATACGGGGCCCATTATATAAGTAGCATTATAGAGGCCCATCATACACTGGAGCATTATAAATGGGGCCCATCATACACTGGAGCATCATATACGGGGCCCATTATACACTGGAGCATTATAAATGGGGCCCATTATATAAGTAGCATTATAGAGGTCCATCATACACTGGAGCATTATAAATGGGGCCCATCATACACTGGAGCATCATATACGGGGCCCATTATACACTGGAGCATTATAAATGGGGCCCATTATAAATGGAGCATTATATAGGCCCATCATACACTGGAGCATCATCCATGGGGCCCATCATACACTGGAGCATCATCCATGGGGCCCATCATACACTGGAGCATTATAAATGGGGCCCATCATACACTGGAGCATCATATACGGGGCCCATTATACACTGGAGCATTATAAATGGGGCCCATTATAAATGGAGCATTATATAGGCCCATCATACACTGGAGCATCATCCATGGGGCCCATCATACACTGGAGCATCATCCATGGGGCCCATCATACACTGGAGCATTATTAATGGGGCCCATCATACACTGGAGCATCATATACGGGGCCCATTATACACTGGAGCATTATAAATGGGGCCAATTATAAATGGAGCATTATATAGGCCCATCATACACTGGAGCATCATCCATGGGGCCCATCATACACTGGAGCATCATTCATGGGGCCTATCATACACTGGAGCATTATAAATGGGGCCCATCATACACTGGAGCATCATTCATGGGGCCCGTAATACACTGGAGCATTATAAATGGGGCCCATCATACACTGGAGCATCATATACGGGGCCCATTATACACTGGAGCATTATAAATGGGGCCCATTATAAATGGAGCATTATATAGGCCCATCATACACTGGTGCATCATCCATGGGGCCCATCATACACTGGAGCATCATATGAGGTTCATTATTTATGGGGCATCATATAGGGTATGGAGCATCATATGGAGCACATATGGGGCTTATTCTGTATGGAGCATTATATGGAGCCCATTCTGTATGGAGCAATATATGGGGCCCATCATATACTGTATGGAGCTTTATATGCGACTCATTATACTGTATGGAGCAATATGTGGGGCTCATTATACTCTATGGGGACCGTCCTATACTGTATGGCATATTATATGGGGACCATCATATACTGTAGCATTATGTGGAGCTCATCATATACTGTATGGAACATTATATGGGACCAATTATTTATGGAGCAATATATGGGCCTCATTATTCTGTATAGCGCACTATGTGGTGGCCATAATACTGTATGGAGGAATATACTGTCCAGTTTTTGAGCTATTGTAGAATTTACAATAGATATCAGTCATGTAATGTAAGAAGTGAAGTATTTGTCATTGTACTATACCTATATTTCTGTGCCGTATCGGAGCATCATGAATTGTGGTATGTGTTAAAGGGGCCCACTGACACTCTTTGGCCAGGGGCCCATGAAAAACTGGAGCCAGCCCTGCCCCCCCCACAACTTTAGCCAAATAACCCCCAGTTTTCAATGTGTAACTGTTATTATAAAGTAAATGAAGGTTGCCAAGCTTAAGTAATAAGAATTGATGTCGTTGGTATTGAAATGAGCACTGTAGGTGTGTCTACTGTCCTCCACTCCCTGCCGACTTTTCTTCCCCATTGACTTGCATTGGGTTTCGGTCGAGGTTCAGTCGGACCTTTGACTTTTGCCGATAGTCGTCCGATTTTGTTCGACTCGACTTTTGAAAAAGTCGGGTGTTCCGAAACCCAACTCGACCCTCCCGGAGGCAAAGTCGCTTATCTCTAGCTGCGACCAATAGAGTAACTTCATCCACAAAATGCCATCAACCCAAGAAAGAGCGTCCATCATGGTCCTAATATATGATGGTAACAGCTCAACCAGAGGTTTCAAATAGAAGACAATAAATGTACAAATTCGGTCACATAACCCCTCTAATTAGGACACGATCTGACGCCCCTTTGGGTTGAAGGTATCCTTGTGGATCTTGGGGAGTAGGTAAAACATGGGAATCTTGAGTAGAGATGAGCGAATATTTCAATATTCGTATCGGATTACGATAGCCGAGTTTGCAATATTCGCCCAATTATTCGGTGAATATTTGCTGAACATAGCCGAACGGCATTGGAGTCAATGGGAGACAAAAAAAAACGCATACACAAAACCTTCAAACGGGCCCAAAAGTTGCCATCAAATTAGGGGCAGATACTAGGAAAAGTGGCCTCAATTGACCCACAGTACAAATTTTAGAATGGCACGGCAGCAATCAGTCATACATGAGGTATCACGGTCCAGGCCAGCATTTGCAGCTTTGAATTAAATTTCAAATTAAGACGAGGTGGGTTGAGGTATCAGTGTAGGCCTGCTGTGCTGGGAGCCCAGTTACCACATGCAACAGCTCAACTTGCTTTTATGCTTAGCCACACTCAGGTGGCACAAATATCAGTTTCAAAAACTACTATTGTCAGAAAAGTGGAGATGGAGATGGAGACTGTAACAGGCAAGGTCGTGGAACCACTGTGTCGTACCCTTCGAAAAGCCTGGAGGGGCGTAACTAGGTGGCCTACCAAATCTGACCTCGGATAAGCGTCACCAGACGACACCGTGACCCAAGGAGGAACAAGGAGGTGGCACCAGGTGCTACTCCAGGGCTGACCTACAGAGGGTCTCAGCTGACCCCCTAGAGTGGGTAGGCTGGTTTGGCTCGAAGGAGGGACGAAAAATGCAGGCAGGTACTGTAGGGACACTGGAACTAAGGTGCAGATGGGACTAACTGAGGAACAGAAAAGCACTGGCAGGTGCAGACAGGCCTGGCTGTTAGACAGATGAGCACTGGTAGATGCAGGCTGGATCATCTGCAGAGCAGGAGAACACTGGCAGGTGTGGACTGGATCGAGTGTTGAACAGATGGACACCGCTAGGTACGGGCTAGACCGGGTGTTAGGCAGAGTAACGCTGACATGTGCAGACTGGACCAGGTGTTGAACAGATAGCCACTGGCAGGTGCGGGCTGGACCAGGTGTTAGGCAGAGGAGCTTTGGCAGGTGCTGACTGGACCAGCTGAGGAACAGGAGAGAACTGGCAGGTGCGGACCGGGTGCGGGGTGAAATGGGTGTTGAACAAATGGGCACCACTAGGTTCTGGCTGGACTGGGTGTTGAACACATGGGCACTGGCAAATGCGGGCTGCACTGGCTGTAAGACAGATGAGCACTGATCAGTGCAGGCTGGACCGGGTGTTAGACAGAAGAGTGCCAGCAGATGCAGGCTGGACCAGATGTTGAACAGATGGGCAAAGGTATGTGCAGCCTGGACCAGGTGTTGAACAGATGGACACGGGTAGGTGCGGGCTGGACCAGATGTTGAACAGATGGACACTGGCAGGTGCAGGCTGAACCTGCTGTTAGACAGATGAGCACTGGCCGGTGCTGGCTGGACCGGGTATTAGACAGATGAGCGCTGGCAGGTGCAGGTTGTACCGGATGTTGAACAAATGGTCTCTGGCAGGTGTTGGCTGGACCAGGTGTTAGACAGATGAGAACTTGCAGGTGCAGGCTTCACCAGTTGAGGAACAGGAGAGCACTGGCAGCTGCGGAATGGACTTGGTGTTGAACAGATGGGCATAGGTGTGTGCTGGACCAGGTGTTAGGCAAATGAGCTCTGGCAGGTGCAGGCTGGACAGGGTGTTGAACAGATAGGCAATGGCAAGTGTGGGCTGGACCAGGTGTTAGGCAGAGGAGTTCTGGCAGGTGCAGGCTGGAACGGGTGTTAGACAGAGCAGCACTGGCAGGTGCAGGCTTGGTTGGCTGATGGAAGAGCACAGACAGGTACAAGCAGACGGCTACAGGGTAGATAAGCAGACAGGCAGACCTGGGGAACCTGCCAAATAGCAAGAATGCAAGGGAAACTAACAACATTGCTCAGGCACCTCCATTTTGGAAGAGGAGCCTTGAATAGAAGGTGTTGCCCAGCTATTTGCAGGGGACACCTTAGAGTGACGCGCGCAGTCCCTTTAAGAGGGAGGTAGCGTGCGCGCCCTAAGTATAGTGCCCGAGGACCTACGAGCGACATCAAAGTGGCATCAGTTTCACCAGAATAGAAATAGTATAATGGGGATGACATCTCTTCCACTATAGCAAACCCAGCAGATGGAGACCCAATCAGGAGTTTTCTAATTTCCAAAAATTAGGGCCTGACACCACCGAAGTGGCATCAATTTCACTAGAGTAGAAATAGTATAATGCGGACTGACACCTTTTCCACTACAGCCAACCCAGCAGATGGAGTCTCCACATTTGCCTCTTATAGTTTGTGCCTTACGAAAAGTGATGTTAGGTTTTTCTGGTAAAATTGTTTTCAAATAGACATCTTTTTTCTAATTAAAAAATTTCATGACAAAAAATACCGAAAAAACTAAGTCTGACTGCTTGTGAAAAAACTTTGAAAAAAACACAAGATGAATGTTTATTTAAACGAAAAGACGAAATGTACAAAAATGATGATGACATCAAGAAAAATAACAGATGGCAATATAATTTTATTACAGCATATAATAGAAATAATAATGATATTAGGAGGATACTTAATAAATATTGGTA